>JAMBLF010000226.1:0-343229 GCA_030578115.1 Leucoptera coffeella
AAAAATGGGGTTTCATACGCCATTACATTGTAAGTAATTAATTAAGTAATTAACTGTTTTCAAGAAATTATTGTTTCTTTTATAATTAATTCCATACATGTAATGTTTTTGGATTGAGTAGAATCTTTGCTATACATCATTATTTTAGGCATCTCTTAATGTTACTTATCATAATATACTATCAATATTTTTTAAGCGTTACATAACATTTATTTAACAAACAAGAAATTAAGATGATATTTACAAACTTCAAACTAGATAAAATAATTTAATTATATTTAATCATTATAATTTTTTTATTCTTATTTCATAATCATGAATGAGTTTATTATACTTCAGGCAAGAGAGATTGGTTAGGATCTTTCAAGGTGGCAATCAATACTCTGTTACACACATTCACATCCTTTAATCCCAGGGGTGGACAGCCCCTTAGATATCTCTCCTAGGTCCCTTATCAGGAACATTGGTGACAGGTTGCTAGCGCATCGTCCCTTAGTCACCCTCCTATGACATGTTAGGAAGAACAGCAGCTAGTTTGCATTCTTTTTACGTCCCAACTAGCAAAGGACACAGGTGTGTCTGCCTTTTTCGTTAGGGAAGTAGAGAAATCAACATGTGAATATATATAACCGAAGTAGGAGACGTGAATATATATAGGGATCCACAGTGTCCTACAGGAAAAAGAGGAAGCTTCCTACCTAGGCAGATGTTCGTCCAGGCTAATGGCCTGACTTGGAAATTTGTATATATCTTGTTTCCGTAAATATTTCATTTCTTGCTGGCGTCATCTGTGGTAATTATGTTTGACTAATTGCACCTTAGGTTTACCTAGGTTTCTCTATGCGTGAGGCGCTCTAGAGGTCGCCACATATATAATATGACTATAATATCTGTAAGTAAAAATCCTTCTTTTCCAGTGACCCAAAACACGACCAATCTCCACGTGTTGAACGCTAACCTCGATGAGCTGGACATCTCGCAGGCTGTGTTCAGGAGGCTTGCTTCCATGGCGGTGACAGACGGGAATATTGGCAAGATCAGTGGTGAGGGCTCTTTGTTATTGTTAGTGCGATTTGGTTAAAAGTATAGACAAGGTTTTATCGGTGTGTATTGAAATAGTATTGGAGCTACAACGTTATAGAACTATTACTTGCTATTAAGACCATTGGTAAAAGCCAAAACTTTGATTAAAACAAAAATAAGTAACGAACTGTGAAGAACTGAATAGAATTACAGTTGCTTAAATGTCTATGCAAATATGTACATTCTAGTACTAAATAGTTTTCTCTACAGATGCAGGTCTATCTACTCTAATAAAAAAAATAATCAATATGAAAGTATTTATCATCTGTTACAGTGTATTATAGGACTACATTTTCTTCTTTATTAACTATATTTATCCTTTTCACTCTTAGCTGACGAGATTTTGGCGGAAGAGAGAAAGAGTGAGGACGTCAGTAAGTTATATGTGTGGCTTTCTGTGTGATGTGTTTTGACATGTTTTTGTTTAATGTAAAAAAAACAAGTTAATATATTTCATTCTCACTTTAATAACCATAACAGTCCCTGGTAAGGTTAGTTGACATCTGGATTTAAATATATATAAAACATGTATGATACTCAAGTTTTCTGAGGACAAATAGCGGAAAAAATATCAGATGATATTCGCTTGCTATTCTGCCCTTTCTGTATTGATACGTGAAGGTATGATAAAAAATGAATTAAGGTATGATCATCATAACAATCTGTAGTAAAACGTCAAGCATCATCTATGTAACTACCATCTGTTAAGGAATACTGGAGTCTGTCAAATTTGAAAAATTTTGAAATTGTATAACCACAGTTTTTTTAATCAACCATCATTTGTGTGTTCTATCTGCTTGTAACCAAATATTATATTTGTTATTTCGGTTCAGTTTTTTTCACTTTATCATTTTGTTTCACATATTTATGGAAATGAGCGCATTTATTTTCCTATGTATCCTTGTTTTTATGTATAAATTTTCTGTGTTCATTTCTGTTTTGTTTCCTTAATAAATAAATAAACATTACCAGGAAATAAACTAACCAAATAACTTCTGAATTTCCAGGTCAATTCCCCAAGCACTCGACCATAGCGTGCCTGAACATCTCAAACAACAACCTGACGAGTACGAAACTCCAGTCGTCGATAGCAAGACCTTTCGCCTACCTCTTCAACCTGACTCTACTGGATGCCTCTTCAAACAACCTCACAGAGTTTTCCACTAAGCTTAGTGCAGAGTAACCGCAAGATTTCTGTCGATCTTTCTGGTGAGTCGATGTCACAGATGTTATGTATTAAGGAAAAGCCGTTTTTTTGTAACGGTTTTAGTAACATTTGTTCTTATTACATAGTCTGTGGACTTATAGTCTTTTGGAATTAATAGTTTAAATTTATCTGTATTTTGCTGTTATTTTAGAGTTAGAGTAGGTATGTTTTAGAATGATTACTAGTTTAGTAGCTATCACTGACGAGGTATGTTTTAGGTAGAAATAGGGGGATTTGAGTTTAATTTGGGTCTATTTTTTACCTTTAATGTATTTCTGACGGTTTCGAAGGACCAAAATTTTAAATTAGGTTGAACATATTGTCACAAAATTAATAAATGTAAGCATAAATAGATAAAAAGGCTGTCTGATATTCACAGACCAAACTGGCACTGGGCAATACATCCTGAAAGAGCCGGAATTTATTGTTAGTTCTTCTCCGAGCTTCTTCGGAACCAAAAGTAGAAGTTGTACAATTCAACCAGTGACTGGCAAATATTGCACTTTCATTGAGTGTATTGTATTTGTGTTGAATAAAAACTTGTGTGTTTAACCAATCATTATCTTCGTTTGCAGGCAACAACTACCTCCCCTGCAAACACTTCCAGCGTGCCATGGAAAACGAACAATATGTCCCCTGGTGACTTTCAACAACTACGAGCGAACTTTCTGCGCCCTCGACCTGCGCTTCAACTGGTTCAAGGATGTGCAGATCGGTTCAGATCGATCACCTGCGAGTGCAGAAAGAGGTAAATGGGGGTATATGGATGTCTTTTGATCGGGGAAGATATATATATACATATTAAACATATTCGTGAGGAAACCTGCCTATCCCTCGGGATAGGTAATAGTCAGTGCCTATATAGGGCGATACGGTTCACTACCTATCACGTTGGGTGCTGTCTATCTAGTGATATGCGGGCTTCGAATGACCCATACCTAACATGCCTTCGAAATTTCGGAGATGGGCATTCAAGCCTCTGACTACCCCCCGCCATAATAAAAAGGGAGTGTGTAAACACAAGTCTTGAAGCGTATGTATGTAAACACATTTATGTGTCTTTGTATAACAGAACTCATCATTTATAACGATGCAGTGGAAATGGATTTGAAAACATGCTGTATTTGAATGCTGGTTAGTCGCTAAGAACAATACCGTTGCAATCTTTAGACATTCACAATCCATAAGCTACCATAAAGATTTATCTCACGCGTTTGACACTTTGTGTAGTTAATAAATTTGCTGAGAGAAATAGCCTTCTTCGAAGTAACAAAAAGCATCCTGATATAGTCAGGACTAGTACATAAAGACTTCAAACACCATCTGTCACTATATAGGCTTTCTACCTGTACAAAACCGGTTCCACATACCTATAAATATTTAGGTCTATTACAAACGATTTTTTAACTAACTCCCAAGGTATGATCCTCATATATCCATGCCAATATATACACTATTTGTTGTATGTGAAGCTTTGATCATGTTCTAATGAATTATTATTAAATTTAATGTACACATTGTCTGCAGAGTTTCTTGACATTTCTTCTCTGCAGAGTTTGTCTTTACGAAGTGCCATTAGTTTTAGTTTTATTAATCTAAATTGATTTATTTTAAAAGTTTTATGTTAATGACATATTTTTTATGAAATATGTTTTTTTTGACGTTCAATAAGTAATATTAATATCCTTATGTTGAATAAAAGATTTCCCATTTCATTTCAATCTAAACCTCCCCTTCTAGTTGAACATAAGCTGCCGCAACATAAAGCCTCCCAACATCAACTGCACGTGTGTGCCAGAACGTCTGGAGTTGGTGGGTCACGGGGTCACAAACCTGGTGGCGGTGGACTGCTCCGGCCGGGGCTTACGGGTCATGCCCACCGACCTCCCGCCCAACACTGTCAAGTTGAACGTCAGTTATAATCATGTGAGTATAAGACAAAAGAAAACTTGCGGCCATTAACGTAGTGTGGGGCGCCCCCCGGCAAGGTGGGAAGACGACCTGCGCAGGTTGGCCGGCATCGAATGGATGCGAACGGCCACTGACAGGGAGAAGTGGCGTCATTTGGGGGAGGCCTATGTCCAACAGTGGATTGATACAGGCTGATGATGATGAACCCTTGCGGGGTAGTCAGATATTCAGGTTTCCATCTCCGCAACTGCGAAGGTAGTATAAGCTACAGAAATAATTAGAGGAATTTGTATACAAGAGTTTTAAAAACAGACTTAATGAATATTTTGGAACTTTAAAGTCAAGTGCAGAGTACACGCATCAGGTTGAAGAGCTGCTAGTGTATTTAATAAAATAAATAGCCAATAAAATGAAAATTGGCCGGCCCAATAGGACATATAACAGTCAGGTAGACGCCATATTGAAAAAAGGTGGCGTTAGACGTACCTGTAACCGCCGAGTGTCCATAAGCAGTGTATGAGTGTCTATGAAACGAAAGTTTTTTGTCAGAATAGGGACAAATTGAGTTTTCTGAGCTCTGCCTAACCCTCTACAAGGAATCAGGCGTGATTTGTGTGTATGTATGTATGGAGACCCTGGTAGACGACTTTAATTAGTAAAAAATTAATAACCAATGCCATACTACGTCAAATTTATCAATGCCTATACTCTTTCTATTTTGTAATTTGTCCCTTAGCAAAACATATCCTATGGACACAACATTGTTTGTTTTTTTAAATATTCCTAACTATTCCGTACATTTCACTTTATCTCGCTTATCATCGTATATAAACGTAACTATTAACCATCGACAAGTAACTGTTATATAAACGTTAGTTGTCGATTGACGACCTCAGTGGCGCGATCGGTTAGACACCTGAACGCTAATCGTGAGATCCCGGGTTCGATTCCCGGTGGAGGCAGAGTTAAGAACTACGCTTTTCTACTGCTTTCCAGTCTGGTATTGATTATATATGCTATATAAGTATTTATCTATATATATAATATGTATCTAGTATCCTTAACACAAGTCTTAAATGTACTTACCAAGGGGCTAGTTCAATGTCCAAATATTATTATTATATTATTATAAACGTAATCTTTTAAACTTCGATAAGTAACTGTAATATACCTCTTCAGATCGTCTCCCTGCATTCAGTGGGCGAGGACCCGTCGTATGAGCACCTCCGTCAGCTGATCGTGGACCACAACGAGATCCCCAACATCGTGGAGCTGGAGGGCACCAAGTTCATCGACAATTTCTACCTTTTCTCAATCAGCCACAATAAGCTCAAGACGGTAACTATGACGACCGATAAGACAGTCTAAAAGATAGAGTAGAGAAGAAAGAGTAGGTACACAACTTCTCCGATAATGTTGGAGGTAGACGGAGATAATAAAAAAAAAATAAAAAAAACTATGACGACCTCCGTGGCGTGATTGGTTAGCCACCTGGGCCCTTACTCCACTAGTGCAAGCCACAATATTACTTCAGTATCGATACTGTAATCCTTTAGTGGCCGTAATTTGACACTTTAGGCTATCCACTAACAAATTTTGGCCATTAAAGCGGTATCAAACTACATCTGAAGTACTTCTGCGTCTGAGTACAAAACAGATACTCCACTAATCAAACGTCCGTCAATGTCAGTTCAATGGCCTTATATTTGGTACTCCACTATTGACATTTCTATACTTGAGTTGCCCCTGCAGCACTACTGAAGTGCCACTGACTCGCTATTGAGGTACAACTGTGGTAATAGCGACGCAGTTGTGTGGCTGTCAAAGTTAATTAGTGAAGTAAGGGCCCAGTTTAACCTCTGAATTTTATGACGTCATTTACCTAACGCATATAGCCTATAGCCAATAGTCTTTTTTTTGCATCCTCAGAAGCCTAGCCTTATATTTGGTACTCCACTATTGACATTTCTATACTTGACTTGCCACGGAAGTACCACTAAAGTACCACTGACTCGCTATTGAGGTACAACTGTGGCAGGTCAAAATATTAGCAGAGTGCCACTTTTACAGCCGAGACGCAGTAGCGATGCAGTTGTGTGACTGTCAAAGTTAATCAGTAGAGTAAGGGTCCTGAACGTTACAGTGAGGGTTTGATTCCCGGACGCAGAGTTAAGAACTACGCTTTTCTTCTGCTTTTCAGTCTAGTTGTTGATTGTATATGCTATATGTGTATTTATCTACCTGTCACATTGAGTACCGACTATCTGGTCAACACTTAGGTTCGAGGTGGCCATAGAATTACTACCTTCGCAATCGCGGAGAAGGACACCTAAACCTCTGACTACCCCACAAGGGTTAGCGGTCTTTAACGCGTTTATCTTTTTGTCTATATTATACGTTGAAGTAAATGTTAGTATGTTTGAAATGTTGGAGTGCCTATTAAAAAATTATTTCCAGATTCACACTTACGTGCTGTCGAATAAGTTTGAAACGACCAGTGCATACACCACGTTTGTGATAGCCGGCAACTACATTCATTGCGACTGCAACACTGAGAAGGTTATCAAGGTATTTAGAAATACATGTAACTTATTACAAAAAAACGCATTCACCCTTGCGAGGTAGTCAGAGGTTCGGGTGTCCATCTCCGCAATTGCAAAGGTAGTAATTCTATGGCCACCTCGAACCCACGTATTGACCAGATAGTCAGTACTTCAGTACTCAATGTGACAGTAAAAATAATAATGTGATTGTAGTAAGTAATTTATTATCAAGCACTTTATCTTACTGATGGTGGATAGAACCACAATATCATATGCATAATATCGGTAATAAGTTGATAGCTGTTAGTTTTAATATAATAATTATTCTGTTTTACGTAGGTTCCGTAACTAGTATGGAATTAAAACGATAAACTTAAAGTACAAAAAAAAAATTACATAGAAAATATATTTATAATCATCGCTGTCAGAGGGTGGTAGGGTTCCCAAGACACTAATAGTATTCCCCCTCTGAATAGCTATGCTAATTCTCTGAGAGAAAAATGCTCCAGCCCTGGGATCCCCAAACTAATCAATGAAACGGGACGATATTTCCTTTACAAAATATTTGGAATTAAAATATTTCTACTTTTAATACTTACCTAAGTATATTGATGTTCATACAAGTTTATCTTCACGCCTGTATCCCTATAGACATATATCAGAGATCCATTTATATATTATGGTGGGTTCGAGGTGTCCATAGAATTACTACCTTCGCAATTGCGGAGATGGAAACCTGAACCTCTGACTACCTTGCAAGGGTTGATGGTTGTGAATGCGTTTGTTTTTGTTTTGTTTTATTAATATATTATGTTATTATATTTGGCAGCCGTGGTTAGTGGAGAATTTCAAGAACATACCTGATTATAAGAGTCTGGAGTGTGAAAACGGAATGGGGCCTGTTGTAGATCTCGTTGAAGTACAGGTGAGCATACATACGCTAAATTTACAGTCGCTAACGGTGAGGGAAAACATCGTGAGGAAACCTGCCTATCCATCAGGATAGGTAATAGTCAGTGCCTATATCCGGCGATCCGGTTCACTACCTATCACGTTGGGTGCTGTCTGTCTAGTGATACGCGTGCTTCGAATGATCCATGCCTAACATGCCTTCGAAATTTCGGAGATGGGCACTCAAGCCTCTGACTACCCCGCCATGATAAAAAGGGAGTGTTTATACACAAGTCGTGAAGCGTATGTTTATGTATGACATACGCTTAACGTACTCCTGTAGGTTAGCCAGAGGTTGTATCTGTTAGGAATTGCAGTATTTGAAATATGACGACCTCCGTGGCGCGATTGGTTGAGCACCTGTACGCTAATCGTGAGGGGTTATATTCCCGGTGAAGGCAGAGTTAAGAACTACGCTTTTCTTCTGCTTTCCAGTCTGGTTGTAGATTGGTATATATGTATTTTGTTATATACAATATGTGTAAATTTCATAAATATACGTCAACTGGAAATTACCAAGGGGCTAGTTCAATTGGTGTAATAGTGTCCTAAACATTATTATAACTAAAACTGTGGTTGAGTATGTAAAATTGTATTGTCTATTTTGAATAATGGTCCCCTCTGCACTATATCTTCTTATACCGTAGTAGACGTAGTTATTGCTAAACTGCATTTGTTTGGTAAGAATATTCAGTGGTCATACACTAATAATTCCGCAATTTTATCTGTATTATACTGGTTTTTTATATATTTATCAATGAAAACTTTACAATAAATTAACAAAATATTTTCAAACTTAAAACTAATTAAAATAATTTACCTATAAATTAAATATATCTAAAAATTTGTCGCTGTCGTTGGAGCGCAGAGTGCCCAATATGCTGGCAGCGTTCTCCCACTGAATAGCCAAATCTGTATTTACATTTTTGTATACCCCACCTACCTTCCCGTTACACCGTTAAGTATATATGTAACTATTAAATATGTAACTAGAGAGCAAATGTATTAATTAGTTGAACTAAGGTAATAAACCTTGAATTCTGTTATTGTAATAAATATGTACTTAGAAAGCATATGTATTAATTAGTTGAACTAAGGTATGAAACCTTGAATTCTGTCCACCCCAGGTATGCCATACGCCAAGAGACTGGACTGACTACATCTACTACATCATTGGACTAGAAGTACTCACGCTGGTTCTACTTATTAGCAAGGTAAGCAGTGATGCGCTTCTTCAAATGATTATACTAAATTTTAATGTCATGAAGGAAATTTTGGACATGTTATGCGGATGAATGATAGCAGATTGACAAAAGGAATATATATGAGTGGCAGGGCGGTTACGTAGGGCCGGCCTAATAAGACATATAACAGTCAGATAGACGCTATATTGAAAAAAGATGACGTTAGGTGTACCTATAACCGCCGAGAGTGTATGAGCAGATGTATGAATGTCAATGAAGCGAAAGTGCTCTGTCAGGATCGGGACAAATGGGGATCCGTGATCTCTGCCTACCCCTCTACAGGGAATCAGGCGTGATGTGTATGTATGTATGAAGGAAATATATCTACGTGTTTCTGATCACTTTAGTTATTTTTATGTCGATGGTAAATTACAGAGGTAAAGAAAAGGTTTAACCTAGTTCCGAATGAAAATAGATTCATTGCTTTCTTAATTACTTTTCTTAATTCTAAAATTACGATGTAACTTACTATTCATTTTAAATTATAGGTAATCTGCGTTCAAGGTTATAATTACATACATATACATCACGCCTGATTCCCTGTAGAGGGGTAGGCAGAGATCACGGATCCCCATTTGTCCCGATGCCGACAGACCACTTTCGCTTCATTGACATTCATACATCCTCTCACACACTCTCGGCGGTTATAGGTACTCCTAACGTCACCCTTTTTCAATATAGCGTCTATCTGACTAATTGTCTATAATTGTATATCGATTTTCAGGTTTCCTACGACTACTGGGTATTCAAAACTGCAGGCTACCTGCCTTGGCCAGCGAATAAAATGCCTCGACTGCCTTGCGACTGGCTTTGTGAGTAATACTACGTGGTAAAGAGAATGGGTAAATAAGTGTAATGAATTGAAGGTGGAAGCATTGAATCTTAAGACACGTTTAAGATATACACATAAATGTATTGTGAATTGATTGTTAAAACCAGCTGTTGTTAGATGTTTTCTTGATTAAATTATGCAGTTTTGACCAGAAGAAAATGTAGAAAGAAGACGCTAAAAGAAATGAGGACATATTTAAACATTTTGAATGTGGTATGTTCGTTGCTATATTATATATTCTTTCATGTAATGCGAAACACTGCATCTTTCTCGTTGGGTGCCGGCTATCCTATGATAAAATTTTCACATGTTTTTGCACTTTAAGAATTCAGTCACGTTAATGTCGCTACTAGTTTTATTCTACAGAAATATGTGTGCTAAATGTAACTAAGGTAGTCAGGGTCGTTCGAAGATATGGGATGTGAAATAATTCATCTATGGAGAAATTTTTGTAGATATTGTGCCTTTTTTATTGTAGTTGGTAAACATAGTGTAAGCTGTGATTTTGTTTAGATAAAAAGTTTATTTTAATGAATTTATTTACTCAAAATGTAGCAGTGGATTGCTGTACGAATTATTTTTGTTTTAGCTTTGTATTATTTGTCTATTTTTATAGTTAATCAATTGTAATTTTGAGGCTATTTTAGTTTTACGTATTTTGTAATAAAATATATATATAAGACAGTTAAGTATTTACGTTAAGAACTATCAGTCGATGATTGTAAATATCATTGAGAATCTTTAAATGTTTTACATATCATATATAAGCTTCTATTAAACCTTATAGTAAATTGCCATAAGTCTATATGTACTAATTACTATTGTTGTAATATCTGTGTTTCATTACCTAGGTGTCACTGATTTATATTTCATATAAAAAAGCACAAGATACTTTAATGACTATTCTTAGACCTTGCCACTGAACAAAACAATCAATATACATACTTATACCTCATCTTAACGTCCCTCAATCCTTTTGGAAAATATGGTATTATGTAAAATTTAAAACTAACGGAGTATGAATCGTATTTCATTCATCATACTTTTTATTCACTTACCAATAACAAAATAACAATATAGTTTTAAAAGTTCATGGTATTTCTCTTTCTTCACGCGAAATATATATATATATATATATATATATATATATATATCTGGTTGTAAATGTAAAACCATCTAAGAGATTGGTAACAAAATAGACACCAGTCTGCTTATTAAAAATATCTTATATAGCATTATAATCATAAAAATGATGTCAGCTAACAGTCTGGTTTATTGTGCGAAAAGTTAACTGTCGGTGCAATTACCTTTCGTAATAACGGTGTTTATTAAAGTTTTGAGTCTAACGGGCAATGCATAACTGTGCGTCTGGCTAGTCTAGCTAATTATAATTTATAACATTGTGTACGTCACCGCTATATTATAGAAAAGCGGTATATATTTTCCTAATACATGATTTTTATTGATTCATTCTATTGATTCAGTATATAGTAGACGAATGACGTTGAAAGTACCTATAACTGTGTAAAGTGTATGGAGAAAAAATGGTATTGATTTGGGCATATACATATCCGAGATCTTTAAAGAAGCTATTTATTGTTATATATATATATATATATATATATTATGTTGCACACAATGATTAAATAACAGAGAACACCATCTGTCACGTGAAGTCACCATAGGTACATATCCAACTCTGTAATTGCGAAGGTGGATTGTGGTGGTGGTGAAGTGAATCACTGACTATCCCGTACGGGATTTTGGTCAAGAAGTTATATATATATGTTGTTTTTATTTGTGGCCATAGGTTTATTCTTAATGATCTAGTTACTATAAATGTAATGTTTTAAGAATTTATTATTCCAAAGCATGTGTAAATTAGTTTTATTTTTAAATGAGGCTGCTATATTGGGATTTTTAGGTTTTAAATAATGTGTTTGTATAATATTAAACTTTCTTTTATTATGAATTTAATTAGATATATTATCTTCTTTTAGAAACTATTATTTGTAAATATCAAATGGATTTTTTTAGGTTTTGGCGTGCCATCAATAGAATTGCAAAATATATATTATTTTTTTAATAGGCGAAATATAATTACTGTAATAAGTCACTGGTATGTAATAATGTTGGTAAAGAATAAATATAATGTAATTTTAAATCGATGTAAATCTATTTTGTAATGTAATAGTTATAAAAATTAATGTAATGATGTGGCTAAGAAATTTAAGACTGTGTATATTGTCAAAGTATATGTAAAATAAATGTCTAAATTGTTAACTGCTTTTTATTTCATTATGCCTCTATCATATTCACGCCTCTACGTCTCTAAGGAATAGGCAAAGACTATCGATCGCCATCTAGAACGATCCTGGCAAATGTCCCTTGTTTCACTCGCATACACCTTCTCATACATGCTCTTCTATTCTTCACGCTTTATATTGTTTTTACTAATAATCAATACTCAACACGTGTCTTAACTCGAGATGTATATACGTAAAGGAGTGAAGCCACATGTAAACTCATTTCACCTGGTAGTCAGCACCAAAGTTTAGGTTGATTTGTTGTGTATAATTATTATGTCTAGCATTGTGAATATACATATATATCACCTCTATGTTATAGTAAAGTGGTATATATTTTCCTTATATATGATTTTTATTATGGAATATTCAGTATGTTCATTTGATCACGACTATTAGGGAATATCCCGATCATGTGATTATAATAGTCTATCTAGTAAAAGGCAGATTTCCTCACATATGTTTTATTCACTATATAAGTGATTTTCTCATATGTTTCATTCAATATAAAAGTGATGTGATACGTGTAATAAGAACGCACAAATATCACATGTGTGAATAAACACATCGATCACAACACATGATCTATTGGGCGATAGACTAGCAACCTGTCACCAATAATATTCCATCAAAACCCCAAAATACATGCTACTAAAGACCAAGAAATTTTTTCATGTCTCCACGGTTCTGTCCAACCGAATTAGAGGACGTAAATGTATATGAATAAACACAAAGTGAAGAAATGTGACATTGAGGCAAAACGGTTTGTCAGAATCAGGAAAAATCCGTGACCTCTGACTCGAAAGCATGCACAATCCAATAATCCGTGAAGGCATAGGGTACATAAATAAAATAATAAGTTGCGTTATTATGAACTTTATTTAGTCCTGAGACATTAAAATATTTACAATATGTACAACTTTAACCTTTATTTATTTATTTCTTAGGCTTAGGTTTGCGATTTTTCTTAATTCCCTTTTTGTTTTCCTTAGAAGGCCCTTCTTCTAACTTTCGTCTGAAACAAAAACAAATATTATTATTAAAAAAACCACTTTATTCACAAAGACCAACGACGACAAACAAAACGGAATAATATTTCTTAAATATACGTTAACTGGTACCCTTAACACAAGTCTTTTAGAACTTACCAAGGGGATAGTTCAAGTGGTGTAATAGTGTCCCAAATATCATTATCAATGTCTTTTAACTTACTTGGCAGGTCTCTCCAGTTTAGTGGAGATCTTGTCTCTGCGTGGAGCCTTCTTGAGAAGCCTCTTCCTCTTGCCAGCGTCCTTCTTTAAGCTCAGCATGTAACTGGGCACGTTGCAGCCTGACTGCTTCATTACTGAGGCTATGCTGTGGAGATATAAGAAGAACGTATAGACTTTTGTTAGTTAGTATATCATATACGGTAAAAAGTGATATAATTATATTAATTTCATTTAAAATTAAAGGACTTGAATGTGAATATAGATATATATGTATGTATTAAGAAAATTGTATGTCTCTGAGGTTCTGTACTTCAGTGTAGGACGCAGTTAACTACTTTTTGGTAATCTGATTACTGATTGCGATTACAAGTAGGTAACTACATGTAATTCTGGTTACATAGAATCAACTAAAGTAATCGAACTACGAAGTAGTTGTTAGTTTGTTTACCGCAATCCAGAAGTTATGATTACTGATTACTTTGTTCTTACGATTTATGCATTAATAAAAAACAAGTAAAGTGTTAACATAACATTATAACTACTTTGTATGATTATTTTATGTAATCGTAGTTAGTAATCAGTAGTTAGATTACATATTACCCAACACTGATGTACTCCCAGAAAGGGCTTAAAGAATATGAATGTATATGTAGTATAAAGACTTTCGTAGATAAGAAGTACATCATTGAAGCCTCTTAATAATTTAAAATGTTTACGAAAATAGAATGTTAGTAGGTGACTTTCCTGGTATGCCATACACTACTAGCGTTCAATGGAATATATTGAGCGATAGGATTGATGTAAAACCTAAACTTTACTAATCTTGTCCTAATCATTGTGACTAAAAAGCTAAATTTACAATACAATAATCCAATTAATTTATTATTTTTATACTTCATTATAATGAGTGATTCTAAACAATCTATATATTTCATAAAACATATTTTCTATTCCACATTTACCTTCTGAGATTAGCCACGTCGTCTTGTGTGAAGAACGTGATAGCTTTTCCCTTCTGCCCGGCGCGTCCAGCTCGACCGATACTATAACGAAAACAGTAAAATTAAAAAGTTTACAGGATAACAAAGAGTACTACCTAGCAGATGGTAAGTCACGTAAGCCCCCGTACTAGTCTGGGACGTAAAAGAATGCGAACCAGTTATAGTTTATCCTTGCATGTCGTAGTAGTCAACTAACGGACTAGGGTAATGGAATCTATTTGGCAACGGGCTAGCAAACTGTCACTAATTATTCTTAATTATGACATCAAAACCCCAATATTGAAGCTAAAAAGTTACCTAGGAGATATCATATCTCCGAGCAGATCGTCCAACTTGGAAGGGATAAAAGGACGTGAATGTCGTACATACATACATTAACCGATTGAAGTAATACGGATAAATAGATTTATTGATCCATAAGCTAACTAGAATCCGTTATTTTAATATTATCACATCCTGATAGGTATGTAGTATGTTAAAGGTGACCGAAGATTGGCTGGCGTCATAAATACATACTGGCATATTCACGCCTCTATTTTTCTAACAGGATAGGCAGACTAACGATCGCCACCTACAAAGATACTATCATCGACATTAACGTTTGAGTGAATATATGTATGTGTATTAATCTCTCTCTCTTTTCTGCAACTCACCGATGAATATAAGAGATGGCTGAGGGTGGAAAATCATAGTTGACCACCAGATTGACCCCCCGGAAGTCGATCCCGCGACCCATCAGCTCCGTGCAGATGAGCACCCACACTCTGCCCACCCGGAACGAACGCACCACGTTATCTCGCTGCAGACGAAATGTTTGGGACGTAAATAGAATGCAAACTAACTACCTTTCTTCTTGTTTTATTGTACGTTATTTAGGGGGAAATGCAATTAGACGCTTGGCTATAAAACTATCTTATATCAACATCAACAGTAATAATATAATTAATAAAAAAGTAACTATTTACTTATTATCAAAGTCTACTAATAGTGGAAAAGCAAAAATGGCACACACGCCACTAACAAAAAAGACAAACGCGTTCACGATCATTAATCCTTGCGGGGTCAGAGGTTCAGGTGTCCATCTCCGCAATTGCGAAGGTAGTAAATCTAAGGACACCTGAACCCACGTGTTGATCTTATAGTCAGTACTCAATGTGACAGGTGGTAAGCCGTGTCGCCATTTACAAGCACTAACTATTACCTGTTCGGGGAACAGGTAGGTTTCCTCACGATGTTTTTCCTCACAGCATAATTCGATGCATTTCGTTAATGTGTTATCATTACGAAAATGTACATTGACATTCATTAAACTTCATTTCCATTGGTACATACTCAATGGGGACTTGAACCCTATACCCTCTGATACAGAGCCAAACCCCAAACAACTACGCTACGTCGAATTACTACAACACTAACAACATCACTGAAATACGATTGAATTACCATTTTTCTAAAATGCATTAGTAGTGGATCTCTCGTCAACACGTGGGTTCGAAACGGCCACAGAATTACTACTTACCACAGTTTCGAAGTCATATGGCCTTTTTATCATCCCGAAAAGGGATATGAAAAAATGACGTGATATACTTTGTCTTGTCTATTTAGAACTATGGGCTGGGTCTAAGTTAAGTGCCAATCGTACCTGTAACTGGGTTCTGTCCGCGTGAATGACGTCCACATTGATTCCGTCATAAATCAGCTCCTTAAACAACTGCTTCGCACGGTCCTTGCTTTGAACGAACACTGGAAAGAATGGCATATAATTAGATACAATAATTAATTCACAATCAGTACACGATATATTTAGAAATATTAATTCATTAATTATAATTAACAATACAAATATTTCATATTATTCCTATAACAATTAATATTAATAATCAAAGCATAAATTTCGTATAATTCATTAATAATACACTAATAAAAGTTACTCAGAAGATCTGGTAAATTTTCTTTAGACCCCAAAAGGGATAAATGAAATCTATAGGGCGATGGGCTAACAACCTGTTACCAATGTTCCATATGAAATCACACACCTAATAGTCATGCTCAAAAGTGACCTAGGAGATATTGTCGTATCTCCGAGGTTCTGTACACCACGAAAGGAATTAAAGCACGTGAATGAATATATATATACAGGGTGGCGCATTCAAAACGGTCAGTATGGGAAAGTCTGAAACTATAAGAGATACGAAGATTTGTTCTAAGGAACCATATCACCGATTTTGATAAAAAGAAAAACTGCATTCATACTTTCTTAGAAAAAGCAACTGTATCCAGTACGGGAATCGAACCCGGTTACTTTGAAAAAATAAATTGGCCCTTTTCACTTTTTCTTTTTAAATATCGATTGTGTAGGTCTTAAGCTGTAAATGTCTCTATGAAACATGGTGTCGAAAATTAATAAAATGCATTGTTTTGGCATACTTTAGTTTATCATAGTAGTTTACATACATACCGTAACAATTCAACAGACATGTAAAATTGTCTCTATGGCTGTTTGTAGTTTTGTACTTCCTTACTTGTTACATACACAATATCATGGGGCATTAAGATTGCATTAATCCTTTAAGGAGGTTTTGTTATCTACAGTAATCAAAAACTAACAATCTATTGAAAAGTCCACATAAGGGACGTGTTAAACCAATAGAAAATTTCTCGTCGGATTACGTTAAGGATGAATTTTACAAAACAAGCTATGACACCATTGAAGACCTAAAAGTAGCAATAAAGTCAATTGTAACGCAAATTCACCACATGAAAATATAAAATTCAATAGTAAGATCGTTATCTAAACGTGTTGAATATTGTATTGAAAACAAAGGTGGTACTGGATACAGTAGTTTCTTCGAATAAAGTATGAATGCAGTTTTTCTTTTTATCAAAATCGGTGACATGGTTCCTAAGAACAAATCTTCGTATCTCTTATAGTTTCAGACTTTCCCATACTGACCGTTTTGAATGCGCCACCCTGTATATATATATAACAAAAAAACAAAACAAACGCATTCACGACCATTAACCCTTGCGGGGTTGTCAGAGGTTCAGGTGTCCATCTCCGCAATTGCGAAGGTAGTAATTCTATGGACACCTCGAACCCACGTGTTAAGGGTATTGTTCGCGGAAATGAGCGAAACGAGTGTTTTCATTTTTCAGTTTAAACCTATTTAGAACTTACTGACACCTATCATACTTTCAAGGTAGCATAATGAAAGACTGAAATTGATGACTGAAGTAGTTTCAAGAGTTAAATATCAATAATTACGTAAATATAAACGCATAAAGTTGATAAAAAATCAGAAAAATGGCGCAAACAGGGTTTTGTATTTTTTCGTTTATTTTGTCACGGAGTAAGATCTGAAATCAAAATATACAATAATGGGTTCTCTAAATACTAAATAATTTGACTAAAAACATATTAGGTCCTGTTTTATTCATAATACTGCAGTTTTCGTAATAAAACGCCCAATTTTGGACCGCCGTCTTTTTCATACATTTTTATATGGACAGCTTACGCGTGCGCCGCGAGTCGCTAGTTTCAATAGATCGCGAACAGTCTTTGGCGAATGCCAGCGTGAGAGCACATCCATTTTGTTGGCGATGACAGCTAAACCGCTAGATAATCACACGAGATCAGTTATTTCTTAGTTCAATAAGTGAAATTTGGAAAACAATGTGTAATCACTTTGGTGTTTGAGGTTATTGCTTATTATATTACAAGCGATTTTTTTCTTTCAAAGTGAACTGCTAAAGTTGATTTATTCTACATGTATATTTTAAGAAGTATTTTACTTGATGCGACGCCATATTTGATATAAATTTATTCTTGCGTCATTTATGCCTATGACAGGTACATATCAGACATGATATGAAAAAAACTTTTGATTTACCGCTTGATGTTTCGGATATTATGACAAGAAGTTGAGAATACATACATGATACATTCTGACATCACTTCAGCTTTCTTCACAGTAGGTAGGCAGCAATTAGTGAACCCCAGGATTGGTTATTTATGCTATATATATATATATATATATATATATATATATGCACACACACATATATACATAATTATATATACATAACTATATATTATGCATTACGACCGTGACCGAATTCAGGGTAGTCAGAGGTTAAGTATGCATTTGTGATGCTCGAAATCATAAATATACATTTGGGATGCTCTTTGGCAACTTGAATTTGAGTTTTTGGCGAACTGCAGAATAGGTTATACCGGTGCCGGACAGATATACGGAAAGAACGGGAGTTGGTTAGATTTCGATTTTTTTACGACTCAGACTCATCTCTCTCAAAAAGGGTAGACCGCGGAGCAATTTTTTAGACACAAATTGCTATCGAAATCCGAATTCGGTCACTAGGCTCTCATAACGGAGTTGGAGGTCGCACCAAAAAAACATATTTATTATACATATCCTGCTGCCCAAAATTTTGCTCAGTAGTCTGTAGGTATTTGTTTGCCTCGTCAAACTTTACGCATAAATCGAAGAAATTATATTTTTCGAAGTTCTTTTCCAGCTCAAAACCATACGAAAATACAACCGCAGTACTAGGCTCACAGACTCCTACAGGAGGTCAGGTTAGAGTAATCACTCAAGTATGTTCAAATACACTATTTCTTATTGTTACTATAAAATTACAATTATTTACCACAAGTGATTAATTATTTAAATATTGATTACTTTTATATATTTATGACTACAATGTTTTTAATATATATTAATAAATAATAAGTTGTTGAATAACCTGTTTATAATTTATTAGTGATTGTTTCGTTTACAATTCAATTGATACACGGAACGTGCATCCGCCATGACAGTAAAGTTTGTTATGATTTTGTTATATCAAGTTTGATGTGATTTATTTCAGTGTTTTTGAAACTATCGTAGTGTGGAACCTGTTTATATCGCAAACATAAATAACATTACATAAAATATCCCCTATTATCCCGCCGCATTGCTTTGTGAATCGATATTTATAGAAAAATGCTTCGTCACTCATAGCATAAGAATTTACAAATGAAATAACAACAATTTATCTGCAAGAAATCTAATTCATCATACTGATTTGATATTGACTTATATTAGCTTTGATTTTAACTTATTTTAGATATAAACAGAAAGGTAACCTCAAAAGTATTTATCCCAGAGATAAACAAGGGGCTGCAATTGTTTTACACGGACTTGTTTCTATAACAAAACATCGATTTTGTTTTAGAATAAGGTGGTAGGTATCTGTGAGAACATAGTAAACTAACTTGACGCATACTGTTTAGAAATGATATCAAATGTATTCATAGTATTTAAAACAAACCGCTATAAAGATTGATTTGATATGTTATAATATCAAGTACTAAATGTTATGTAAATCCACTAAGTTCGATAACAAATAAAAACTAAAACATGTAAGAAATTCTAGATTCCCAAACAGATTTCTCTTGAGTCTAACAAACCACTTTTACACAACCAATTATTAGTTTCTGTTTTATATGTCAAAACGTAAAAGTAGCTATTATAGCATTCTTATATCCAAGGTATTGCTTTTAATTATTACGATTTATTATTATTAACGCAAAAGCGCCGTATACCGACCACTGATAGAATTGACTACGCAAATCACAAAAAAGATAAAGAAAATGTTTAAAGTATAATAATATAAAACGTTCTTTAAAAAGATTACGATATTTACTTTCATAAAATCACAACGAAAAATATCAAATTTGCCTTTTTCATACCTAAATCTGGTATCAAACTCAAAAAACTTGATTTATATCGAATGCACCGTTTACAGACCGACTGACGCCTGACGTTCCTGATTCCGACCACTGAGGTGCCTGATTCCGACCAGCCGTATCTCGCCTGCTAAAATACCTTCTATGCTCACAAAACGAAAGAAATCAAGCCTTTAATATAACCCCGTAATAAGTATGCTACCTGCTTATAAATTTCTTAAAAAAATTCGATATTTTATTGTTGTTGACAAAGCAAATCATGCTGCGAATATTTCGTAGGTAAAATTTATTCGTCGCGGCCTTAACACATAGACCAGCGTCAGTACCAAAGTGGCGTAGTCCCTCTCTCATTATGAATTGACTTGATATGTAGGGTCGAGAAGAACATTCATTGCGTAGACCTAAAAACCAGCTTTTTATGATGGTCATGGAGTGGAATTGAAACTAGAGCGTTGCATGGCGTAAGCAATTGTGGAACTCTTTTTGAAACATCCAGGTGGCCGACAAATAACACTCTTGTGAGAGCTGAAGGGCCTCATCTTTGTCACCTTCTCTTCTGCCAAACCGAACAGTCACTCCATACCTAAACTTATACTGTATTGCGCTTGTTCGCTTTCAAGGCAACAAAAGAGCTGGTATGAGACGGTGAATAGGCGTAAACGAAGCCAGAGAGATTGTCAGGATCATCGTTCAAGGTGACGATCGATAGTCTCTGCTCATCCCATTAGCAAAGCGTATGTTGATTATCATGAATGCTTTAGAAAGACAGGATAGTATGTCAGAATCTCTATAAGAAGTGAACGATCAGGAAGTGGAACAAGTAAAAAAAGTGAGAATCTGGTATATTTGGCTAGTATGTTGACTAGATATGGTGAAGGTCATATAGAGCGGGGAAGAGACTGAAATAGGGAAATATGACAAACGGGGTTAAGATAGTTTGATGACTGGTCGCTGGTTGAGAGTGGATTCAAAAACGCCGTTCTGGTTCCTACTTTTATATATGGTACTGATGGGTTTGGAAAAAGTATCACGGTAGCATAATGCAATACAGATCAGGTTCCTAACAAAATATGTACATAATAGAAGATTATGTGATAGGGTAAGGCAATAAATGAAGACGTGAATGATGCCGTATTAAAGAAGATGGTGAAAATATCAAAAAGAATGTTAAGGTTGTTTAGGCAAATGGAGAGGATGCATGAAAGCTAGGCTACGAAAATATTTACAAAACCTAGATTGGTAGCGCTGGATGAGGCAGGCCACGTAGAAGTTATGCTGATCTAAATATGATCTTCTCAAAGTGGGTTTACATAGGGAAAGGAACAGAAGACACACGAGATCTTTATGAGGATCGTTCAAGGTGGCGAACAATAGCATATCCCTATACTGTTAGGGAAGTACAGGGGTTAATATATGTATATATAATAGATGTATGCACTGAACACCTGAAACTAACACATGCAGACTGATCCATGAACTAAGAAATCAAAGGCTCTTGAGTTGGACGGATACCGGTACATGGTGATAAAATCGTGTCCCGATTCCGACCAATCATATTATTTCGTAATAAAATTTTAAATTTTAACATATCTACATAATTTTAGTACTTTTTTTACATTCTTTTTTTTATACATTTTTAAATATCGATTGTGTAGGTCTTAAGCTGTAAATGTCTCTATGAAACATGGTGTCGAAAATTAATAAAATGCATTGTTTTGGCATACTTTAGTTTATCATAGTAGTTTACATACATACCGTAACAATTCAACAGACATGTAAAATTGTCTCTATGGCTGTTTGTAGTTTTGTACTTCCTTACTTGTTACATACACAATATCATGGGGCATTAAGATTGCATTAATCCTTTAAGGAGGTTTTGTTATCTACAGTAATCAAAAACTAACAATCTATTGAAAAGTCCACATAAGGGACGTGTTAAACCAATAGAAAATTTCTCGTCGGATTACGTTAAGGATGAATTTTACAAAACAAGCTATGACACCATTGAAGACCTAAAAGTAGCAATAAAGTCAATTGTAACGCAAATTCACCACATGAAAATATAAAATTCAATAGTAAGATCGTTATCTAAACGTGTTGAATATTGTATTGAAAACAAAGGTGGTACTGGATACAGTAGTTTCTTCGAATAAAGTATGAATGCAGTTTTTCTTTTTATCAAAATCGGTGACATGGTTCCTAAGAACAAATCTTCGTATCTCTTATAGTTTCAGACTTTCCCATACTGACCGTTTTGAATGCGCCACCCTGTATATATATATAACAAAAAAACAAAACAAACGCATTCACGACCATTAACCCTTGCGGGGTTGTCAGAGGTTCAGGTGTCCATCTCCGCAATTGCGAAGGTAGTAATTCTATGGACACCTCGAACCCACGTGTTAAGGGTATTGTTCGCGGAAATGAGCGAAACGAGTGTTTTCATTTTTCAGTTTAAACCTATTTAGAACTTACTGACACCTATCATACTTTCAAGGTAGCATAATGAAAGACTGAAATTGATGACTGAAGTAGTTTCAAGAGTTAAATATCAATAATTACGTAAATATAAACGCATAAAGTTGATAAAAAATCAGAAAAATGGCGCAAACAGGGTTTTGTATTTTTTCGTTTATTTTGTCACGGAGTAAGATCTGAAATCAAAATATACAATAATGGGTTCTCTAAATACTAAATAATTTGACTAAAAACATATTAGGTCCTGTTTTATTCATAATACTGCAGTTTTCGTAATAAAACGCCCAATTTTGGACCGCCGTCTTTTTCATACATTTTTATATGGACAGCTTACGCGTGCGCCGCGAGTCGCTAGTTTCAATAGATCGCGAACAGTCTTTGGCGAATGCCAGCGTGAGAGCACATCCATTTTGTTGGCGATGACAGCTAAACCGCTAGATAATCACACGAGATCAGTTATTTCTTAGTTCAATAAGTGAAATTTGGAAAACAATGTGTAATCACTTTGGTGTTTGAGGTTATTGCTTATTATATTACAAGCGATTTTTTTCTTTCAAAGTGAACTGCTAAAGTTGATTTATTCTACATGTATATTTTAAGAAGTATTTTACTTGATGCGACGCCATATTTGATATAAATTTATTCTTGCGTCATTTATGCCTATGACAGGTACATATCAGACATGATATGAAAAAAACTTTTGATTTACCGCTTGATGTTTCGGATATTATGACAAGAAGTTGAGAATACATACATGATACATTCTGACATCACTTCAGCTTTCTTCACAGTAGGTAGGCAGCAATTAGTGAACCCCAGGATTGGTTATTTATGCTATATATATATATATATATATATATATGCACACACACATATATACATAATTATATATACATAACTATATATTATGCATTACGACCGTGACCGAATTCAGGGTAGTCAGAGGTTAAGTATGCATTTGTGATGCTCGAAATCATGAATATACATTTGGGATGCTCTTTGGCAACTTGAATTTGAGTTTTTGGCGAACTGCAGAATAGGTTATACCGGTGCCGGACAGATATACGGAAAGAACGGGAGTTGGTTAGATTTCGATTTTTTTACGACTCAGACTCATCTCTCTCAAAAAGGGTAGACCGCGGAGCAATTTTTTAGACACAAATTGCTATCGAAATCCGAATTCGGTCACTAGGCTCTCATAACGGAGTTGGAGGTCGCACCAAAAAAACATATTTATTATACATATCCTGCTGCCCAAAATTTTGCTCAGTAGTCTGTAGGTATTTGTTTGCCTCGTCAAACTTTACGCATAAATCGAAGAAATTATATTTTTCGAAGTTCTTTTCCAGCTCAAAACCATACGAAAATACAACCGCAGTACTAGGCTCACAGACTCCTACAGGAGGTCAGGTTAGAGTAATCACTCAAGTATGTTCAAATACACTATTTCTTATTGTTACTATAAAATTACAATTATTTACCACAAGTGATTAATTATTTAAATATTGATTACTTTTATATATTTATGACTACAATGTTTTTAATATATATTAATAAATAATAAGTTGTTGAATAACCTGTTTATAATTTATTAGTGATTGTTTCGTTTACAATTCAATTGATACACGGAACGTGCATCCGCCATGACAGTAAAGTTTGTTATGATTTTGTTATATCAAGTTTGATGTGATTTATTTCAGTGTTTTTGAAACTATCGTAGTGTGGAACCTGTTTATATCGCAAACATAAATAACATTACATAAAATATCCCCTATTATCCCGCCGCATTGCTTTGTGAATCGATATTTATAGAAAAATGCTTCGTCACTCATAGCATAAGAATTTACAAATGAAATAACAACAATTTATCTGCAAGAAATCTAATTCATCATACTGATTTGATATTGACTTATATTAGCTTTGATTTTAACTTATTTTAGATATAAACAGAAAGGTAACCTCAAAAGTATTTATCCCAGAGATAAACAAGGGGCTGCAATTGTTTTACACGGACTTGTTTCTATAACAAAACATCGATTTTGTTTTAGAATAAGGTGGTAGGTATCTGTGAGAACATAGTAAACTAACTTGACGCATACTGTTTAGAAATGATATCAAATGTATTCATAGTATTTAAAACAAACCGCTATAAAGATTGATTTGATATGTTATAATATCAAGTACTAAATGTTATGTAAATCCACTAAGTTCGATAACAAATAAAAACTAAAACATGTAAGAAATTCTAGATTCCCAAACAGATTTCTCTTGAGTCTAACAAACCACTTTTACACAACCAATTATTAGTTTCTGTTTTATATGTCAAAACGTAAAAGTAGCTATTATAGCATTCTTATATCCAAGGTATTGCTTTTAATTATTACGATTTATTATTATTAACGCAAAAGCGCCGTATACCGACCACTGATAGAATTGACTACGCAAATCACAAAAAAGATAAAGAAAATGTTTAAAGTATAATAATATAAAACGTTCTTTAAAAAGATTACGATATTTACTTTCATAAAATCACAACGAAAAATATCAAATTTGCCTTTTTCATACCTAAATCTGGTATCAAACTCAAAAAACTTGATTTATATCGAATGCACCGTTTACAGACCGACTGACGCCTGACGTTCCTGATTCCGACCACTGAGGTGCCTGATTCCGACCAGCCGTATCTCGCCTGCTAAAATACCTTCTATGCTCACAAAACGAAAGAAATCAAGCCTTTAATATAACCCCGTAATAAGTATGCTACCTGCTTATAAATTTCTTAAAAAAATTCGATATTTTATTGTTGTTGACAAAGCAAATCATGCTGCGAATATTTCGTAGGTAAAATTTATTCGTCGCGGCCTTAACACATAGACCAGCGTCAGTACCAAAGTGGCGTAGTCCCTCTCTCATTATGAATTGACTTGATATGTAGGGTCGAGAAGAACATTCATTGCGTAGACCTAAAAACCAGCTTTTTATGATGGTCATGGAGTGGAATTGAAACTAGAGCGTTGCATGGCGTAAGCAATTGTGGAACTCTTTTTGAAACATCCAGGTGGCCGACAAATAACACTCTTGTGAGAGCTGAAGGGCCTCATCTTTGTCACCTTCTCTTCTGCCAAACCGAACAGTCACTCCATACCTAAACTTATACTGTATTGCGCTTGTTCGCTTTCAAGGCAACAAAAGAGCTGGTATGAGACGGTGAATAGGCGTAAACGAAGCCAGAGAGATTGTCAGGATCATCGTTCAAGGTGACGATCGATAGTCTCTGCTCATCCCATTAGCAAAGCGTATGTTGATTATCATGAATGCTTTAGAAAGACAGGATAGTATGTCAGAATCTCTATAAGAAGTGAACGATCAGGAAGTGGAACAAGTAAAAAAAGTGAGAATCTGGTATATTTGGCTAGTATGTTGACTAGATATGGTGAAGGTCATATAGAGCGGGGAAGAGACTGAAATAGGGAAATATGACAAACGGGGTTAAGATAGTTTGATGACTGGTCGCTGGTTGAGAGTGGATTCAAAAACGCCGTTCTGGTTCCTACTTTTATATATGGTACTGATGGGTTTGGAAAAAGTATCACGGTAGCATAATGCAATACAGATCAGGTTCCTAACAAAATATGTACATAATAGAAGATTATGTGATAGGGTAAGGCAATAAATGAAGACGTGAATGATGCCGTATTAAAGAAGATGGTGAAAATATCAAAAAGAATGTTAAGGTTGTTTAGGCAAATGGAGAGGATGCATGAAAGCTAGGCTACGAAAATATTTACAAAACCTAGATTGGTAGCGCTGGATGAGGCAGGCCACGTAGAAGTTATGCTGATCTAAATATGATCTTCTCAAAGTGGGTTTACATAGGGAAAGGAACAGAAGACACACGAGATCTTTATGAGGATCGTTCAAGGTGGCGAACAATAGCATATCCCTATACTGTTAGGGAAGTACAGGGGTTAATATATGTATATATAATAGATGTATGCACTGAACACCTGAAACTAACACATGCAGACTGATCCATGAACTAAGAAATCAAAGGCTCTTGAGTTGGACGGATACCGGTACATGGTGATAAAATCGTGTCCCGATTCCGACCAATCATATTATTTCGTAATAAAATTTTAAATTTTAACATATCTACATAATTTTAGTACTTTTTTTACATTCTTTTTTTTATACATTTTTAAATATCGATTGTGTAGGTCTTAAGCTGTAAATGTCTCTATGAAACATGGTGTCGAAAATTAATAAAATGCATTGTTTTGGCATACTTTAGTTTATCATAGTAGTTTACATACATACCGTAACAATTCAACAGACATGTAAAATTGTCTCTATGGCTGTTTGTAGTTTTGTACTTCCTTACTTGTTACATACACAATATCATGGGGCATTAAGATTGCATTAATCCTTTAAGGAGGTTTTGTTATCTACAGTAATCAAAAACTAACAATCTATTGAAAAGTCCACATAAGGGACGTGTTAAACCAATAGAAAATTTCTCGTCGGATTACGTTAAGGATGAATTTTACAAAACAAGCTATGACACCATTGAAGACCTAAAAGTAGCAATAAAGTCAATTGTAACGCAAATTCACCACATGAAAATATAAAATTCAATAGTAAGATCGTTATCTAAACGTGTTGAATATTGTATTGAAAACAAAGGTGGTACTGGATACAGTAGTTTCTTCGAATAAAGTATGAATGCAGTTTTTCTTTTTATCAAAATCGGTGACATGGTTCCTAAGAACAAATCTTCGTATCTCTTATAGTTTCAGACTTTCCCATACTGACCGTTTTGAATGCGCCACCCTGTATATATATATAACAAAAAAACAAAACAAACGCATTCACGACCATTAACCCTTGCGGGGTTGTCAGAGGTTCAGGTGTCCATCTCCGCAATTGCGAAGGTAGTAATTCTATGGACACCTCGAACCCACGTGTTAAGGGTATTGTTCGCGGAAATGAGCGAAACGAGTGTTTTCATTTTTCAGTTTAAACCTATTTAGAACTTACTGACACCTATCATACTTTCAAGGTAGCATAATGAAAGACTGAAATTGATGACTGAAGTAGTTTCAAGAGTTAAATATCAATAATTACGTAAATATAAACGCATAAAGTTGATAAAAAATCAGAAAAATGGCGCAAACAGGGTTTTGTATTTTTTCGTTTATTTTGTCACGGAGTAAGATCTGAAATCAAAATATACAATAATGGGTTCTCTAAATACTAAATAATTTGACTAAAAACATATTAGGTCCTGTTTTATTCATAATACTGCAGTTTTCGTAATAAAACGCCCAATTTTGGACCGCCGTCTTTTTCATACATTTTTATATGGACAGCTTACGCGTGCGCCGCGAGTCGCTAGTTTCAATAGATCGCGAACAGTCTTTGGCGAATGCCAGCGTGAGAGCACATCCATTTTGTTGGCGATGACAGCTAAACCGCTAGATAATCACACGAGATCAGTTATTTCTTAGTTCAATAAGTGAAATTTGGAAAACAATGTGTAATCACTTTGGTGTTTGAGGTTATTGCTTATTATATTACAAGCGATTTTTTTCTTTCAAAGTGAACTGCTAAAGTTGATTTATTCTACATGTATATTTTAAGAAGTATTTTACTTGATGCGACGCCATATTTGATATAAATTTATTCTTGCGTCATTTATGCCTATGACAGGTACATATCAGACATGATATGAAAAAAACTTTTGATTTACCGCTTGATGTTTCGGATATTATGACAAGAAGTTGAGAATACATACATGATACATTCTGACATCACTTCAGCTTTCTTCACAGTAGGTAGGCAGCAATTAGTGAACCCCAGGATTGGTTATTTATGCTATATATATATATATATATATATATATGCACACACACATATATACATAATTATATATACATAACTATATATTATGCATTACGACCGTGACCGAATTCAGGGTAGTCAGAGGTTAAGTATGCATTTGTGATGCTCGAAATCATGAATATACATTTGGGATGCTCTTTGGCAACTTGAATTTGAGTTTTTGGCGAACTGCAGAATAGGTTATACCGGTGCCGGACAGATATACGGAAAGAACGGGAGTTGGTTAGATTTCGATTTTTTTACGACTCAGACTCATCTCTCTCAAAAAGGGTAGACCGCGGAGCAATTTTTTAGACACAAATTGCTATCGAAATCCGAATTCGGTCACTAGGCTCTCATAACGGAGTTGGAGGTCGCACCAAAAAAACATATTTATTATACATATCCTGCTGCCCAAAATTTTGCTCAGTAGTCTGTAGGTATTTGTTTGCCTCGTCAAACTTTACGCATAAATCGAAGAAATTATATTTTTCGAAGTTCTTTTCCAGCTCAAAACCATACGAAAATACAACCGCAGTACTAGGCTCACAGACTCCTACAGGAGGTCAGGTTAGAGTAATCACTCAAGTATGTTCAAATACACTATTTCTTATTGTTACTATAAAATTACAATTATTTACCACAAGTGATTAATTATTTAAATATTGATTACTTTTATATATTTATGACTACAATGTTTTTAATATATATTAATAAATAATAAGTTGTTGAATAACCTGTTTATAATTTATTAGTGATTGTTTCGTTTACAATTCAATTGATACACGGAACGTGCATCCGCCATGACAGTAAAGTTTGTTATGATTTTGTTATATCAAGTTTGATGTGATTTATTTCAGTGTTTTTGAAACTATCGTAGTGTGGAACCTGTTTATATCGCAAACATAAATAACATTACATAAAATATCCCCTATTATCCCGCCGCATTGCTTTGTGAATCGATATTTATAGAAAAATGCTTCGTCACTCATAGCATAAGAATTTACAAATGAAATAACAACAATTTATCTGCAAGAAATCTAATTCATCATACTGATTTGATATTGACTTATATTAGCTTTGATTTTAACTTATTTTAGATATAAACAGAAAGGTAACCTCAAAAGTATTTATCCCAGAGATAAACAAGGGGCTGCAATTGTTTTACACGGACTTGTTTCTATAACAAAACATCGATTTTGTTTTAGAATAAGGTGGTAGGTATCTGTGAGAACATAGTAAACTAACTTGACGCATACTGTTTAGAAATGATATCAAATGTATTCATAGTATTTAAAACAAACCGCTATAAAGATTGATTTGATATGTTATAATATCAAGTACTAAATGTTATGTAAATCCACTAAGTTCGATAACAAATAAAAACTAAAACATGTAAGAAATTCTAGATTCCCAAACAGATTTCTCTTGAGTCTAACAAACCACTTTTACACAACCAATTATTAGTTTCTGTTTTATATGTCAAAACGTAAAAGTAGCTATTATAGCATTCTTATATCCAAGGTATTGCTTTTAATTATTACGATTTATTATTATTAACGCAAAAGCGCCGTATACCGACCACTGATAGAATTGACTACGCAAATCACAAAAAAGATAAAGAAAATGTTTAAAGTATAATAATATAAAACGTTCTTTAAAAAGATTACGATATTTACTTTCATAAAATCACAACGAAAAATATCAAATTTGCCTTTTTCATACCTAAATCTGGTATCAAACTCAAAAAACTTGATTTATATCGAATGCACCGTTTACAGACCGACTGACGCCTGACGTTCCTGATTCCGACCACTGAGGTGCCTGATTCCGACCAGCCGTATCTCGCCTGCTAAAATACCTTCTATGCTCACAAAACGAAAGAAATCAAGCCTTTAATATAACCCCGTAATAAGTATGCTACCTGCTTATAAATTTCTTAAAAAAATTCGATATTTTATTGTTGTTGACAAAGCAAATCATGCTGCGAATATTTCGTAGGTAAAATTTATTCGTCGCGGCCTTAACACATAGACCAGCGTCAGTACCAAAGTGGCGTAGTCCCTCTCTCATTATGAATTGACTTGATATGTAGGGTCGAGAAGAACATTCATTGCGTAGACCTAAAAACCAGCTTTTTATGATGGTCATGGAGTGGAATTGAAACTAGAGCGTTGCATGGCGTAAGCAATTGTGGAACTCTTTTTGAAACATCCAGGTGGCCGACAAATAACACTCTTGTGAGAGCTGAAGGGCCTCATCTTTGTCACCTTCTCTTCTGCCAAACCGAACAGTCACTCCATACCTAAACTTATACTGTATTGCGCTTGTTCGCTTTCAAGGCAACAAAAGAGCTGGTATGAGACGGTGAATAGGCGTAAACGAAGCCAGAGAGATTGTCAGGATCATCGTTCAAGGTGACGATCGATAGTCTCTGCTCATCCCATTAGCAAAGCGTATGTTGATTATCATGAATGCTTTAGAAAGACAGGATAGTATGTCAGAATCTCTATAAGAAGTGAACGATCAGGAAGTGGAACAAGTAAAAAAAGTGAGAATCTGGTATATTTGGCTAGTATGTTGACTAGATATGGTGAAGGTCATATAGAGCGGGGAAGAGACTGAAATAGGGAAATATGACAAACGGGGTTAAGATAGTTTGATGACTGGTCGCTGGTTGAGAGTGGATTCAAAAACGCCGTTCTGGTTCCTACTTTTATATATGGTACTGATGGGTTTGGAAAAAGTATCACGGTAGCATAATGCAATACAGATCAGGTTCCTAACAAAATATGTACATAATAGAAGATTATGTGATAGGGTAAGGCAATAAATGAAGACGTGAATGATGCCGTATTAAAGAAGATGGTGAAAATATCAAAAAGAATGTTAAGGTTGTTTAGGCAAATGGAGAGGATGCATGAAAGCTAGGCTACGAAAATATTTACAAAACCTAGATTGGTAGCGCTGGATGAGGCAGGCCACGTAGAAGTTATGCTGATCTAAATATGATCTTCTCAAAGTGGGTTTACATAGGGAAAGGAACAGAAGACACACGAGATCTTTATGAGGATCGTTCAAGGTGGCGAACAATAGCATATCCCTATACTGTTAGGGAAGTACAGGGGTTAATATATGTATATATAATAGATGTATGCACTGAACACCTGAAACTAACACATACAGACTGATCCATGAACTAAGAAATCAAAGGCTCTTGAGTTGGACGGATACCGGTACATGGTGATAAAATCGTGTCCCGATTCCGACCAATCATATTATTTCGTAATAAAATTTTAAATTTTAACATATCTACATAATTTTAGTACTTTTTTTACATTATTGACACTTGACTAATATAACAATATAGCAAAAAAGTAATTATATCTGTTTAAAATGACTAAATAGTAAGCATTCAAAACATTCAATGTTAGACGTAATGATTCGTTTTGAGAATTAAAAGTCAAAGTTTAGACACTTTTTACAAAAAAACTATAATAGTTAGTATTGGTCTTCAAAATAAGAATAGTCTTAAGAGTAAGAAAGTTAACATGAAATAATCTCAAAGCTCATCAAACAAATGAAAAATAGCTTCATTCCCAAAGTACGAAAATCCTGTATCCGACCAGAGTGGTCGGTATTTGGAACGTACTCTTTTATAGAGGACCAGATTCCGACCATTATTATTTGCTTGATATTTTGAATAAAATACGCAAATATTACTTGCTGATTGATATCGACGGTGCTCAACAAACCAATAAATGATATGATGCAAAAATACCACGAATTAAGCAAAGTTTTCTTCAAAATAATCCAGATCTTCGTTTACGCCGATTTATGTTTTTTTCGGATCCGATTTGTCAAAAAAAATTCCCTTGCGACGATTTCGGTCAAATGAGATATTTGCTGTTAACGTATCTAAACCAAATTTTGTCCTATAATGTAATATAAATTTATGAACTAATTGAGCGCAAATTCATAACTTTAACGTGAAATTTATAAGTTTAGGAGGGAAAAAACCAAAATGGTCGGATACAGGAGGTCGGTCGGTATACGGCGCTTTTACGTTATTTTACAGCAGCTGAAACGTAAAACGTAAAAAAATAGCTGACAGTTACAGTTTCTGAGAGCTAATAATAAAGTAGGTAGGTACGCTTTGTCAGGTCAGGTGTATGTGTTTTGAGTATGCCGAGAATACACATCATCGTGACAAAATGCTTATAATTAAATCGTAGTTACTAAAGTAACTGAAAACTATCTACGAGTGCGCGGGATCTCTGTTTATAGTTTTATAATTCTGAATAGGTACAAAATACTGTGCTCACATTACGTCGCTGCCGCCGATCTCGATTGATATGGCTACGTCGCGTCGTGTCGTTACCCGACAGACGAATACAAAAAACCTATATACAAAATATGCATTCACATCCCTTTCGGGGTAGTCAGATGTAGAGTCGAATCCCAATCGTTACCTGATTATCAATAGCCAATAGATGATTTACTAAGTCCTTACATAACCAAACCAAGCTCCCTCACTAAAACAACAGCACGTGAACAATTTAAATGGTCACCCATCCAATTACTTCCCACGCCTCCGTTGTGCTTAACTTCGGTGATAGAACGAGAACCAGTGTATAAATCACAACCGTAAATTCCTATTATTTACGATCACAACTACGCGATAGCGCGATTCAAATACTTACCCAATATTTCAGCAAAAAAATTATTGACATTACATAACACAAACTAATAATTGACAGTATAATAGTAGTTTATCAGGATCAAAAGAAATCTGTGTGGAAATCGAGACATTTACATTTTTCGTACGACAGCCCGCCTTTAAAAGTCTGCGTCCCTGGTACATATTCGTAGGCGGCGCGTCGTCATGATCAAAACTATCAGTCACGTTCGACAGAGAATATCTGCTAAGAAGTCGGTCTGGATTGTCGAATCACAATGTTTATTTTATGCTAGATAGATAATGTACGTTTTATTTATTTAATATTCTGTCCGGCCGCTAAAAACAGCACTTACACGCACGGTACTCAGCGCCGCTGCGCTAGAAATTTCGGATTTTTGACAGATCGTGAATTTATTTTTGGAATACAATACCCTTAACCAGATAGTTAGTACTCAATGTGACAGGTGGTCAGGTTAGGTTAGGTTATATATATATATATATATATATATATATATATATATATATATATATATATATATATATATATATATATATATATATATATATATATATCTGTGTGTGTGTATGTAATTTATAACGTACCTAGTACAGGCGGGTTGAGTCCGTTGTGTACCAACTGCCTGAAAGCAACCAACTTCCCGTTCTCGTTGCCACAGAAAAGTAACTCTTGCTCTACCAGATCAGTCGCCGCATTCCTATAGACAAAACAGTATATTTATAGTTTATATCTATACTAGTGACCCGATCCGGCTTCGCACGGGTATAAAATATATAGCCTACTCCACTATTCAATGGATGTTATTATACATATAAACCTTCCTCTTGAATCACTCTATCTATTAAAAAAAACCACATCAAAATCCGTTGCGTAGTTTCAAAGATTTAAGCATACAAAGGGACATAGGGACAGAGAAAGCGACTTTGTTTTATACTATGTAGTGATAGTTTTTTTCAGTCAACATAATATATCATGTTCTTAAAACATATATACATATTCATTCGCATCTATTATTTCATTACAGAGTCGACTAAACTATACATACTACTAAAGTCACAATAATATCTCCTAGGTCACTTTTTAGTATGAATATTGGGAATGTGATGTCATATGGAACATTGGTGACAGGTTGCTAGACCATCGTTCATTAGATTACATTGACCCTAGTCTCTTAGTTGCCTCTTACGACTTACCAGGAAGAACGGCAGCTAGTTATCTTTCTTTTAACCTTTTTATTTTTGGGCTAGCAATGGCAAATTGTAGAGATGAATACTCAAACTTCTTCTAAATGTTATAATAACAGGTAAATATTTACTACATGTTATTCAAATATTATTAAATTAGTTCATTTATAGTTTTAAGAGATTCGCGATTTATACTCATTATTAATAACTAAACGGGACTTATCGCGTAAGTTTTTTTATAATAAAGTTACCTTTATTATTAACCCGACGTTTCAGCTACGTTTCAGCAGCCATGGTCACGGGCTTTATTATATAAAAACTTACACGATAACTCCCGTTTAGTTACTAATCATGAGTTCATTTAGTTTTTTAATTATTACTTAATAAGTGTATTACTCGATTGCATTAGGTTAAACCTGTAATGATCAATGTTCATGGACGAATAAATGTATAAATAAATATTATTAAGGCTACTACTCACCGTTGTCCCACAGTGATATTAATAAGCCCTCTCAAATGGTGTCTGGCCCATTTAGCCACTGACGGAGTGTGGGTGGCGCTGAGCAGAGCTTTCCTGGCCTTGGGACAGGCCTCTGCGATGCGGCTGAGCTGCCTCCGGAAGTCATCAGCTTGGTCTTCCGAACCCTCGAACAGTTTATCCGCTTCGTCTATTATTAGCCAACGGAGTCTGGAATGTGTATACAAGTTTCAAAAAAATAACTTCAGCCTAACTGCATCGTATACTGAGGCAGCACCTTTTTACTGCATCAAAGTTTTTCATTGTTAATATTTATTGTTTGTGTGTTTAATGTAATTTGAAGTAGTTAATAAAGAATTTTATTTCTTGCTTTTAAATTGTGTAATTATTTGAATCTATTTGGACCCTCGATGCTGCAGCCGAATTAAAATAATTACTGAAGAATATGACAATAAAATTTCTAACTCAGGCCATTGGCTTGGATGAACAAATGCCCACCTGAGGATCCTACAAATCAGATTCTTTAGTGACCACCCTAAAAAAGTTTGTGTTTGAACAATCAGTCTGCATTTAATCTGATTTTTTAGTATAAGTGACAGTTGGTGTTCCAAATCACAGTATTAGATAAATTATACAAGGTACATGTACTTGTACTTACTTGTCCAATTTAACATTGACATCTTCTCTGTCCAATAAATAGCACAGGCGATTTGGCGTGCTGATTACTATGTCTGAAAATAAGGAAAATAATGTTGAATATCTGGGTTGTGATGGCATTAATAAATGGAATATTAGTGACAAGTGGTTAAGCTATCATCCTAAAATTTACTCTTAAGGGTTTAGACACCTAAACCTTCTATAACAAAACTAGAAGGCAGTCTGCTATATTATTATATGTATTTTTTAAATAAGCTGCATTAAAGCTTTCACATCTATTGTGCCATAGGCTAGGAACCTGCCAGTTATTCTATATGAAATCAAAACCCCAATATACATGCTATTAAATGACCAAGATGTTTTCATGTCAACTAGTGTCTATCCACCCGAAAGGGATAAAAGGATGTGAATATATAAGTATGTGAAGCAAGCATTCATAGCTTTTTTAATTTGTAATCCTTTGCTATTCTAGGTAAAACAAAACTCAACTAGTTCTATACCTTCCTACCTATAACACTTCCTAACACTTGAACACTCACCGCTCTTCCTGAACGTAGACTCCCGCTCCTTAACCTTGCTCTCCTGCAACTTCCTCAAGACACTACACCGCAATTCTGTCCCTGCACTCAATCTTAGCGCCTCCCTATAGATCTGCACTGCCAGTTCTCTTGTGGGACAGAGTATTAGCGCTCTGGGACCACCTTGTGGTGCGCCCAATGCATGGAGTACCGGTAATAGGTAGGCTGCAGTCTTACCGGAGCCTGTAGGGGCACAGGCTAGGATTTGCCGGTCCTGAAAGTGAGATATAACTGTAAGAAACAATTTTTTCACTAGTCTGATATGAAAACAAAATGGTCACAAAATAATTTGCTTCCTGGCATGTCGTATTAACATGAACAACTAGAAAAAGTGTTGTTTAGTAGCCATGAGACATTGTTTTTGTTCAACAACATTTGATTTATTCTATACTTTGTATTTGTATTTTATGTTAAATGTTCTATGTACTGACATTCACATTAAATTCTCTTACACTTTTTAATGTTAACAAGGATAAAGAACAATTCTCACCTCAAGCATACAAGTCATGACTTGTCTCTGAACAGGGGTAGGCTCTGTGTACCCACATTGCTTCAGAGTTGAGACGAGGGCTTCCGAGACATTGTATCTTGAGGTCAGGTCAGTAAAGTCTTTCAATGCGGCTGGAATGTGTCTCCCCACAGTTTTTATTCCAAATTCATTCCTAAATCTGTTTTGCTGCAACGAAATATTAAGATATGTATAATAGATGGCTTATTATGCTTAAAATTATTGTATAGATATTAAAACAACATTATTTTGGCACAAATAATATAAGATCTTGAATTATAACATACATACATACACATCACAACATATTCCCATAGGGATCCCTATTTGTCCCGATCCTGACAAATCACTTTCGCTTCATTGACACTCATACATCTTCTCATACACACTCGGCGGTTATAGGGACTCCTAACATCACCATTTTTTAATTATAACTAGTTGGTTTATCATCAACCATGCCTGTCTTTGAGTAATGAACTAACAATATTTACATCTTATATTAAGTTTAATCACACACATTTGTTTATATACTTAAGCATGTGTTTTAACAAATTTATGAGTCAATACCATATAGAAACATATAAATACCTCTTCCAACTCAAGTTTTTTCATAAGATCCTCAGATTTCTCTTTTTTCTTCTTCTCCCTCTTCTTCTTTTTGCCCACTTTGACTCCCTCGACCAGCTCCATCTCATCTCCAGCGTCAGAATCCGATTCTCCCGCACCATCATCATGTGATGAATTATGTTCTGACATGTGAGAGTCCTCATTTTCTGGTTCACTCTCTGACTCTGGCTCCTTTTTGATTTCTAGAGGTTCTAACGTGGGTTTCTGTTCAACTTTATTCTGCAATAACCGAAATAGTTAATGTTGTGTACATGTGTTTGAGGTTATAATTGTGTTTATTATTGCTTACCTGAGATTTTGTATCAATAGCCTTGGTTTTGAATTTTAGTCCCTTGGTCAGTTTCTTAAATATATCGTAGGCGTCCATTTTGAGAGCATAGGAATTATAATTATATCACAAATTAAATACAATAATATCCATCCATGCACGACTGCCTAAGCAAGTAATAAACACTAGAGTACCCGCCACATACGGTGGCAGTAGCCAAACTTGGAACTAAATTTGACGTTTCCGCAATTGCGTGTTATTTTGTATGAAAGGTAAATTTAGTATTACCAGCGTTGTGTTTTTTGCCCACTCTTTGTAATTTTTATGTTTGTTAAGGGTGATTATAATAAATTGATTTCCGGAGTTTCTTGTTAGTTCTTCTCCAAGCTAGGGTCTCCGCTAATCTAACCTCGGTAAAAAATATGTAAAGACAATGCTCAGTGCCATGTTTGAAATAGTTTTTTTAATTTATACTTAGATCATAAGATAACTTTCAAAGAGAGCTTGTGATATTTATAAACAACAACAAAATAACACCCAATGGCGGAAACGACAAATTTAGTTCCAAGTTTGCCAACAATATCGTCACGAAAATCTGAGATGCAAGAGTGGCTAAGAAGCAAAAATCTTTATTTTGAGGATAGCTGGACAAAGCCACTTTTTACCGTTTACCACGTTAGGCGATAGGGATCATAATTATTGTTAAGGAAAAACTGGCACACTGCTCACTTTCTTTGTAATCTTTATGTTTGTTAATTATAAAAATAATAATCTTTATTGTTGTTATACTTAGATCATAAGATAACATTCAAAGAGAGCTTGTGATAGGGCCTATTTTAAATAAACATATTTTGACTTAGATATATTAATTTGTTTTATTTGAGTTTATAGCTCTGCAACCAAAGATCGTTACAAATGAAACCTCAATATAATGTATCGAGCCGTATGGCACAGTGAGTGCTAGTTTTGGCGTGTTTACTGGCAACACTGGATTACGCGACTGTGGCGACGCCCTGAGTACCCGCCACATACGGTGGCAGTTGGAGGCGTCGCCACAGTCGCGTAATCCAGTGTTGCCAGTAAACACGCCAAAACTAGCACTCACTGTGCCATACGGCTCGATACATTATATTGAGGTTTCATTTGTAACGATCTTTGGTTGCAGAGCTATAAACTCAAATAAAACAAATTAATATATCTAAGTCAAAATATGTTTATTTAAAATAGGCCCTATCACAAGCTCTCTTTGAATGTTATCTTATGATCTAAGTATAACAACAATAAAGATTATTATTTTTATAATTAACAAACATAAAGATTACAAAGAAAGTGAGCAGTGTGCCAGTTTTTCCTTAACAATAATTATGATCCCTATCGCCTAACGTGGTAAACGGTAAAAAGTGGCTTTGTCCAGCTATCCTCAAAATAAAGATTTTTGCTTCTTAGCCACTCTTGCATCTCAGATTTTCGTGACGACATTGTTGGCGCTTTATTTATTTGTACAAAATGGTAAGGAGCATTGTCCATGACCACAAGAGAGTTAGGTGGTAAATTAGGAATAACTTTATTGGTCATCCATTTTAAAAAGTTTTCCGAATTCATATCGTCATGATATGAAAGATCCACCTGTATACAAAATTGAGGAAATCCTTAAAACACATGGACATGAAGTAATAAGACTACCACCCTATCACTGTGACCTCAACGCAATAGAGAAAATTTGGAGTTTGGTTAATCGACGCCTTCATCTGCCATAATATATTCAAAATTATAAATATCACAAGCTCTCTTTGAAAGTTATCTTATGATCTAAGTATGAATTAAAAAAACTATTTCAAACATGGCACTGAGCATTGTCTTTACATATTTTTTACCGAGGTTAGATCAGCGGAGACCCTAGCTTGGAGAAGAACTAACAAGAAACTCCGGAAATCAATTTATTATAATCACCCTTAACAAAACATAAAAATTACAAAGAGTGGGCAAAAAACACAACGCTGGTAATACTAAATTTACCTTTCATACAAAATAGAGTACCCGCCACATAAGGTGGCAGTAGCCAAACTTGGAACTAAATTTGACGTTTCCGCCATTGCGTGTTATTTTGTATGAAAGGTAAATTTAGTATTACCAGCGTTGTGTTTTTTGCCCACTCTTTGTAATTTTTATGTTTGTTAAGGGTGATTATAATAAATTGATTTCTGGAGTTTCTTGTTAGTTCTTCTCCAAGGGTCTCCGCTGAACTTCTTCTTCTCAATCGTTACGCTCTTATCAGAGCGGTCGTGGTCTTCATGACGTGGCATCTTGAGCAGCCGAAATGGTTGGTGAACTAACCTCGGTAAAAATATGTAAAGACAATGCTCAGTGCCATGTTTGAAATAGTTTTTTTACATACATACATACACATCACGCCTGATTCCCTGTAGAGGGGTAGGCAGAGATCACGGATCCCCATTTGTCCCGATCCTGACAGACCACTTTCGCTTCATTGACATTCATACATTCTCTAATACACTCTCGGCGGTTATAGGTACTCCTAACGTCACCTTTTTTCAATATAGCGTCTATCTGACTGTTACATATATGTCTTATTAGGCCGACCCTACGTAACCGCCCTTCCACTTCACTCATATATATTCCTTTTGTCAATATATAGTTTTTTTAATTTGTACTTAGATCATAAAATAACTTTCAAAGAGAGCTTATGATAGGGCCTATTTTGAATAAAAATATTTTGACTTTTGACTTTGGTATATTAATTTGTTTTATTTGAGTTTATAGCTCTGCAACCAAAGATCGTTACAAATGAAACCTCAATATAATGTATCGAGGCGTATGGCACAGTGAGTGCTAGTTTTGGCGTGTTTACTGGCAACACTGGATTACGCGACTGTGGCGACGCCTCCAACTGCCACCTTATGTGGCGGGTACTCTAACACGCAATTGCGGAAACGTCAAATTTAGTTCCAAGTTTGGCTACTGCCACCGTATGTGGCGGGTACTCTAACAAATGTGGTCATTCAAAGTGTCAGTCTGTGTTGAAAATAATTATACCTCTATCAAGTAGTGAACACCAATTTAAAAGGTAGCGTTGTATTGTGTTCATTTATAATGGTATTTAAACGTGAAATTAAGATTTATGATTGAACATTTTTTTATGTTAGATAAGGCTCCATAATAAATCAATGAACTTGTTAAGTTTCTACGCACATATTATGTCCTTCCTATCTTGTTTGCTATTATTATAAGCGCTTGTACTTATTTGAACTGGTTTTGTCTTACAAATTCTGTTTTAGTAAAATTAATACTGCCAAAAATTTTACTCAATGGTACTTAGGAATGCTCACTTATTGGATGTTTTGGATATGGTTCAAACTAAGAATTCTGTATGTAATATGTATTAGAAGGCGTCTATCTAGTCATGTTTCGAATAAACAAAAATATGTATTTAGTACTTACCGTTTATAAGTATCAACATTTCTTCTTTGTTTATAGTTCCAGGCACCAACTTTCAGTAAATTTTGAATTTGTAACTGATAACCTCTGCGTCAATACGTTTATATTATGTTGATAGGTAGTTATCAAAAAAGTGTGTCAATAAAGACGACGCCAAGATGGTTTTGCTCAGGGAAAGCAACGTAAGAAGATCTACGTCCCATTTGTAGGGGCCGACCTAATAAAACATATTATGACACTCAAATAGACGCCATATTTAAAAAGGGTGACGTTAGAACTTTGAGTATTTGTGAGTGTCAATGAAGCGAAAGTGGTTAGTCAGGATCGGGACAGATGGGGTTCCCCGATCTTTGCCTACCCCTCTATAGGGAATCAGGCATGATGTGTATGTATGTATGTGTATTCTGTAATCGACGACGGATTTATAACCTGTCGTTTTGAGTATTGGCTATGTGACGAATCAGTGGTTTTGTAAGTATACGGTGTCATTTAAGATTCATTGCCTTTGGTAGTGTAGTTGTAAGAGTACTTTAATGAACCAGTATCCAACGTTTTAGTGTAACGGGATTCGATTGTCTTATTGTCGGTTCCATAATGGTAGTAAAGATATTTGAAGGAATATACAGCAAGGGTCATTAAGTATTTTATCTTAGATCTGTTTTTGAATTATTGAACTCATTAGTCAGTGTTACTGTTGTATAATATGTAACTGAGCAATACATCACATTAGAAGTGAGAGAAAACACCGTGAAAAATTTTAGTTGCTCATCGATTATATTGTTCAGTCTTTATGTGTCTAACATAACGCCAATTTTAATGATAGATAATGACATCTCAGTATAATACTGGACAGGTACATTTACTTTATGAACGTACTACTGAAAGCTATGCCTGTATGCAAGAGTATATTATACACGTACCCATACAGTTGGTATTTTCCATGTATTAAAGACAGTTCCTTCTTCAACAGATTAAAACTTTATTTACTTGCCTTAAGTTCTCAATATATTTTACCTACCACCATCATTCATTTTTCTTACACTGCACCGTTGCGTCGTCAGCATTTCTCAGTTGAAAATTTATGTGTCAAATATCTATTCCAGAGCTGCAGATATATTAGGGTTCTCATTAATTCACCCACAATGCCTTGGTAAATAAAGTATAGCTATAATATTTATAGCCTACCAAGTTTTACCTTAGGTTTCCAAATAAAACAAAACAGGGAGAAATCAAACAGCACATCTAATGGAATCACTTCGAGTTTATTTATACTTTCACTACATCCAACTGTAACTCCGTATGAGAATTCTAAAGCAGATTCCTTATTGAAAACAGCCTGTTCAAATCAAAGTCAGCTTGGAAGATACTTACAGTACTAAGAGCCTACTGATATGTGCCAAACTCCGACCCGAGATGATTCCTAATCACATTAACCAACAACATCAAAACAAGTAAGTTAGGTCTCGGTGCCCCTCTCGCCTCTTACGCCGGGGCTAATACTGAGAGGAGGGCGGCGGCGAGAGGCGCCAACTCAACGTCTTTACACTCATCCAAATACTTTGGGATTCCCTACATTATACAACAATATTAGTACTCTAAGTCTCCCGCCGACGCTGCGGGGCCTACTGACCCCGAGCCGGCTTCCCGAAAACCCTTCGGGACTCTCCGTGCCTTACTAGAACTTTATTAGACGATACTCAATACTATTCACCGTCTGTACAACCCACGCCTTCTACGTGCTTCTAACCCTCGAAAAAGTATAAAAACTCATAATCTAATTATACCCATACATTTCTTTGATCAACGACGGCAAAACTATGGTTTTATATAACACAATATTAAAGAATAGGCGAAATGTTAGTCGCGAATCGAAGCATGTTTACAGTTACATTAAAAACAAGATTTATGTACCGCGCAGCTTTGTTCAATGAATGTGATTCTCCCCGAGACATCAGTTCGTACAAGCGGGAGATATTCATTGGACAGAGCTCGTCGGCCGAAGACAAAGTAAACTAGAAACAATCTGATATCTTGTGAATACTTGCAGATCGCGTAACTTTATTCAGAACATATTAACATATAACTCTAGAATAACATATAAAAAGAAACTAATTCTAAGTGTCAGCAAAATAGACTGGGTGCTCACGAACACCTTTCAATAATATTGACTCTACTTATATTCACATTATTAGAAAATATTTTCTGTATAAAAGTTATATGCTAGAGTAGGCAATTCAACAAGTCGGTATAACTATTGTAATTATTCTGTAAAACACTATTTCTATTAACATCATGAGTATATTTAATGTCATTATTGTGTACATACCTAATATTTGTTATATATTGTAAATACTCTGGGTTATCATTATTGGTCAACGAACAGGCTCGACTGTCGGGAACGAAAGTCCAGAAACTAACTCTATAACATTAGTTAACAGTTATGTTTACAAAAATGTAAGTGCACTTTGTTATTACGGAACTATGATATAATTAAGCCTTAGTAAACGCGGATTCATCAGCTGACAAGAAACGCTTTTTTCTGATTATTTTTTTAACAATCCATTAAAATGTATTAAAACATTATACAAGCGGTTATTTTCAAGTGGATTTACTACAAGATTTTAAATTAGTTTGTAGTGACAAACACTGTCAAAAGCTTCGGTCAAGTCAAGAAAATGTAGTAGATTTATGAATTTTAGTATTCAACTTCCGCTTTACGTCGACTAAGGCTCTTGCATGCAATAACCAGATACAAAGATTATTAGACCTAACTGATAGTAATCATCAGTGACACTGAACTAATTAGAAACCTAGTTATTGCAAGCAAACACTAAGTATACCATAACTACATTATAAAAATATGTATATCATAATGTATGAGGTATTCATTTGGCAGATATCCTGTAGTTATTATTGCTATTAACGTTACTATGGAACTATATATTAAGATAAAACGTGGAAGATATTGATTACATTAAAGCTATAAGTATAAGATACAAATAACTATTGTATCGATTAGTTTCGTTCCCGAAGTCGCGGCCAAAAATATAATATATTTGTAAATCTATTGTAGGTACTGAGACGTTTACGTTTTGCTGTTCACTGCCAACCCAACGCTTAAGCTACGGTTGTACAAGTAAATTCTGGGATCGGTGAACATCGCAAAACGTAAACGATAAACTATTGCATTTTAAGTGGCTGGTATAACAAAAACTGGATTGTATGGTAAAATATAACATCTCTTAAAAGGTTGGCATTTACAATATATTAGTCAACTATGTAGATAAAAATGTATAAAACCATTTCTATTCAACGGGTGAGTTAAAATTGATTCTAGTAAAACGTAACACGAAAGAAAATACATACATTGTGAAATAAAAGTAGAATACAACTGGAAATACACAAGCGCCTTTCGAGTAGAAGAAAAGAGTAAAAATTTTGTGAATTTAATTTGTGATCAAAGTGCGAACGATACTTCCACTAACCTAATTAAACAGAAACATTTAAAAGAGACATATTGTCTAAATACCTGACAGCTGTCATAAATAATGAACTTAAGAGAACAGGCGAGAGCTACTATTAGCCACTGCCTTGATTTGCAGAAATGCCTGTGCTATTCCTTCAAAAATATGATAGAGTTATTTAATTATTACTTATTGTATGCTATTGAAATAGTTGTACTGCGTAAAGGCATCCCGTTATTATATTATTTTGCATTACCTTAATTAGTAACACAGTCTGCAATTGTGAATTAAGTTAAAAGCTTAGACGTCAAAATGTTAAAATAAAAATTCTCACTTTCCCTACCTTATAATTAAAAATGCAGTGTTTTGGTATATAATTGCAAAATGATCGTGTATATACCTACTAAATTAAAATAAATTAAAGTTTCGCTGTCAAAACTTTACCGCCCATTGCAGATGGCTTCCGAAATGTCAAAAGTGACAGAAATAATTTTGCCGACACCCGTGCACAAAACTTAACACGACTCGTATAAGTAAAAGACCTAACAACAATCACTAGAAGCTGTCTCCAATCTCGATGTAATATGTGCAGCTCTCAAAAATGAGATCAAAATTTTTACATGCCAAATATATTTACAAAAATTTAATTTAACCCATCCGAAAACGAACCAATCAAACGAAGAAGCCAACAATAAGCGAACCAACACAAAGTCTATAATATTGTCAACGAATAATTGCACAGCTGAAACGAACGTCTAAACGCATACACAAACTAACTTAACGCACTAAACACTATCTGCTAGGTCCACTAAGTTTAGTAGAATATATAAAAAAATCCTCTGCGTTACTGATTTCAACTAACGACTTATTTTATTAATAATATCACGAGGCGTCAAGAGTCGCCACGGTTCATATCATACTCATTCACATTATTCAACTAAGTCTAGTCTTACTCGAAAATATTTACACAATCCGACTACCCGCTTCATTATTCTCCCCTAAGATCGAACTAATTTCCGTTATCAGTTAAATTATACAAAAAACGTCGCGTAAAATACGGTTAAACTTCGTAACGGCATTATAAATGTTGCGATAAAAATATTTAATAAAACAAAAATAAACTGAGGTATTCACGACACAGAGGTATGACATACACTTGCCTTAGGCGTTTCTAGGAAACTAAATTTGAGGTTAAAAATGCAATAAACTCGGCACTTAACAATACACAATTAAATTAAAAAGACGTCCATGATTTAAAAATACGACACTATCACATATAAATATTATGTAACACTTGACTTGGAAAACGAAATCGATGCCACTTGTGAAAAACAATCAGAAAGACAACTATCAGAAGAAAATCTTAGACGAAGTAATATTTTATACTGCTACCGATGGAGTTATTATTGTATATTTTAAATTCACCTACAAACGGCCATTGAAGACAGCACAATCAACAAATTGTGTAACGGCTATCAAGATTCTTCACTTTCAGTGAAAAGATATGTCGAATTCATCGAATGTATCCTCAGATATGAAACAGTCGATCGCGTTGGATCCTTCATCACAATCCTAAATGCTTTGTGTAAATATTCCCATCTTTCTTTGGTTTGGACAACTATCACGGGATCTGATAAAGATTTGAGACTCGTAGATGCTACATCTGATATGTGCCGACCTTCGTCGAGACTGCGACCGGAGCTGTTGATTCGTATCTGAAGTCTCCCAGGATATGTAGTCAAGTGGCAGAATTGTCTGTCTTCATTTCCTCAATTATTATGTTCATCGAATACATACACATATAATTAAATTACAATATAGCAATCCATCTCATGGTTCAGACTAAATAATTTTGAGAATTATAATAACGACCCTAGTTAAATACAACTCGACAGAACGTCCGCTATTTTGGTCGACATTTACAAGAAACCTACCGCATAACATAGTCCTATTGCTACGCCGCGCAGTGCGATGCCCGAGAGCGCTGCGCCGTATACGTGCCCTCGGCAGAGGCCCTTACTCCTACTCCTATGCACCTACCTATGAATCGAAGCCAAACGCGCTTTAAGATTATAAACATTTAAAAATTTTGTACTTTTCAAATCAGATTCTAGAAAGTCTTTAAATTTCTTCAACGATCATCATCTAATTTTCTAAATTGTGATCATTCACTAAATAATATGATAAAAATTTAGTTTGGCCGAAAAAGTTCGTCTTAAAAAATATTTAAAATTTTGACTCTTAAAAAATTTGTACGATTCTTTTTGTACAGTCTAATTTGACACAGAATAGACAACTAGATAACCTCAAAATGGAAAAGTGACAATTACTTTAAACAGTGTTGGCATCATTTGGCAGTTCTAGATTAATGAATACTTAAATATTGCTCAGCGTCAGAGGGGCGGCTAGGCGGGCGCCGGCCTCAGGTGGTGGCCAGCGTCGGGGGTCATGGCAGGTGCGGCGGCGGCAGGCTGCGCTCCGGGCCCAGCTCGAACAGGTGGTGCGGCGCCGGCGCCAGCGCGCCCTGCAGCGCCGAGCTCTTGAGCAGCCGCTTCAGCATGCCGCTGGAGCCGCGGTGCTGCAGGCTCTTGTGCGTGGTGAGCGAGTTCTTGGTGCGGTAGCGGCGGTGGCAGAACTCGCACACGTACAGCGTGTCCGACTGCTCGTGCTTGTCCTGGAAGTGGCGCTTGAGCGAGTAGTAGCAGGAGAAGGTGCGCCGGCAGTAGGGGCACTCCTGCGGCTCGTTGATCCCGCCGGCGGTGGGCGGCGGCATGCGCAGCGGCCCTGCAACACACAGCGCGCTGAGAGCGGCCGCCGGCGTCGGGCGCGGCGCTCACGCGACAACACAACAAGCATGCGTCAAGCAACACGACAACTCACAAACTGCTAGGCCCGGTGGGGCCGGGCGGGTGGTCGGGGGAGGAGAAACAAAAAGGGTTCAACAAAAACTAAAAGTTTAAATGAAATCATCGAGTAAGTAAATGAAAGTAAAGGTCCCTAGAGGCGTCCCGTGTCGCGCTGGCTAGTGTGGTTGGTGTCAGTGGTGCTAACCTGGGCGTGATGCAGCGTCGGCCGGTCGCCACTAAAAAAACCGGATTTGCTCGGCGTCGCCGGGCCGCGACTTGTGGTACGTGTAAATGTGCGTCATGAGGGAGTTGCGCGAGCAGTAGACGCGCTCGCAAATCGTGCACCTGTACTCCTCCTGGCGCTCGGCGTGCTTGTCCGCGATATGCCGCTTCAGCGACGCCTTCGAGCACAACACTTTGCCGCACAACGTGCACGAGAACAACTTCTTACCTGCGAACAGAGCGAAGAACAAAACACGAGTGACACCCGCCCCGGGGCGCGCGCGCTCTACCCGCGGCAACTGAGGAACCAACTCAAACGACAACGTAAATCAAATGATAATGGTAACTCAACTTAAAACTTAAATGAACTCAAAGAAAGATGGAGAAGCGACAGTGGATGAGGAGGCGTGGATGCATGCAGCGACTGATGATGGCCCACGGCCGCAATAAAACATTTGTGCTTTTCTCTATTTGTTTTTATTTAAAACGCCATATTATCATTATTAGGATTTATGGTTCAGTGTAACGAGTACAATTATACTTAACGAGTAGTGATGCGAATATTCCATACATGTAAGTATAAGGGAAAAGGAAACTAGTGACTCTACCTATAGAAGTGTTACTGGTGACGGAGCGGGCCGCTGCGCTCGGACGCCGCCGCCCTGCCGCGCGACAACTAAACTGGAAGACAAACTCGCGAGCGCGCGCAGGCGGCGGCGGCCGAGCCACATCTAGATCTGCAGCGGCGCCACGACACAATCAATCAACATATAGAAACATAAAAGAATAAAATTTCAACAACCAATAAATTAATTTAGGTACCTTACAAAATAAGAAATAACATCCAACAAAAAGTCAGGTAGTACATATAAAGAACACAATTTAGCAGTAGTTAACGTGATTACAGTAGCCTTCACGAGCTTTCAAAGAAAATGATAAAAACAAACAGGTCACAGTAACAGTCTTAATATGCTAATAACCTAACTAGAAGAATTCCATGGACAGGGATGTGTGTTGCTCCTCAAACACGGTGTAGTGCGCCCTCTCTGGGTGAGATCACCAATCACTGACGACGGAGAGGCGCCGGCAGCGGCTGCGGCGGACCGACTCAATAGGTGTTCAATAAATATATTTGATTTAGATGAAACTGTAAATCGTTATTCAATTAATCATCAACGATCACTTAAAGTTGACATAATTTTCTATTTACAAATGAATGTATCTATATTCATTGGCCATCAATATAGTAAGCCAATGTTGTCATTCTTTGTTGTACGCGACCGTGTGACCGCGGGGCCCTCTCCATCGTCGTCTAGCACCTTAATCTCATCAAAATTTAAAATCACATAATTTAAGTCCTTTACAATAATTTCAAAAGCCAAAACTAGAGTCCATCACTTTCGATCGTGACGCTCAAACGATTTCACAATAAATATTTTTTACCAAATTTTTTATCTAAATATACGCCTAATAGTTTACAATCCAACGCGTTCTTAGTCTAATCAGTCTATAGCGTTAATAATTTAGCCAATTTCCGCCTAAATACAAAGGAGCCGGGTGTTCCGGAATAATTCATTCGACAGGCTTCTCCTACAGACTAGGGTAAGGTTGCAGTCAGTGCATCACATCCCTGTAATAAAATATCTGAACGCTACCATCTACCGGAGAGTTCTATCTAGACTTAACTTTAAAATATAGCCCCAAAACCCAAATTAACAATTAACTAGAGCTAAACCACTAAATAATAAAAACAATGTCATCTTAACACATCGTAGCGGGCGCTGCAAAGGAAACGTAACACGTGACGAGGAATGTGCGATCCAGTTACTAAGGTCGTCTTTTGGACAATTTCTAACCACAAAGCCCCCACCCCAAAATTTAGCACCAAAATTCTAGTCTTCCAATTTAGTAACTTTGTTTAATTCGTAAAAAGCTTATACAATAAAAAATTAACGACTAAGCGTAGTGTAATATTTATCTAGAAATAACAACAAAATAGTTTAACTTAGCATTAATTATATAAAAAAATAGGAAGCCTCTCGTACTTGTTAGTTTTAAATTTAAAGCGCTTACAGAAAACTATACACTGAATGGCCCCGCAGATGCCGCGCGAGGCCCATTCCCTGGACTGGGTACTCGAAAAGTATAATATTAGACATGGATACAATATGCTTTCGCTACAATATACACGATTCTAACTATGTAAGTAGGTCCGCGGAGGCAGAGAAAGCAACGTTGTTCCCCCGCGGCGGATACGACTATTTTGGCAAGCAAGGGTTTAAACACTTTTATTACATTTATCATTAAAATTACGCTTTCAAATGTAGGAACATCGAACATTCAATTATTGAAAAGTATCATTTAGTAACTACCTCAATTTTATCTAGGAAACCTTTATATGTATAATGCGTAGGAAATCATCAACAACTTAACACTTTTCGAATACAAAAATACAAATAATTCGATAAAAAAAACCTTAACATTACAATAGTATAGCCATGATATTCCTTACTAATGGCACATTAATTAAAAGGACTGTTTCTGTGATTTTAAAGAGTTAATATAGCTATTAATCTACGTTTACTTTACTAAGATTACAATAGCTTGTAACTTTCCTAATTAATATATTTAAAACTTTTCGACAGCAACAGCCTCCTCGAAAGTATATATTTCTTAAAACTAAACAAAAAATAAAATGACACTGGTATACGTCTCAACATAAATGATAACAAAAAAGACAATATTCAAAAACTGCATTGTGATGATAATAATTGTGTACTATTTCTAAAAGATTCAGGTGAATCGAAAACTCCGATTAACCTTTATGGGGAAAAGTTCGTAACGTCTAAGCTTACTGAATTAATAGTTACTGTATGTGGAGAAGTTGAATTGAAGTATATTGATCGATAAGCGGTTAACCAGAGTTGAAGGACGAGGCTCATCCTGCGCGAGAGAGACGGGAGATCGGCCCTCGCGAAGAACGAGTTACAAAGTTAGTGCTTTCTGCGGGTAGTTCCAAAAAGAATAATTCCGTTCTATTGGTGCTTCTGTTCATGTTGGCAATCAGTCTTGAAATAAAAACTTAAAAAGTATAAAAAGAAAAAAGCCTCTTTTAAGCCAATTAAATTTCAGATAAAAGATCAAATAATTTAAATAAATTTTGTAAATAATCTCGATTTAAATAGATAATGAGATCACAAATATTAAATAACAATTGCCGGAAATATGAACACAACATTTCAGAGTATGCCTCCTTGTTTCCTCGACGAAAACTTTTTTTTACATTTAAGCCTAATATATAATTTTTCAGCACCAAGATTAAATCGTTTTCAAAATAAATCTTTCTTTATCGTTTCGCGTTTATTGTCGCATTAAAATTTGCTCACTTTAGAGAAATTCGTGAATTCCGCAGGGTCGCACTGGAATGTGAAGATGACCCTCAGCTCGGTGGCAACTACGGCCCCAGTAGGTATCGGCAGATCTTGGGCAACCAGCAAGGCTGCAGAGCGTGCACACAAGTTATCATCATTCTCATTTCAACTGCACGCTCTTTCTTTGCAATATTTATCTCTTACAGACTATGCTCGTATGGCAGGAGAGCTTACTCAGTGGGAGCTGGCTGACAAACAGGGCTACAGGCAACCTTACCAACAGGAGTTTTAATTGTTGTAGCACTGTTTCTCAGACAACTTTAGCTGGGCAGTCTCAAGTCATACGAATACAGCGGAGCAATCATGAAACCATGAGTATTAGTTAGCGGCCTTGAATTGGCCAGTGTGTGTCGCAGTTAGGTGCTGCGTGGGGCAAGATCGGCCGGTACCTACCTGGGCGTGGGCCTGCGCGTGGCCTCTACACGTTGAAGTGGTCTTTGAACTTGTAGAAGTCGACGTGGTGGTGGGGCGGCGCGGCGGGCGCGGGCGCCGGCCTCTGCCGCCGGTGGTAGATGCTCTTGTGGTTGTTGAGGGAGTTGAGCGTGCGGAACACCTTGTGGCAGAGCGTGCAGCGCGCCGAGTGCAGCGGCTGCAGGTGCTGCTGCTCCGTGTGCCGCTTGAGCGTGAGCCGCGTGGAGAGCAGCTTCCCGCACACCTCGCAGCGGTGCCCGCCTGTGCCCGGCACAAAACAACGACATTAGCGCACCAGCCACCGCCGCGCCGGCGTCGGCCCGTCGGAACCAATTGCGTCGGCCGGTGGCCGGTGGCCGGTGCGCCGCGCTCGTCGCTGAATGTGCCGGCGTCCCAATTGGTTCCCCCGGGCGCGCCCGTGTAAAAGCGGCCGCACTCGGCCCCGCCGCGTTTACACGTCGACTCCGCGACATACTCGGACTCGCATAGATCTAGTTTACGGATTAGGTACAAAGCGTCATTCACACAGAGGGCGGGACGGGGGGCGGCGGGCGGCGAGCGACGGTCAGTTCACGGGGTAGAAGGGGCCGGGCGCGGGCGCCGGCGCCGGCTGCTTGCGGTGGTAGATGGACTTGTGGTTGCGCAGGCTGTTGAGGCTGGAGTAGACGCGCCGGCAAATGTTGCAGACGGGCTCGCGCGACGGCCGCATGTGTACGTTCTGGATGTGCCGCTTGAGCCGCGTCAGCGACGACAGGCTCTTGTTGCACGGCTCGCACCTGTAATCGTCGTGCGGCGCGCGCCCGCCGCCTGCACAACAACACTCGTTAGCCGCCGCTTAATGCACTCGGTCGCAGCCACCGCCGCCGCCGCGCCCCGCCCCGCCCCGTCCCGCTCCCGCCCTAGCCATTCATCGTCGGTCGCACGGCGCAGGGATGGGAGTCAACGTAACAGAGTTCCTCTACTCGAATGAGCCATTCAGTGGCAGCCGGTCGCGGGAATTTTGAAGAGTCACTCGAGCGGTCGCCTCGCGTGTTGCGATTCTCAAATTGCCGATTGTTTCCTATTATTTAACAGCCAATTGGTTATCGCGCTGGTGCACTGCGAAATGTCTCAATTCAATGATTATTCCAAACAGTAGGGCGGATGCCAGAGTGAAAGAACCGAAAAATAACAGAAAACAAAGGCAAACTGAACATAAAATATAAGGAACTGTGTTGCGAAAAACGAAACCAAATGAGAAAGAAAGAGTTGGATGATCGGATAGAGGGGAACAGGGATTGTCAGTTCAGCCTAACACACAATACGTACTCGTCCAATCACATCTAATACAAGCCAGTGTCGCGGTGGCGAGCACTCTAGACATAACATAAGCATGCAGGTGCGGCGTGGGCGGCGCGGGCTGCCTCCCAGGGCGCACGCGGACCATCACAGACACAGATCACATGAAGACAACAGAGTCAAGTGTGTGTACGTGTTCATAGATAGATAGCGGACAATGTATTCGGAGTCGGGTTGGTTACGCCTGATACATTGCGGTATATAAAACCTAATAATGATAATAATATATCCTATGAATGACAGAGCAGAGAGGAAGCGGTGATGGTGGCATACGACAGACAGTGCATTAAAATATCGTTATCTCAAGTATAATAATAATATGTAGAAATGCATAAAGTAGAAGCGCTTGTGGCCAAACAAGCAGGGACTCACCTTGCGAAGTGCTCGCCATTCCCTCGGGGGTCAGCGGGCTGGGCAGGCCTGCAACCACAACCACCAGTTACACGGAGATACGAGACAAGTACTTATATTGGGCATAATGATGAGGGTCAGGAATAGTTTATACTGTGGTATAATCACTAGGTAAAAATACTATGCTTTTCACTACTTTAATGATCCTATTATTAATGTATCTCAATAATTTAGATCTACATAGCACCACAAATCTATACTTTATCGTGGCACTGTAGAAAGAAACGCTGACAAGCTTGCGGCGATAGAGATCATTGTTGCTTCGTCAACTAAGGTCACACGAATTCCCATTATATACGACTAGGCAGTAATCAACGTGACAAAATTCTCCCTAAAACTAACTCCAGAGATCTCGACAGACACCCAGGACTTAACGTGACAAAATTCTGACTAAACCTAACTCCAGAATATAAGTAGACTTCCACCTAGTTCTTAAACCATACTTACGATTATATTTTCCAGTAAGAGAGGGGTGTTCCGTGAGGGCTGCCATGTTGAAAGAGTAGGTGTTCGCTGGGGCAAAGAGCTTGCTGTCCGGGGGCTGGATGAAGGGGGATGGAGGCAGCTGCGGCGGAGGAGTGTGGTCTTCGGCCTCGGCTGAACTGCTGCGGGACGGTGGTCCACCCTGGATAAGAAGTGAGTGTCAGAAATGATGTTTTTATGTAGGAATACGAAAGGTATATATTATATAAAAAGTTTAACGTGTCGAAGGACCATTTTTACTATGTAGTTTCTGAACAAAGGTTAGGAATACTGGTAATGGTGACTGGATAAAATAAATCTCCAAGATAGTTAGTTGGTCGCTTCTGAGTCTATTAATTTTACGCTATTATTTATTCATTAAAGAATGGATAGCAAAATAAAAATAGAACTACAGAAAAATATCCTTCATCACCAAATTTATCGGAGCTTTCATAGTATTAGTATTAAAATTTTTGGTCATTTAGTCCTCTGCAATATAATCCCTAGAAGAATTCAATTGACCTCCCAGGGTATCATTTTTCTTACCTGAGCCTTGATATGTGCTGGTGGCGGGGTGTCGTCGGTGCTCCGGTCCCCTTCAGGGTGGGGTCCGCACATGTCCAATGGTTCATCCTTTACCTCGTTCATCAGCCGGGGTGATGGGGATCCGCTGCTGTTTGATATGCCATTGCCGTCCGGGTGTGATCTGCTGTGAGGATAAGTGGTAATGAATTATAGGTGATTTTTGATACTATACGTAGTTACAGATTCAGTGGCAACTATCCAATTGTTATGGAGTTTGATTACTCAATCTATGACTTACGAGTACTTGATGTAACATACATGATTTTACTTAAATGTCAATGTGTTAAACCATGTTTCTGAATGTCAATGTTGACTTTAGACCTATTTTGCGAAGAAGAACTCTCGGAGTACGATATAATCAGAGAGCCTATGTACTTAAATTGCATGTTTTCACCAATTTCAATGAGGTTATTTGGGCGAAATAAATAGTATTATATCTATTTATTTTAATCGCTTTCTAACACGAGAGATCAAGAAATCTACCATACCTGTTGTTCATCAAGCTGTTGTTCTTGGTGGAGAAGTCATGGATCTGCGGCTCCGTGTTGTTATTGTCGTGGCGGGCCCTCTTGATCACGTCTGGGGAGTTGTCCGAGAACCGAGACATGTTGCGTGGGAGGATGGGCATCCTGGGTCTCATCAAGGGGATCCCTGAAGACGGGGTGTTGCTGAGCAGGGCTTCTTCCAGTTTCTCCGTGTATGATGGCGTGTGCGGCGTGGGTGGCGTGTGTGGCGTGAGAGGGTTGTGAGGAGAGGACGCGGCGGCGGCGGCGGCTCGCGCTATGCTTTGAACCAGCGGCTGTGGAGTAGAGTTGCTTGGTTAGGTTTTATTATAAAATAGTATCGAAAATATTTTGTTCGAAGTTACAGTTGAAAAGAATGTAAACTGCCTTTATATGTTTATTGGCATGAATTCATTTTATTTTATTAGCATAATTGCTGAAATGATCATTCAGTCTTGTAGCCATTGACCACCTAAAATAAGTAAAATAAAAACTTTAATAAACATTTAAATTCGCTCTGTTTCGTTTCGTTAATTTAGCTATTCCTAGTAAGTCTAACCTGTAGTAATATTATAGTATAATTTTCAGCTTAACATAGTTCAGATGATACGGATCGTATAACTTCTGTCTGTGCAATGCCAGGCACGTAAACTCACCCCTTGATCGTCATGCTGCGTCAGGCCCGACACGCGGAGCACCTCAGCCGTCTTGAGGAAGGAGGAGAGGCTCCGCTGGTGCACGTTCACCTCCCCATGGTAGATGAACTCCACCAGCGCGTGCAGGTCTGTGAACGCCACGTCCTGCAGCACGATTACTGGGTGCTTGCATGGAGTTGACTGTGGACGGAGAATAGATGGGGTTAGTGTTAAGTTTTGGTGTATAGGAAAGGAAAGTTAGGATATGCATTCAATTGATAAACTAGATATGTCTTGACTCGTCATCACGATACTGTCATCAAAATAGAAGTTTGTTGTGACCAATACGTACACAGTAAATGTAACACTATGGTTAGGTTGGAATTAAGGAACGGATTGTAATTTGTACATCTTATGGAGCCTTTTAAAAGTGTCATGGCAGAACAGTAATTTATTAGCATCTGGACTACTGAAGATGTGTTAGGCCGGACAGTGGTATTATAAATATAATTTCTTATTGTACATATAAAGTACATGTCCACATATAACATTGCATTGACCAATATATCTATATAAACACCTACCTTGAGCAACTCCCGAAAATAGGGGCTGCACGCTGACAGCACAACCCGATGCGCTTTCAAGCTCTTCCCATCACACGCCAGGGTCACGTCCACGAAGTCCTCATCATCGCGAAGGTTCTCGAAGGCGCTGGTGATGCTGCTCTGGTAGTTGTTCCAGCGGAGGCAGAAATGCTGAGTGTCCACCATCGTGCTTAGCGGGTCATCAGTAGGGACAGCTGCGGAGTGGGAAAAGGGGCTTAGTGACAAGTGGAAGTATAAGTAGTAGTGAGTAGTAGTAGGGTTTAGTTTAAGTTGAAGATGACGTATTAGTATATTTGTTTATTACTTCCAGCTGGACTGGTTTGGAAAAGAGTAATGCAGCTTTTTCAGATGTATGTAATGAAGAGATTTGGGATTTCTTTCAACGTTTCTAGGCAAGTACACCAGTATAAATAAACATGATTCTACTACCGATCTTATAATTTCTAATAAGTTATATATAAATTATGTTTTTATATGAATTTTTCACGAAACTATGGAATAAATCAAGTTGGAGTTAATATCCAGGTGCAAATTCGATAATTTTCCAGTACTTCATTTTCTATAATCACACTTAAATTTAATAATGCAATGTATGGATTTAATAAATTAACGGAAGGCTAATTCATATATAATTTTTTTAATAGCAGGTATTGTAATCTATAGATTCTTTAAAATTCACGCAAGGTGGGTATTAGAGCTCTATCCATCCCATTCGTGGTAAGCGGCCTGTGGTTCTCATTGAACCTATTCCATTAGACAGACAATAGGTGGGCTAGCATTGTTTGTGCGATACTTAGTATTGGTGTGATGTTTGCGATCGCGTCTAAATGTACTGTCGGGCGTAAAAGTGTAATCTTTAATATCTTTATAAAAGTTTATTTATCAAGATAATATTTGTTTCGAAAATGACTATGTAGCCATTAATCAAAGTAAGCAATTGTATTATTTATTTAATTGCTTTATGAAATACATAAATTAAGATTTAATGTCCCTATTTCCATTTGGCAAAGTTCATTTTTTTAAAGAAATAACATAATTACTTATGCTTAACAGGAATTTTAAAATCCAGTCTTGTACTCTGTTCGGAAGATTAATGTTTAGCATGGATACAGGTATTATGCTTGCTTTAAACTGCAATTTTGCAAGCCGAACCCATGTTAATATAAACAATACTGTAGGAATTAAATTAATCGAATATAAATCGTATCCCTTTAATACCCAAACCATTTTTGTCACCGCCAGTACTCTCTCAAATGAACAATCGGAAATACAATTCCTAACCCGTTGCCTTAACGTCCATTTTCCCGTAACACTGCTTCTAAAAGTCAAGTCTAAAATTCTAGTAAGCGTTCAATATGAGAACCAATGTCAGTGGTTCAGGTAAGTATTTTTATAACTATGCCATCAAGATATTTCTGAGAAAACAAATGTCACCACAAACAATATTAGCGTCATTATGGAGTTTTTGAATAACCTAGTTTCAATTATGTGAGTAAGCAATATTTTATTGGTTAAGTGAAGTTTGTAACGTGGTAATTAAGAATGTATAATATTGTCTTTCTTCTCAATATAAAAGATGAATAAAGGTATATGGTTATAAGTTATTCTGTACTTAGATAGTCGTATTTCAGTATTGTAAGAGAGATAAATAATTGTATCCACATAACTGTCAATATTCGTTTAGGTACTCTTTTATAACCTGTTTGCAAATACATATCAATTTTTTTAATACCACCTCATTTATAAATACACCAAATTTTATTTCGACAACAAGATATAAATCTAATGATACATACACATTGTTCTTAGTTTATCTATTTTTTATAATGTTTGCTATTATTTATTACCTATTCATAGATTAGAACTATATTTGTTTACAACCTTTACTATTCTCACGATAATTAACTAATTTACAATCGAACCTAGTCTAAATTACATAGAAACATACACACTAAAGCCGTTTTTCTAATGATAGGTAGGCAGAGATCATTGATTCCTATTTTGTCCTATCCAAGCCAACCAGCATTGATTCATTGACATCAATACGTATCCTCATACACACTCGGCAGTTATATGAACTAACGTCTTTTTTTTAAATATATGTAATCTTATTTAAAAAAAAAAACATTTATGTCATCTCTATCTTATTATTTGTCAACTTATTCTATTTTAATACTTCACATAGTGCTTGAGAACAAGATGCTTCTATTTTATAATAAATACATATTCGTATGTCCCTACATACATACACTTCATACCCATATATCTACAGGTTAGGTTTCTAATATTGGCGGTTAGAATCGTTACCATTCCATTTCTAAATCCACCAATAAGCTTCTTCACACTAACCCTTCAAGATAAGCGTATCATTAATTACATAATTCTAAACATACAAAAAACACATTCAATTTCGTATAAAGACGAATAGTGTAAGGGCTCGTTTATATTGGCAAATGGCACGTGGCTTCATAAGTTTAAAATGGCTGACCAAAGAGTTTTAATATAGACATGTGAGTTTAAGATGTCTACGAAAATGTAATTTGCAACATTGAATAAAGCATTATCAGTATTATTTTCTATAAGGTGACTAAAAAACTAAACCTGTTAGGATATATAGAATATAGTAGAAGTAAGAACTGTTATTTCAAATGAAATTTACCTAAATCCTAATAATGTTAATGTGTAACACATGGAGTCGATGCTCTGTCCACTGCAAAAAGGAAAACATATATGCATGTTTTTCTGATTACAAGTGTGAACTAATTTATTATAAATTAAAAGAGCTACAGTCAAACTTTTCATTTAATCCCAAAGTAAACTAAATTACAATCATTTGTACTTTGATAACAGTGACTAAGGGTTTTTATGACAAACCAGTTAAAGAAATATCGATAATGACAACGTTACATCGTTGAGACTAACTGGATTCAATGTGGACAAGATTACGTACAAGATTAGTTTTATCATTTATGAACGAAAATGTTCAGTTAATGAATTGTGTTGTATTATCACTTCGCATTATGTCACCATAATAAAACGCTATCTAAGCTGGTAAAGAATGAATTTGAGATGTAGGAAATCTGAACAAATTAAATACATATACTTATCCCGTGTTTATTTATGTTACCAATGAAACACACTAAATATGTCATCAATTATCAGAAATCGGAACAATTTTAACTGATACTTATCCCGTGTTATTTTTGGATAACAATTAAATATCTTGAATATCTATCTATTCAGTTATATTAATTACAAAAGTGATTATGAAGGGATTACATGTAATATTGGTAACTAATTACCAGCCCATTGCTCAATATATTTCATTTCCTATTCTCTTAGGCGGTGGTCCTACAACTTATTGAGAAGAAAAGTAGCTACTTAGCGATTTATTTGACCAAAAGTAGTATACAACATTCACGCTGTGTAAAACAATATTATATGCTTTACAAAACTACAAGCGATCTAGTAAATTTAAAGAATATGTTCCAAATATATGTTACTTTACCAATCTAACTACGTCCTTACATTTGTGGGTAGGTCTAAATAGGCGTTTTATAGAACCCCTAGATTCGAATTCTAAATAGATGTTGATGAAAGGAATTAGTGTCCTAACCAACGGAGCTTGAGCGGGTTAAAAGCTTAGGTTGTTTAGGTGTCCTATAGATATGCTAAATAGATCACACCCAATTTGAATGTAGGTTTTTCTGACTTTAACGTATAAGGTTACGTGCAAGTCTGGGATGTATATAATTCTAAATAGCTGCGCTTCTTTCCTTCGTATTTATAATCCTGTGAAATTTTAGTGTAGTGTATTATTTGTAGAGCAAACAGAGAACATATAATACAGTTACAATTTGCTAGACAATGTATTATTTTTTATTATTTTTTCGTTGGATACGCAATATCTCCTCTGTCCTTTTTAATACTACGCTGTATTACTTTTGCAGTCAAATCCATGATGATAAGTGACACACAAAAATACGATGTCCTAAAAAAATGATCTTGAAATAAGAAGAATGGATATCAATGTAGCGAAAGCGATTCTCTTAGGGAAAATTTCGCGATCCCTATCATTGGGCTATTAAATTTAATTACGCAACAAATCCATTGATATTTGTGTCAAGCAATGACATAACAATCTCCGTTATCAGAGAGCAGCATTGACGGAATAAATGCACTTATTTTTTGTCATTTTCCAAAACAACGATAACTGTTGTATTAGGTGGAGCAGTTGCCAATTTTAGATAGCAAACATTAGCTTCGATACACGCGATAATGGTCTTTAAACATTAGTCTTTAAGACTAAGTTCGCGTGGTCTGGCTTGTGATAAGGTAGCACATAGGTCACAAAAATGTCCGACATTTTTTTTAATTACTAGATAATGCCTAACATGAGATGGAATACTGGCGTTTGTTAGGTTATGTAGCTCTTAGATATAAGTCTTATCGGAATTTACTAAGACATATTGAATGTAAAGCAGTTATAAGACTTAGCTTGATTATTCGGATAATATGTTTGTAATTTAGTCGCCAACGTTGATGGAAAACATCGAGAAGAAACCTGCCTATCCCTCAGGATAGGTAATAGCCAGTGCCTGTAGACGGCGACACGGTTCACTTAATATCACGTTGGTTCTATCTAGTGGTTCATACCTAACATGCCTCCAAAATTTCGGAGATTGGCAATCCAGCGTTAAACTACCCCACCACAATAAAAAAGGCAGTGTGTATAAACTAAATTTATGTTTGTAATGTATTATTTGACGATTTCTTATCAATGGTTAACAGTTTGGGAGCTAATCTTAATGTTCCGGGGTAAATATGGTTCTACTGGTTGAACCGTTAAGTGCCGTATTTATTTTGCTCTTGTTCAGTAGGTAATTATTACTTACGTGCATTATAACATGTATTTAACTACCTATTACAACTAAATATATATTATTTATCACCCCACAAATCTTCAATGTTATCCAAGGTTATCTTGATGCAATAGTATCCTAAATATTATTTATTATTTTAAGCAAACTTCAATGTTACGATGGTCATTCAGGAGGCTGACTAGCCTTAAGACGTTTACAGTCGTGAAGTACATATCCTGTAACTCACCTTAATGCGACTAAACACGCTTCAGTGAGTCAGTACACCTGCAACAAGAAAAAGGGATTTTTAGTATACATATTAGACATCATACTCTTTATGTGTTTGGGTATAGACAGAAAGTCCGACGACCTCCGTGGCGCGATCGGTTAAACACCTGAACGCTAATCGTGAGGTCCCGGGCTCGATTCCCGGTGGAGGCAGGGTTAAGAACTTCGCTTTTCGACTGCTTTCCAGTCTGGTCGTTGATTATATATGCTATATATGTATTTGTCTATATAAAATATGTATACATTTCTTAAATATACGTTGTCTAGTACCCTTAACACAAGTTTTAAATGGACTTACCAAGGGGCTAGTTCAATTGGTGTATTAATGTCCAAATATTATTATTTATTATTTTATTAGAAAGTTGGAGCTCTAAACCATTTAGTTATTTAGACCAAATACCTACAAATAAGTTACTAGGTTCTTGCGGAATAACTGATTTCATTTTCAGAGTCCCAGATCAGCACGTGACCCCGTGTTAAAACAAGAGAAACAGAAGGTGAAAATAATAAGCTAACGAAAGTTTTATTTTGTTTGGTTTCCTTATATACCTACTAACAAATGAAGGCCTAAGTTTTCAGAAACTTACGTAATAGTTTTCCGACCAATCACGTGAAAGGTCAAAACTGACTGACCAATGGGGAGGCGTTTTATCACAGCAAACTAAAGTAGGTAACTGTCGAAAGTGAAAGTTCGCCAATAGGAAAGAGGCTCTCTATGTGTGCGTCACCGCATATGTGGCGCTAGTTACGTTTTGCGCATGTGTGAGGGTTTGGGATAAAGTTTTGCGATTTCCGCACTGAAAGGGGCCTATTCTAACAGTTTGAAGCCTTAAGGATATTAATTTAGGTGATATTGATTGAAGTAGGAATAATTTACTAAGTTTTTTGTTACGTTTTTACACGTTTATGTTTTATTATGTTTATTTAAATAGGTTTATGTTCTCTATGGCTCATTTTCATAGGCGATAGGATTAGTATAAAGTGAACTTTATGAACGATTATAAACAGGTTTTCTTGTTTCACTTACATTGATTAACTCTTTCATACATGTTATTCTTTTAAACTTTAATAAAAGTAAAAAGTGGAAAAAAAACTTTTTCTTAAATTTTAAACTAAATTTATAACTTTATTAAAAAGGTACTGATTAATTATGCATGCTTATACAACACAATGCCAATCCTAAACAAACGATAGGCGACATTTCATTAATTATAAACTTATCATGTTATTATCGGTTAATGGTAATCTGATATGTTTGGGCAAGAAAGTGAGTATTTGCAAAAGAAAACATTCTCATAGAAACAATCAAAATGAACAGTTATATTTCAATGCCAATGTTTTTAAACTATATACATACAACCATATGTACAATATTCCTTGTAGAGTAGTCAGACACTCAGAGGTTCATAATTATAATAAATTTTTGGGTATGTGATATTCTATCAAACCCCTTTTCACTACATTGTCTATAGTAATTGGCTATTTGGAAGAATAGTCAGGGTTAATCAGATGTGTCCTATTTTATTTAGTTGTATCGGTATTTCTAAATGTGTTTAGAAGTTAATACCGTAATAAAACTATGTTGATTGCAACAATAACTCTAATATAATAAATAAATTCTATACCTTCAAAATGTGTATTAAAATATTTTTCAAACGATTTTAGACGTGGTAACTAGCGTTTTACGTTTAATTAAGATTAATCATCTATATCTATGAATATTCCTGGTCATTTTTTCTCGCCTCACTAATATCAATAACACTAAATGTAAAAAATATAATATTAACATTCTAGCATTGCAACCGCAATTCAATTGTCACTCAACTTTAACGCAATTCTCTTTCCCTTGAGGCAGAATACTCTCCCCTGAAACGACCTTCCTGTGACTTACATAATATAGAACCTTCGGGCGTTTCACATAGACCCTTTATACTATTGTGTTTACCTATGTGTGCGTGCGAAGAGGTTGGGACTATGAAACCGAAAGTTTTCACATACTACAATACTACGTATGTATTTACCTACGCCGAAGGTTCAAACTCGTGTACCCTTATGTAAATACTGTGGTATGATCCTGGTAATGTATTTTAGATAGCATACTCTTCTCGACTTTGGTACACACTTTCTTAATATTGTGGCGGGGTAGTCAGAGGCTTGAGTGCCCATCTCGAAGGTATGAGTAACTCAAAGGCCGCGTTTTACTACATAGACAGTACCTAACGTGATAGGTAGTGAACCGTATCGTCGTATGCATGCAATGGGAAACCTATCATGAGGGATAGGCATGTTTCCTCACGATGTATGCCGCACCTTATAATATAATGTAACCATTATATAAAAATAGCTGTCTTCTGATGTTGTAAAATACTCGATGGTTTTTTATGACCAGTTGATTAGATACGTTTGGGGGATAAAGTTTTAGCTAGGATCACCTGGAAACAACCAACTTGAACTTAGGAACATATTTCCTAAATCATCAATATTACATTTCAGCTGTTCTATTGAAGGTACTATTATAAAATTTGCCTCTAATTTCATCATCCAATAAATTAGATTCTCCCTAGATCTTCAGTCACGCCCTATGTATCTATTCCTCTCAATAATTTGTTTAGTAATTCGTCATAAGTAGCTTGTTAGCATATCTCATACATTCATTCAACTTTCATACATTCTCATACATCATTCTCCTACGGACTCAACGTAGTACGGATCATTATACCAGTGAATATAATTTCTATTTAGCACTTTATCTATTAAGCGGACAATGTATTTGTAGTTGATTTTGCTATCATATTTTGTTCTAATCTACGTTTTTGGCATTATAATTTGGCACACGTTATCGATACACGCGTTGCCATCTCTATGCAGTGATAAGGTTTAGGCATGGGATGCAGAGGTTATCGATGTCGATAAAATTAAAATGAAAAAGCTGTGAAATATACGCAAATTCACACACAATATTAAAAATGCGTTAATAATATATGTGTTATTTCGAAAAAACATTATGTTTTACTAAATTAGATAATTTTGCTTATATTTGATATAATCACTGTCTTTTATTTATACGTGGTGAAGTATCAAGACAAAATATAAATTACAAGTTCAGAGAAAGGGTCATTGTCACATCGTCTATTATTTTTAAGAAGCAGACCTTTAGACATACCTTTCCAAACCCAAAATTTTTTTCCTTGTAATAATGAAGTACAAAACAAGGTAATTTGTAGAAAGTACCGGCGATTGTTTATCAAACACTCGAATAAAATCGTTTCGAGTTACCTTATTATAAAGGCAATAGCAAATCTTGCCTCTACAATATTGTTATGATAACAACTTGTGGATTCTTACAATACTTCGGCGATACAACATTGAGGTTTCATATTTGTTTTGTTATAAAATCACATTTTTGATATTATAAAGGCTTATAGATTTTTTTTGTTTTGTGTAATATAGTTTATATTTTAAAACAGAAATTATGGTTATTTACAGAAATTGTGCGAATGATTAATATTTTTATGTTTTTTTTTGTTGTCATGCCATATGTATGCAAAAGAAATGAATTATATATATATTAATTATTGTGTACATTTACTGAAGTATTATATTATCTTCTTCAATATGAAGTAAATATTTTGATTACCATACTAAAATTATATAAATATTTAGAATTAATTCATACGTGCATTAGGAAAGTTCCAGAATTATTTCATCGATATTTTACCCCATCACTATTCACAATTGCATTTTAGCTTCTAAGTTACACTTTATAAAAATTGATTATACCTATTAAGATTATTGCGAATTATATAACGGATTAGCATATTCCTAGTGTTTAAATACAATTACCTATTCATTTTCTATCAATGAGTAGGTAATTTAAGATCGATAATTTAATCTTACCATTAATTGATCTTATTATTTAAAAAAATAATTCTTAATTAAGTTGAATGTTAGTTGAATACTCAGAATATGTATAGTTATACTAACATTTTATATAGTCTTTATCATTCGGATTATCCCATAAACTTACATTAGAAATAAAAAAAAATCCCTCCATTAACATAAGAAGTAAACATTAGAGATCCCGCCACATAAGGTGGCAGTTGGAGGCGTCGCCACAGTCGCGTAATTCAGTGTTACCAGTAAACACGCCAAAACTAGCACTCACTGTGCCATACGGCTCGATACATTATAGGTTTCATTTGTAACGGTCTTTGGTTGCGGAGCTATAAACTCAAATAAAACAAATTAATATATCAAAGTCAAAATATGTTTATTAAACTATTTCAAACATGATTAATAATTAACGGGACTTATCCTTCTTATTATATATTACATATATTATGTGTTCCTTCACTCTGTCCGCAATAGACCGTTTAGTGTGTTCGACGTAGGATTTCCCACAGCTGCAATCAATCTTATACACACCCTTATATCTTATATCATGAGTATAAATCGCGAATCTCTTAAAACTATTATTTCAAACATGGCACTGAGCATTGTCTTTACATATTTTTTACCGAGGTTAGATCAGCGGAGACCCTAGCTTGGAGAAGAACTAACAAGAAACTCCGGAAATCAATTTATTATAATCACCCTTAACAAACATAAAAATTACAAAGAGTGGGCAAAAAACACAACGCTGGTAATACTAAATTTACTTTTCATACAAAATAACACGCAATGGCGGTAACGTCAAATTTAGTTCCAAGTTTGGCTACTGCCACCTTATGTGGCGGGATCTCTATCAGTAGTACTATTATTTATTTATTAAATAGTAGGTCTTTAGATAGAGTTCCGCATGGCGAAATTTCAGGCCAAGGTCGTAATAGACAGATAAAAACTATTTGCAATTTTTATCACTGGCAAGGACCTAATTAAATAACTGGGGTTCCCTTGAACTCTACCAGAGAACTGATAAACATACACGCTTCAAAATAATACCGGTGTTGTGGGCTTACATTCACATTCTTTAACTGTTTTAGGATGGAAAGAAGCTTGGAAACATTACTTGATGAACTTTAGCGTTATTACCGATGTTGGTAGAATATAATATTGGTGAAAAGTTGCTAGCACATATCATATTTGAATTTATCCCTAGGATACACAGAAGCTACTTATATTTAAGAATAGGTTGTAATAAAAAGACATTTAAGAAATGCATCGAATTATACGGTGAGGGAAAACATCGCGAGGAAATCTACCTGGTCGTCGAACAGGTAATAGTTAGTGCTTGTAAACGGCAACATGGCTGACCACCTATCACATTGAGTACTGACTTTCTGGTCTACACGTGGGTTCGAGGTGTCGAGGTGTCCATAGGTTGATTACCTCTAGGGTAGTGTGTTTTAGACAATAAAATTGATCGATTACCGAATTGAAGTCGATAAAATCTGTCGACTATGCATGAGTAGACATTCCTGCTATCAGCCTATAGGCGTCCACTGCTGTACATAGGCTTTTCCTATATTTATAAGACTAAATTATTATCATTATTTAAGGTATAGAGTTTCATGGCATCAGTGTTTGTACTTGATCCGACATAACCTTAGTGGTGAATGGCTTATTAAAGAAATAATATTTTCTAAGATCATTCTTAGATCTAATGTTGCTTTCTCGTGTTAATTGGGGACTAAAACAGAATGAAAATAGCTGCTTTCTTCACCTTGACGACAAAATCGTAATCTCAACGACATACATACATATAAATTTGCGACATATATGCACATTATTCGCAAGATATACTACCACTAGTCCAGAAATGATTTAATATTTCACCAAATTACATAACAACCACGTCATATCTACATCCCACGGGGTAAACAGAGATCCCTGATCGACTCTAACAAATAATTTCATTTGCAATGTCAGTGCGCCAGTTAAATGATTATATGTACTGTTATCTAATCTGTAAAAACTAGGTATCCTAGGATTTTGATAAGAGAGAGCTAACACTATCTAACCACTGACGAAAATGCGATAATATTATTTCGTGTTCAAATATACACTTATATATTTGTACTTTGATATATGATAGGCGTTCATATTAATTCCCGAACTTGATATTATACACACTTTATATTATACACTTATATATTATACACACTTTATGAAAACGACAAACGCGGTCACGACCATTAACCCTTGCGGGGTAGTCAGAGATTCAGGTGTCTATCTCCGAATTGCGAAGGTAGGAGTTCTATGGCCACCTCACACTTTATGCTACATACATATATTATTACCTTATACGTATATTAAGTTTAAACTTAAGTTTATGATTGATTAACGAAGTTAGCAACGTATCGTGGTAGTACGTAGATTCAAGAATGAGGGGGCTAGCCACTATCAAATAATACTGAACACATTACTGAATTTCCTTTATCGCTAATAATAGATTAAAAATGACGAAAGGTATTGTAACTATAAGTGTATACATGAACTTCATATATCATTTCTTACATATAACATCCAGATTCAAACAACATTATGGCCATTTTCCCTTTAGGGTAGTCAGCACTGCGCTAATCTACCCATAAGTAATTTATACCCACTATGGTCAGTGACCTAAGTATATTATTTTCTTATATTATTCAATACCTAGATAGGTTCCAGACTTCTCTAAGTCTAGCTTATCTGGGTTCATTGGCTGCGATAAAAAAATACGGTCATTATAAGTGTTCCTGTTTTTATGTAATATATGGACACAGCAATAATTTATATCGACTATAAATTTTTATTAAATGCCTCTGTTGTGATGGACGCTCTACGCCGCTTTGTGTAGGTAAAAATTATCAATTGAATTGATATTGCAGGCTTGGGTAATATCCCTTAGTTTCTTTTAGCATTCTGAGGATTGTTAGCTTTATGGATATGGTCTCAACCAAAATATCATGTACAAATGTAGCTAATAGCATTATTGAATTTTGAAATAAAACGGGATGAATGCTTGTCCCAATTTGAATCACAAAATCAATACCCATACTAAATTTCTCAGAATAAACGTTAAAATTTTTGCATTATATTAATTTTTATTATAATATTATTTATTGGAGATATGTTCTAAAGCTGCTTAAAAACTGTAATGCTCTCTCCCTGTTCTATGAATGTGACGATTAATTTCTACACTTATTAGTTACGTCACGAGGACTAACAGTTCCATAGCACTCCACTAACACTCGAGAGTTCTTAGTAAAAAGTGATGGAAGCCATTTGTAATACTACGCCCCTTTGTCTAGCTATTCTGCCATCCTATTGTTTCAAATTCGATGCCTGGTTTTCGTGCGGACATGGGACTGAATAGTTGACTTGTAAGTGGTGACTAAGGGATCCTTATGTGCTGTTCTAAGGTCTATAGAGCAGAATGGTAGGATATATAAACCTACAGTTGCTTAACATGAGTAAGGGAATACGTGTAAACTGGGTGATGGGCTATGGGTTTGTCATATATATTCCATGTTAATACTATTAAAATCTCAGTTATACTCTATGTGACTAAGAAGATGTAATGTCTTAACGGTTCTGTACACGTCCATTAATTAATAAGGTACGTGAATGTATATTAACTTATTGAAGTATAAAAATATGATTTCTTAACTAATACGTTGTGTTATTTATAGATATCAATGTCAATTCAATATATTTCTAAAGCCAATTTCACCAAGTCACCAAAAACACGCGAATTTCGTAGAAAACTACTCATAGAAAAAAACTAGGTGAGTTTTTACTTAATATGCACTTGTGTCATATGACCGACCGATCAATTCTGCGTAAGTTCATTGAATTTGTGGAAGCGGCCTTATATAAAAGGTAATACGCACACATACATACATAGTCACGCATTTTAAATGGACTGGTAAACCCTTCTGTCACGCGAGGGTTACTAATAAGTGTTAAAGAAATTCAATGATAATTAATATAATTATTTATCATCTTATATCCAAATTAAAAAATGAAATTGCCACATATATTTTTTATGCATTACGTCGGTTTTTTAAGCAGGGATGATCGCTTTATTAACTTTCATACACCCCAAAAACATACATACACATTACGTCCGTTTCCCTGAAGAGGCTTAAGCAAACAGACTGTCTATCTCAATCCTGACATACCAATTCGAAGGTAACATGTACTTCTACTTCTGCAGTATACCTATTTACTTAACATCGTATACAATATTACAATATAATGATATTTAGTTACATTCTATACAAATCTTAGAACAGCACGGTTCATACATACAAACAAATCACACCTGCTTCCCTGTAGAGGGGTAGGCAGAGATCATGGATCCCCATTGGTCCCGATCCTGACAGAACACTTTCGCTTCATTGACACTCATACAACTTCTATACACACTCGGCGGTAATAGGTACTCTTAACGTCACCTTTTTCAATATAGCGTCTATCTGACTGTTATATGTCTTATTAAGCCGGCCCCTACGTAATCGCCCTTCCACTTCACTCATATATAATATTTATGTCATATTATATTCAAATCTTAGTACAGCACGGTTCAATACAGACATAATGGTAATAGATGCAACCAAATATCGTATATGATATCCAAAGAGGTGCTTAAACTAATTCACAATTCGTTCCCTGACTAAACGGTTGTTATAAGTTTGGGTGTATGAGCGATCATGTGTCAAGAATGTTTGTTAAGTGTCTCGTTGAATTTAGGCGACTTAATGACAATATTATGGTTTAGAAGGGGATATAAGATTACTTATAAACCGTGGTTAAGACAACGTAATTTTATTTTATGTACGAGTACATGCATACAATGCATGGTAGTTTGGGGTAATTAATGGTTTTATAGAAAAACTTAATTAACTATACACGTATTGGATATAGATAACCAACGTTTCTTCACATAATTAAAGGTGGTGAGTGTATATCTTTTGTTTATGAAGATATACTATATAAAAGATTTTATATAGAGATATAGATTATAAATATATACTATCCTGAACGCAACATTACTTCTTCGAAAGATATGACCATAGAGTAAAAAGACTATATTAGATGATGATCTAGCAACCCATTTCTAAGGTAGCTAACGTTTACCCAGCGCATATTGTTAACTATCAAGTAACTTCGAGGTTCCATCCACGTCAGACGGGATGAAATGACGTGATTTATTGACGTGTATATGTTGCTATACATTGAGAGGATACAGATTCAATACAACTATATCATGCTCCCATATATGTCACGTACGAACCGACCTTCTGCTGCAAGTTTCGTGCATTACAAAATAATAAGTAAAACAATAAGCACTGTTTCCGTTAATTGGTTGCAATCATTCCGTTTCACCGAAAGATGAGCCTGCACTTTTGGCTGTCGCATTGTGCTGGCTAATTCTAATGCAATTTCACTTGCATTGTTATAACATGTGTCACGGTTATAGCTAAATGATGCATACACACCCCCGAAATAGCTTTGTATGTTGCTTAATATAATATAATATTACCAACTTCCGTTATTGGTAGTCACTGCAAAATAATCTACATAAGTTATTATCTTATGAATTCAGTATTACCATATACATATGTATATGCATATTTATCACTATTCACAGATAGTTTCCTAATAAAGTAAGCTGAAACTTTGCCGTAACCTAAACCAAAGCATTAGACCGGTCGAACGGTTCCCCATCCAGTCTACATTAACCCCCATCGTTGCTTAACTTCGAGGTTCTAAAGAACCGGCGTGTCAACGAAGGAATTGTCGTTGTTTAACGCTGCTATGGCCGTTGTATAATAGATAAATAATACATTTCAGTTACAAGTCTTATCAGTCAATTTTTATAGATAACTTCATAGGTTATAATCAGTAATCACCGGATACGGGTGGTTTATTAGGTTTCAAGTCTTTTCTAAGTTTTCATACATTGCTAGGTAACCAGCCTATTCCTTAGGTTAGCGTAATAGTCAGTGCTTATACGTGGCCATACAGAAAAAATATGAAACACGTTGGGTATTGTCTATCCGATGTAAACTGGGTTCGACGTAACCCAGTATGGATGAATTTTGACACTCATACCTCTGAGCTCTAAGTCTATGAATAATACGTATGATGTGTATGAGAGAGCAATGTTGTTAAATACATTGTTCCCGTTTTATTCTCGATAAACTAAATAAAGTAACTTTAATTGTCGCCATATCTTTGATGGGAGACCGCCTATACGATCACATATTATTTGATACTGGGAGCTTAGACGTTTTAAGCTTTTCATTACATACATACATAACATAGCTTAGTTACCCTTTACGAAGGGTTAGAGACTTGAGTTAGCAAAATCAGGGGAGCTTTAGGATGATCTTCAGCCACTCAAATGCTACTTTTAACAGACTATGAAACTATTTCACCACGTAAATTGAGTATTACCTATTCCGAGATAAAAAGTTGTTTTCCTCATGAGTCGATGCAATGTGGAACTTATATATTACTTTATAGTATCATAAATGATATATATTTGTGTAATAATGTTTTGCAACTACCAATATTTCGTACAGTAAATATAAGTCTAATATACGTTTATAAAATGTATTTGTTTATGATATTAGTTAATTCATTAGTAGTACCTAATATTAAATGTATAATTTTCTGCTTATATTTAAATTTTATACTATCCAACTTATTTTAAGGGGTATTCGTCTACCTATATACTATATTCACCTATATAATTAAAAAGATTTAATTTATATCAATGCGCATAACACCTATATATCTCAACAGGGTGGACAAAACATTTCAGACACTTTTACTTTCAGCATGAGACGGTAAATAAATAGTTAAATTATTTGTAATTAGGTGTCAATATATCGCTCTTAAAAATGTGGACTTGTCTTTAATTAGCTGCCTTTTTTGTCATTAGAAGCGACTAGGAGTGAATGTAATTGGTTGGAGGGATCTATCTAATTTAAGTTCAGATTTGATATCAAAAATATGAATAATTATAGTCTCATTGAAGAAATAAAGCTTGGAAAGTTCATATTTTGTCAATTACCAAATTTATTTCCAAATATTTTAAACCATAACATACTCGTCCGACAAAACTTTTATTTTTATACGGGATAGTGGGAGATCCAATCATCCGTTGAATATTATCACAGGATATTATATTTTTATATATATGTTAGTTAATTTACACACCAAAACAACTATATTATAACTTTTATTCTTAGATATAGGAAAGAAAGTGTTTATTACATTGAAAAGATTAAAGTACGTTAAAAATCTAATACGGCGCCATTATTTTACAATTCGATTATTTTATAGTCTTGTAAATAATGATATAAAATTTATATGCTAACAATATACTACGCTTGCGGTTCATACAATAACATATTTTGGATAATAGACACACAATTTATCAGTGTATGTTTATTTTATTGATGGTAGAGTCATAGAGTTTTTCTTTTCTAGTAGAACAGAGATTTTGACATTGAATAATGAAAACATCCTAAGGATTTCATAAGACTGATGCAAATGCTATTAATTTTCAGTGTTGTCAACGTATAACATTAATAAATAGCATCTTTTAATTGTTAATAGTTTTACTGCAATAAATTCAAATACGTGTAGCCTTTTTTCTTAACCTAAAGATATAATTTAGATCTGTATGGTTCTACTTTCAACATAACCATTAATATATTTCGAAGTTCAATGAATATACTATTATTGAAATTAAATTGATAATGATAATTAGAATTTCGAATAAATTAAGAATGACGATAAAATAAATTAGCAAAAAATACCTGCTTTAACAGTTTCAATGTTGGTCACAATTTGTATTAGATTTTTATTTGAGAAAGTATAATCTAAGGAAATGCAAGGTTCATAATCATGTACACTTGCTGAAAGATTGCTAGCCCGTCACCCAATAACGACTAAAAAGACTCTTTTACTCTGCTTAATACTAAGCAATAGCTAGTTACTGATTGTGGACTAAAAGAGAATAATTTTCTAATCTATCTCAAATTAGTATATTTTCAATGATTCTAAGTGAGTTTTGTATATAGTTTTGTACATAATTTATATGTCAACGTACCTAGAGGTGAAACATGGGCGGTGCGTCCTGGCTGCAGACAATAGTCTTCCTTGTTGCCAAAAATCGAGGTTATCCAGCAAACCTAACGCATTTAGACATTCCATAAATGTGTGTGCAAATAATTTTTTATCGAAACGGCCTTGCTCCCGAGATATGCCGAAATTATATTTGAAACCAACACGTCACTCAATTATCGGCTTAGACTATATTTTGAACACTAATTTCTATTAATTTGCTAATTTTCTTATTTTTTCCCCCAGTGACACTTTTTGCCGCGCGATGTTTTTTTTATAGCGGAGTCGCGCGTGACTACGGTTCCGCTGTTGGATGCCGACTGTACGTACTATCTATGCAAAATGCTTGTTCGTTGTTAACAGTTTCGTGGGTTCGCTCGTTACAGATTTTTTCAAAGATCTAATTGCCCCTCTTTATACATAAATTCTTTAATAAATTACCAAAATATATGACCTTAGATTTGAGAGTAAAACGATTAGATGCCCCGAAGTTTTTGTTCTGTTTTCGACGAATATTTTAATGAATACAACAAAATATTTTTTATAAGCATACCATGATATATTGTAGTTATCATAAGATATGTTACATTATTAAGATTAAATCATACTTTATCCTATACCTATTACCAAGCTAAAACTATACCAACATATATTTATAATTATCATGCCAGAGCGTACATGTCTATTTGCAGAGACGCCTAAAACGTTCCGAAGCCTCCGCAACCCTCCCGGCCGATTAGAAAACTCTTTTTTCCCCTTTTCCCGTCTTTTTTCTAGTCTGGCAACCCCCCAATCGATAAGCACCCCTGCAGACTGCCGTCCTGTTTAATTGAAATGCAAAAAGTATGATTATTATTTTTTCTCTTAAACGAATGAACGAGTTTCGAATGAAAGGAGGTTTTATCTCGTCTCTTTGCGAGATCATTGGATAGCATTAATTTGTGGAAATGTAGACCTGTGTGTTTAAGTAAAGTTATAATAAAAAAGATTAATTAATGATTGAGATCCTTTTAAAATTTTGAAATCTTTTATTTTTAATATATTTCTAATTACTATGATCATATGTTTCATTTTTAAGAGATACAATAAGCGTATGAGCAGGTCATATTTTGATATGAATATATTTGGTTGTTAATTCTATTTCTTATCTCTCAATCCATCTTTATAATGTGTAGATTAGAATCTAACTTTCTTACTATTAATAAGCGTATAAGAATGCTATATTTATATATTGATATATTTATTTCTATCGGTAAGATGATCCGACGGGAAATTAATTTGGGAACTAACTAAGATAATTATTATCAATGGATGAATGAAGATAAACTCTTTAATATAATACACGAAGAGGTGGTATGTAACAGTTTCCGACAAACGTACCACCATTTCTATCCTTTTTATTGGAAAAAACTATACAAAAAAACTAAAATCATTTGTGATAGTCATCAAAAACACAAATCATTTGTGTCTGACTATTCTCCGTTCGCCTGAACATACCAAAAACCTCATATTCCCCAAAACAACAGTATCTAAGTTACATCTCATCCTAATAGTAGCACTAAGCTATGCTCATAATTACATACGTGCATATATTCACGCCTCTACCTCCCCAACGGATAAGGCTGTACCGATCTCCACCTGGATCGGGTGACAAATCTCTTGCTTCACTCACAGCCATTAACCTTCTCATACATGCTCTTCTGTTCTTCACGCTGTGTACGATTGTATTTTTATAGCATATAAATTTTATACAAATAAATAGGTCCTCATAATGCTGTTAAGTGAAGTAGAAATATATATTTTTAAATCATATACGAGTACCTATAACCGCCGAGTGTGTATGAGAAGATGCATAAGTGTCAATGAAGCGAACGCGGTCAGCAGGATCGGGACAAATGGGGATCTGTGATCTCTGCCTTCCTCTTTACAGGGAATCAGGCGTGATGTGTATGTATGTGTGTAATATACGGGTAATCAATCAATCAATCAACCTATGTCAGTCCACTGCTGGACGTAGGCCTCAAAAGTACGCCACAAAACACGATCACTCGTGACCCTCAGCCAACCACTACCACCAACCTTTTTCAGGTCATCGGTCCATCTAGCGTCCTACACTACGTTTACCGAGACTTAAATTCAATTTGCCTCTTTTAATAATTAATCTATTAATATATCATCTTACTCTGTGTAACTTTAAATCTGGTATCCCTGGCAGTTAGCTTTTAGGGATGCGCGTACAAGGAGCGTTAATAAACAGGTTCCTTCTACGACAATAGAGGGAGTCGTCTAGGAAAAGGTCGCCCAACCGCCACAGTGCAAGCTACTGCACTGTGCAAATGTGAGCTGTGAGTGGGCAAAGATGGGTCAAATGTGGACAAAGAATAGCTAAGTAAGTAGTGTAGTTTTGGATGGGTGAACGGTCTTTGATAGAATGGTATGTATAAGAACTGCTTGGTTAGTTTTGACCTAATCACTACATAGTATAGAACAAAATCGCTTTCTCTGTCCCTATGTCCCTTTGTATGCTTAAATCTTTGAAACTACGCAACGGATTTTGATGTGGTTTTTTTTAATAGATAGAGTGGTTCAAGAGAAAGGTTTGTATGTATAATAACATCTATTAAATAGTGGAGTAGGCTATATATTTAATATATGATATTAATCTGACAGTAGCTAGATGTCAGAACCATGTTAGTGTGGGCGCGAAAAGATTGCTAATTAGCTGCCGTTCGCTAATTAGCTGGAGTAAATAAATCTATTAGGCGATGGGCTAGCAACCTGTCACCAACCCCAATATTTATGCTAAAAACTTACCTAGGAGATATGATATCTCTGAAGTTCTGTCCATCCCAAAAATATTAAAGGTTTTGAATGTATATGTATATATGTAGGGCATTAATTTAATAGTAGCTTTCCTTCGCATACGGTGCAGAGTGATATTGGGATGTTATGAACAAAACCGATCATCACCGATTAAGCTGTATTATGCAAGTACATAAAATAGAAGTAAATGTTTATAATGAAATTAAATATATCATTCATTAGTAAATAAGACACATAAAACTATACATATCGAAATGAAATCCACACTTATACGCATAATTCAATACACAGTGGTACAATTACGAAATAGCGCTAACAAAATCCCATTCTTGCATTTTAACGACAAATTTCGCGGCACAAAAGACGCGATTAATTAGTATGCAAGTATTTGGACATGGAGGTCCAAAATTTGCTGCAAGGTAGCTAAAATCACCTGTTTTACATCTTAATAGGTCAAAAGATAGGGCCCGACTATTGTAGGGAACGCACAATAGTTAGACTATTGTTGTGTTTGACAAAACTAGTTTGGCCCGATGCATGAAAGTTTATTGTGGATTTGGTATCTTTGTGTCATTATGGCGTATTAAATATTAGTGACCTCTGGGGTGCGACGGTTAATCGCTTGAATTGGTATCGGTAGGTTACGGGTTCGAGTTCTAGGGGAGGCAGGTTTAAGAATGATCATTTTTTAGTTTTTGTTTCGGTCATAAAATACAGAAAGTGTTATAAACATAATAACATTTATATATTTATTGATAACATGTAATAAATAAATGAACATTGAATATCACTCTTAATATTATTCATTTATAGAGCCATGTCATTTATATTACTTTTAGAAGTTAGTTGCTTTTGTTAGTAAAATTTATTTAACTAATATTTATTTTCAATTATGTGATTTATTTTACATGCACACATATTTCGAGAATTTAATTACATGTACAAGCTATAGGCACTGCTTTTGTAATTTCTCGCATTCTACTTGTTTCGGATTAGCCATCGAATCTAAAACTGAGTTACAAGCAATTAATGTTAACTTATAGAGAAACAGTTCGGCTAATAGTTTTAAAAGCATGTATGGACAAAAACAACATAAACAAGATTATTAAATAATTCTATAGAAATGCATGTTGAGACTACTAAGAATTTTCTGTCAAAGCTTTTTTCTACAACTACGGTGTCGTTTATAATATTTTCTGCTACTAAACACCTTATACAAAAGATTATTAGTAGCGTATTAATTAATTCCTCTTCATTTGTCATGATGAATTAATTATTACTAGACCAGGTAAATTAACAAAAAGTTCTAAAAACACGATAAACAACTTATTTTTAAATTTTAAATAATAATAATGGGACAATTACATCAGTTGGCGGCAACATATTCATTGATTATTCTCTCTATTTATAAAGTAAAAGTGAAAAATCTATTTGCATGCATTAAATTTTTTGCTAATTTAAATTTTGCTTGATGAAATATTAAGCTGTTTTTTGTGCTACGAAAAATTTTGGCGCTATTCAGAATGACATATTGTACAAATCAAGTTTTAATCATCACGCTCAAAGCTTTGCCTTTATAAAAATGATTTTAATTACGATTAATATAATATGGTCACACTTAATTTAAGTAGCACTTTTCAACTTTACAGAGCTTTAAGGACTATGATGACTAACGCTAAAATTCTACAACAAGAAAAAAATATTTAAATTAATCATTCTAATTAAAAAAAAACTACAAATAAACACAACAAGCTTACCACAACAACCGTTTCCTTACACAACCTTAATTAAAAAAAACAACATATGTTTATAGTTTGTCAAAAAGGCAAAATATCCCGCGGATACCTACCTCCAAGATCCGGCGTCGACCAACAACAAATAACAACAAAAAACCAACAAGAACACTAGTGCTGTGTTTACGTTCAACACGTGGCTAGTGTTGGCCGCCCGGTTTCCCGGCGGCGAGATTTGGTCGGGAGGTGTTGTCCCCGCGACGCGTCCGCAGACACTACAGCCTCTCGTCAAAGATCAGAATTGCATATCTGGGTTGCGTTAATGAGAGGAGGGGGAAGTGGCACCGCGCGCGCGAATATAAATTCATCGCCAAAAAATCATTACGCGAGGGAGGCATTACCCCTGCCTCCATAGTTTTAGCTCATTCGGGAACAGCGGGAGTGGTGCACGCACGCCCCTTCACTATGCGTTGCGAAGCTCTTTTTGTTAGGATTAGAAAGGAGGTTGGAAGGAGATAGCCTTTTTCTTATACTCATACGGCATTTGAATAGTAATTGGTTTATATTTTAGTCCTAGGCTAAGGAAACTTTAAAATTTTCTAAGTTTTCTCATGTTAGCACAAGGCTACAATGTATTGAATTCCCAAACTTGCATTAGAAGCAAAATAAAAATTTAATACTACGAATAGATAAAGATGCTCATGTTTTATATATAGTCAATCATCGTGATAGTATTTAATTTATAAAACATGCTAAGATACCGTAATACTCACGATAATAACAAACCCTAGACTGCTAGAGCCTTAGTAAAAAAAACACATCAATACTACAAAGGAGACACATAATTCGTAACAGACTCGCTAAAAACTTAAAACAAAAAAGGCACAATTTTACGGTATCTAAATATCACAATTTACCTATGAGAGCTTACGTTACATGCCACAATTAATAGCATTATATTTACATATGAATATACATTCATTTATACTTTCATATACACTGTTCCATACCCTTACACGTTACAGGGTTGTGAAGAAATCACAAAACCCTATTTTCACTATGCTGACTAACTAATATTGCTTCATTGAATTCCTTACATCTCCGCATACATTCTCGGTGATTACAGATATTGTAAATTGACAACCTTTTTTATTTTACATTAAATCTTTTTCAAGATCATATCATACTAATCTAAAAGCTTGCAGCCTATCTATTAATAACATCACATTAAAAGTGTCTTTTAACTTAGTAATTTTTTTTAAATATCGAAAATCTATTGTTTCATATAATACTGAATAAAGTCTTTATAAGGCTTTACATGTATGCATAAAACAGTCAGGTAGCTAAATAGTAGCACCAAATCTTGTATACTTGGGTATGAATAATTGGTCGGTCTTCGTGAATGCTGATGGACTGTATGACATTACCTATCTGATGATAATGAGCTTTAAAAAATGTGACTATGGTGATAACTGAATGTTAAATGTGACTTTCAATATATTCTTAAAGCATGTTTAGAATCATAGACCAAATCGACAGGCTGGCCATTAACTGAAAATTTTCTATTGCCCACTATGGGAGAAATGGGAATCCCTTAGTTACCTTCTAGTCTATTAAAGGTCAATATTCGTGAAACTAAAGGATTACTACAGAAGGGATTGAATTGGTATGATGTTAGATGCGGTTACGTTACTATGTGATAGCTGAATATTCCTGAACTTCTAACATCTTTTCCTCTCCAGGAAAATCGAGAAGAGCTTTGAAAACTTGTAATGTGGACACCCTATTGAGGTTAAGAACCTGAGAAGCCTTATCATATTAGTAGTGATGCAGGCAAAATATATGATAGTTACATGATTCTCATTGCATGTACAATCACTACATAATATAAAACAATGTCGCTTTCTCTGTCCCTATGTCCCTTTGTATGCTTAAATCTTTGAAACTACGCAACGGATTTTGATGCGGTTTTTTTAATAGATAGAGTGATTCAAGAGGAAGGTTTATATAAGTAATAACATCCATTAAATAGTGGAGTAGGCTATATATTTTATACCCGTGCGAGCCGGAGCGGGTCGCTAGTTGTATGAGATATACCTACTATAGAATATTCGCTTTAAGAAAATAGTGACGTCATCAAGGTCTCCATGATTTAACCAATGAGATTTTATAGGGGTTGTCTTTTAATGGTCAATGTGACTTCTTTTCTCATTTACTCACGTCTCATTGGTCAGTTTGACCTCTGATTATCATGACGTCACTATTTACTTAACGCGAATAGACTATAGTATTAACCCAGCGAACTTTGGGAAATAATACCCATCTGTTCGAGGAGCAGATCCGAAAATTCGCTCATTTTTAAAACCCCTATCACAATGAGCACGCACACGAGGGGGGTGCGCACACATGTGGCAATCGCGACACACAAATTAAATCTAATACAAAATTACGTTTTATATTCGCTGTAGGGCGGGCGGATGAGGCGAGAGCGATAGCAGCACAAGATACGTTCACTTCCTTATTTCGTTTAGTTGGGATGTGTTTTTTGGTTTTGTATAGGATATTCTTGTACATATATAAGTCATGATTATTTAATGGCTAGCTTAGGTTACAATAAAAAATTAGCTAGTTAAAGTTACAATAATTTGTTACAGAAATTTTAGATAGATGAGTGGTAATTCTAAGTTGAAGGTAGTAGTTAAAGGACTAAAGTTCACTGGATTAATACTCCATTCTAATGACCATTCAAAGACATAAAATTACCTATGAGATGTTACATCACTCTCTTCAACAAAAAACCTAGATAAACGTATGCTTTTGTACATACATAGCAGTACTATAATTAGTAAGGTAACGTTAAATCATCTACAATCCTCTATCAACAATAACCATGAACAATTACAATCTCTTACATACACCATTCTTCCCAAACACAAACCTCGCAATAAATTCGCCAAATGAGCGCCCCTGCTATCCCTACTTTAAAGCGACGCACACAGGGACAAGTTAAAAATGTATTAGAGCGCCCCCCGACCGCTTCGCACTAATTTTCGTTTCGCGATGTTTTTGGGTTTTTGCGCAAGGGGGCGCCCCTCTCTGGGGGGGTCACCCCACCCCATTACCCTATGAAAATAGGATATATTTTTATGTTTTATTTGCGCCCGGAAGCACGTAGCTTAGCGATGTGTTTAGTTCATATCTGTTTTGCTTTTTTTACTTATTCATTATTGTTGGGCTGCGTGCGGGGTTGTATTTGAACGGGTATATACTCGTGGGTATGATGTAAGAGTACGGGTATATACTGGTACTTGCAAACGTATGATACAGTATTGTTTGGAACGAAAGTGATAGAGTTTTTATTTATGAATATAATGGAATGTAATTACTGATTAATAAGAATGGTGAGATTTGAATAGATAACTAGGTACCTTCTTAGCGTGTTTTAAGAGGTGATTAAGGGATAAGGGGTTAATTAGGTATTAATTAGGTAATATATAGTTTAAGTTTTTGGTTTTACGTTAGAAAAGAATTCTATTCTAATCCATAGTAAAATGTGGCGAAATGAAATCCTGATAATATGCTTATGTTATTGTATATATTGCGTATACATTTATTATTTGTTTTTATTTAAGATAAGTATATAAATAACGGGTATAATGTTATGGCCTCATATTATGATCTCTACTCTAAGGTACCGAGTTCGATTCTCAGTAAGATTTTACTATCTATCTTTCTACGAACATTTAAAATCACTACACCAAATATTCTCCCCATTTTTTATTAAAAGTCAATTTCAGTACCCCTCCTAATACATACAGCCTTCGATTTGAAGTTTGTCATAAACAAGCGAACTATGAAAGTAACGGGTTACACTCACGACAGGAAACAGGAAATAGGCTTTTGAGGACAATTACCTTGCGTTACCATTACTTACATTACTTATAAACAATTGTATTTAACATACATATACATTCACGTCCTTCAATCCTTTTTGGGGTGGATATAACCTAGGAACCTTGGAGATTTAGTACCTCCTAGATCACTTTTTAGCATAAATATTGGGATTGCGATATGAGACGGAACATGGTGACAGGTTGCTAGCCCATGACCCAATTGATTCAATTTACCCCTAGTCGCCTTCTACGACATGCCGGGAAGAAGAATAACAGCTAGTTAGCATTCTTTATACTTCCCAGACTAGCACGGGACCTACTAACGGGAATAAATAATAATAATAAAGCATTTATTTACAGCGACAAAAACATACACAATACAAATATTTTACAAATCAAACTTACAAACTAGGGATATAGCTTGTGCATGTTATTGTCGCAGCAAAAAGGTTCTAACTCAGCTAGGTATGTTACGTTGTCGCAAACGCAACGCTGATATTATGTTAGATTCAACAAGAGGGCAAAATTAACAATAAAAGATTAATAAAAATACATAAATTAATTAGTGTGAACTAAAAACTATAAATAATTTATTGTTAAACAAATTATTGTGTTATATATTGTAATAACATATTTAAATTATACACTACATAAGTGTCAAAGTGTGAATTGGTTTTCTGAATACATATAGTTATAATCCCATTACCTAATAAATTATTTTTTCCCCAGTCACTTCGCTTCTGACACGTCATAAAGAAAGGTTGCTAGTTTGCATCCCACTGACGTTTAAAGGGCTGAATGACGTCAATAAAACGTAAATAGTACTCATATTAATAGACAACCGTATTTGATACGTCAAACCGTAGTTTCACGTCAAAAGCAGACGAAAAACAATAATAGAGTGAACGTAACGAATTCATTCATAAAACGAGTTATATTAGTTTACATACATATACGTTCACGTCCTTCAATCCCTTTCGAGGGGAAAAGTACCTCAGATATTTAATATATATATTGGGGCTGTTTTATCATGTAGAACATTGGTGACAGATTGCTAGCCCATCGCCCAATTTATCCTATTTACCCCCAGTCCCTTAGTCGCCTCCTACGACATGCCGGAAAGAATGGCAGCTAGTTAGCGTCCTTTTAACGTCCGAGACTAGCAAGAGATATGTTACTTTATATAAGTATACATAGAGTTACAAATACAATGTAAATACATTTCTTCACTGCTGGTTTTAATAGATTATTTATAGTAAAATTTTATTGGGCGGTGGGCTATCAACCAGTGTCCAATTGTCTATAATTATATTGATGTCATCACGATCTTGATGATCATGCTAAAAGTAACCAAAGGGATGTTATGTATCCGAGTTTCTGTTCACAACGAGAAAGAAAAGAATTAAAATGGTTAATTAATATATCTTTAACATACCTACATACACAACACGCCTGACTCCCTGTGGAGGGGCAGGCAGAGATCGTGGATCCTCATCTGTCCCGATCCTGACAGAGCACTTTCGCTTCATTAACACTCATACACATTCGGCGGTTATAGGTATTCCTAACGTCACCTTTTTGCAATTTAAAATATCTTTAGGTGGCAGCAAAAGTCTGTATATTGCAATATAGAATACAGTCATTATGTTATAGTAAATTAAATTCAATAACTATGTAAATAAAGCCTAGGATTACTCTTAGAACAAAACGTAGTATACAGAAACGTTGTCTATCCGTAGCATAGATTTGTCTATTACATCCGTAGCTCTACGGTTACATATCGTAGTATGAAAACGGTAATAACTATTGATTGCAAAGTAGTTTTATACGCATGCAAGTACAGCCTTATTCCTTTCAAAGGGGTATACAGATATTAGGGATCCTCAATTTTACTGATTCGCCAAACCGCATTCACGTTATTGATATCCATATATCTTCTGAGACATTCTCGTTGGTTAAAGGTACTTTGAACATATCAATTATTCTGTATATTTGCTATTAACGTATTAATATATTAACGAATTTATTGTAGTAATCATATCTTAACTAAGATCCCCACATTAATTACTTTAAAAAATAATTAAATACCCAAAATCTATACGGGATAGTCACTGGATATTAAATCGTCTGTCACTTTAAATAGTCATCGCCCATCGTCTTCACGACGTTTACGTTTACATGATGGGTAGACAGGTAGCTAGTAAGCATTCAGTTATACCCTACTAACTAGAAGAACAAGACACTGGCACTTGAACCATTATATCTGAATTGAACGTTAAGGATATGACTATTACTTGTAAGTGAAGTACACAGAAAATAGGATAAGAAATGTTAATAATACAGTTACGATAATTAAAAAAATAGTGTTAAGAACTTATGGTCGACGTAGCTCAGTTGTTTAGGGCTTGGCTCTGTATCAGTGGGTACAGGGTTCAAATCCAGCTTGAGCATGTACGAATAGAAATGAGATTTAATGAAACTCTATGTACATTTTCGTAATAAAAACACATTAACGAAATGCATTTAATACTACGGTGAGGTATAAAATCGTGAGGAAACCTACCTGTTCGTCGAACAGATAATAGTTAGTGCTTGTAAATGGCGACATGGCTTACTACCTGTCACATTCAACACGTTCGAAGTGACCATAGAATTACTACCTTCGCAATTGCGGAGATGCACAACTGAACCTCTGACTACTCCGCAAGGATTAATGGTCGTGAACGCGTTTGTCTTTTGTCTTTTAATAACTTATAGCATAGGAAATCGAATCAGGACTTTTCGGCACAACGAAATAAATAAGAATAAAAAATAGACATACCTTCGCTTTCTGATGAAGTATCTGAAACAAAATAAAAAAAACATTAATATGTATAAAAAATATTGCACACAATATCATACCTTTGCAGTATTTTTGCAAAGTATTTAAATACTTATCAAGAACATTATTTTCCTTGTGGAAACTATACTTATTATAAAAATCACATATTAGTACGTAATTTAAAGTGATTGATAAAAAAATGTAGTGACCTATATTATACAATGTTAAATACTGAATATCTACTTGCACTATAAATTCTTTCACCGGTTTTTCTCTTAAAATGCCAAGTAACAAATCTCTCTTTATTAATCTCAACGAAAAATAAACAATTAAACTTACTCAACACACTTTTGTCTATAAAGTATACTTAGTTCATTCACATAGATATTTAACTGTAACACTTGAATTATATTTGAATTATTTCCATGAAACAATAAAGAAAGGTGTTTAGTTAGTCTACTAGACCAGACATTAACAAAATATCACATTGATTACTCAGTTAATACAAAGACGAATAGTGTTCTAAATTTCATGCAAATGTGCAGACAATTTACTGTTTGATCACCGAACAGACAATGCAAAGAAAACTCTATAAAATTAATAATAAGTCGCTAAATTGAAGTTACGTTTGACATTTTACTGTTTACGTTGAAGCTAGTGCAAACTTTTGGGGTACTGCTGTGATAATATGTAAATTAATAAATTCGAATTTTATTGACTGGCTGTATACCGAATAACCTATGATATCCGACCGTAAACGTATCTACTCATAAATTCATTCTCAAATCTTACACCACCTTGGATCTTAGAATAAACTGTACGGTACAATGACTATGTTTTTGTTTAAATCATCATAATGATTATAAAATCACTTGTTGAAAGTCAAAAATTATAACAAAGTTTGAATGTATGCATTCAAATTTTCTTTATTTTTACCTGGTATTGCATGTGTTTTGGTTAATAATAATATAATATTATTTATCCTAGGCACAGCATCTCAAAAATGTTAGTTCTTAAATGTCACGTATTGCATAACTATAAATATACTAGCGGTTTTGAAATTTAAAATATCCCGTGCTGGCTTAGACTGAAATATAAATCTACCTTTCTTCCCATCATTTTATACCAGGCAATTAAGGAACTATAAGCATTTAAATTAATTAGTTGAACAAGACTCCAGTAACTTATCATTAATATTCCATATTGCAATTTCCACAGAACCCATTCACATAAAAACCACTCCTCAACACTCAACCGGAGTGACTCGGTCTAAATTTGTTCAGTTGTGGAGCCTGCAATAATAGTTACAAGATTAGACATTGTCTATTTGTTCAAGTGTTTGCGCCGCCAATGGATATAGTTTGCAGCTCTATACACTCAATATGTGCAGTGGAATTCGACATTTCTAGACATAACAAGCACCGGTTATTGCGAAATAAATAACCTCTTTGACCGAGGGAAAGGTCGTGAAATATGCCTATTTCTTAGGATAGAGAATGAAAAATGGGTAGTGTGTACACCTGAACATATGACTTAAAAGCTAGAAAAAGCGTGGTTATGGATCAGTAACTAAATATTATAAATATGACTAATATCCTTGTATTTTAAAGGTTTTGTATTTAGCATACTTGATGACAGTCAAATGGACGCCATATTAAAAAAAATTACATTAGAAGTACCTATAACAGCCGAGGGTGTATGAGGAGGTATATAAGTGACAATGAAGCGAAAGTGATATTTCAGGATCGAGACAGATGGGAATCCGTGATTTCTGGCCACCATCTACAGGGAATTAGGCGATATTACACATATCGCCTAATTGTTGTTTGTATGGTTATCGGTCATATACATATTCCCTCTTAACTAAAATCCCTAAAGTAACGAATAGAACAACACTGAAGAATCGTTTTATCACATTTACTTCGACGTGTTATAAGATAAATATTCTTTTATCTTCTATTACGTGATTATTTCTCAAACCCCCTTAAAACCCCTTATTTCTTTCATAGCTTCCTACAACATACATACGGCTACTCCGATCCCAAATACGTAAACCTCTGACTAATCTGCCGCAGGTCGTGGAAACAGTAAGAATATGCCAGTTAGCGAATGTCAAAAAGTGGAATTTAAATATGTAAGGAATTAGGCTTGAGGGGGAGGGGTTGTCAAGGCAAGGGAGGGGGGAGGGGTTTTGAAAAACTAGAAAGGGATGAACATGTTGTGCCAGAATCGCGTAATACGAGCGAGAGATGTTGGAAATGTATGGGGATTCGTCTTGAGATGATCTTGAGGTAGGCTGTTTTGTTTATATACTTTTTTATTAAGTGTCTTATGAAATTCTGTCTTAATATACACTATGATTTGTAGGTATTGAAGTTACTATAAGAAGGTTTTTTGTTAAATGGCTATGATGTACTGTATCCACAATGTTTTTTATCTGTAACTAGAATCAAGAGATTTAAATACTTCCTTTGTAACTACATCCCATCTATTCCTTTTCCATCATATAGTCAGCACCAAGACAACTTTAAAATCATTGTAATCAATATTATGTTGTTACACATTAAAGATTTTCCCTAAATATTCTCATGAAGAGTTTGAAAATAATAAGTAGTTTTTGTGCCAAAAAGACTAGCTGTAATATTCATTACTAGCACATATGTTTTGGCGTCTTTAATACTAGGATTATACACAGATCTATATATATACAATTTTTTTTACATATTTAACTTATAGGTAATTTATTTTAATTAGTTTTAAGTTTGTAAATATTTTGTTAGTTTTAATTTCTTGTTTTATTGTATATAACTTCAATTTGAATTTATATATATATATATATATATTAATTTCCCCGAGACCTATCTCGCGACGTATCTCCTAACCCACGCGGCGTGTGCAGGCAATGAGCGCGGCTGTGAGGGTAGTTAGACAATTTTACAACTGCGCCACTCACTCGACGTTTTTTGGGAGCCTACGCTACCTCCACGGCAAGGAGTAGCTTGGGACCAGATGGCACAGTAAATGTGTGTATTTGTGTTGTTTTATATAGTCACGTTACAACCGATAAATGGTGTAAGTATTCGTGGTCTTTTACAGTTTGGTTTTAATCAATCTGTCTATTCAGTCCACTGCTGGACGTAGGCCTCTCCAAGGGTACGCCACAAAACACGATCAATAGACTATCACTCGAGGTCCTCAGCAAACCACTACCAGCGACCTTTTTCAGGTCATTGGTACACCTTTTCGGTTTATAGGTCTTATACAGGTCCGTTTTGATGTAAGTTAAAAGGATTAGAAGTAGAAAATGTCATCCTCACGGGTTAGCAAGAAGTAATTTTAATCTAAAGATTAGCTATCCTGTAATCTCATCTATATGATATTTATTGGAACTTACATAATCGTAATACATGTGATTGTGAGAATTTAAGTAATGAATCAAGTCTTTTTATGTTCTGGGATATTGGATATAAATTTCCTGAAAAAACTTTTCATATATTAAAACTCTTACATCTCCTAATCAGTATTCCCTCAAGCCGACACAAAACAAAAACTACACACAACCTTATTCCTAAAGAAGGTTCTAATATATCTAACCTACTTTTGTGACGTACATACATATATACATATCACGCCTGATTCCCTGTAGAGGGGTAGGCAGAGATCACGGATCCCCATTGGTCCCGATCCTGACAGACCACTTTCGCTTCATTGACATTCATACATCTTCTCATACACACTCGGCACATACTTTAGTGACGTCACACCACGATTATCCCATCTGCCAAACTCTTACTCTTTGGTCCACAGTAGAAGCACGCCAAATTTGCATATGTTGAAATAATTTAGGGGTAGGAACACCCAAATCCACATAACTAAACAAGTGCGTACGTGTGAGAGCTCTTTTATTGCCTTTTATTTAGAACGGAGAGTCTACGGGAAGGTATTCTGCTTTGATTATCTATGTGGAGACATATTATGTTTGCCTGGTAGGGATGGAACAAAATATATGAGTGAAGTGGAAGGGCGGTTAAGTAGGGGCCGGCCTAATAAGACATATAACAGTCAGATAGACGCTATATTGAAAAAAGTGACGTTAGAGGTACCTATAACCGCCGAGAGTGTATGAGAAGATGTATGAATGTCAATGAAGCGAAAGTGGTCTTTTAGGATCGGGACCAATGGGGATCCGTGATCTCTGCCTATCCCTTTACAGGAAATCAGGCGTGATGTGTTTGTATGGAACAGAATGGTTGCTAACATAAAATGAGTAACATAACGTGAGAGGTCGATAGTATTTATTGGACGATGGGTTAGAAACATATAACTAGCATTAAATATTAATGCGACGCTAAAGTCAAGCTTTAGATTTCGAACCGGAATAAGATTTAAAAAAAAATCAGAACATAATATGCCGCTAGAGGTTAGTATTCGTAGATTGATGAAAGTTTTGTATGTATGGGTGATGTAAAATATTGAAAAAGGGTGTCTTAAGAAGTTCTTAAAACAGTCTGGATTGAACCAAATGTTAATCAGTCATCTTCATATATATTTTAATAGGTAGATAGATGAGATATAAAAGTAATTTGAGAATAAGTCAAATAGAAACGGTTCAAAAGTATGGTTCAAACATTTCATTTTTAAAAGTATATATTAATCAAAAATTTTGAATACTACAATCACACATATAATGTGTATGTATGTATAAGGCCCTGCAAAAGCAATTACACAGTTGTATTATTTTGAAATCATTGAAATATAAAATTCTGGTAGCAATTATTAATTTAATTGATTTCGGCAAATCGCGGAATGATTTTGCAAGGGAACGCCGCGTCTATAAAACCATTTATTATCCTCTCCGTATATGCGTATGTTTGATTTCAATTAGGTGTATGTGTATAATAATAAAGCATAAGTTAATATATGAATAGATATCAAGAATTTTGTAGGATAAAAAGTCCTCTGGCATTCAAATTACATATATAAGTTGGGGCTACAAAGAATTGCCAACCATGAAAATTTCCGTTATATTTTTTTTAGAATAAGTGAGATTTTGAAGAATGGTGACATTAGAAGTATTTATAAATGACCCTCTAAAGTAATTATGGTATTCCTTCGAAAAAAATCGAGGTTTCGAGATCTTTAGATATTCGAATTATATATGATCGCCTGTAATGGTATTTAAGACTTTGGAAAAATAAGGTTTTGCTATCTCTACTCTGTACCAACAAAGTATAGCCAGTTTTTATACGTATCTATTGTTAACTAATTCCTGTACTATACCCGGAAGCAAGGCACTGTCTGAACTCAGTTGGGTCCAACACATACGACAGGCCTGTAATAAAAATTATATGCTCCAATTTACGAGAGGGGGGATAAGGCCCGAAAATGCCCCCCCGGGTGGAACCGCGGATCGAATCTCGCTTAACAGTTAAGCGAAAAATTGAAGGGAGAATTACCCCCGCGCATTTTTATTATCTCTCTCTAACAAACTATGGAGGCTGTCACATAATTATTAATTTTATTTCGGCACAGGTTTTTTGTTTCGCTCTAGCGCGGCGTCCGTGTGTGCGGGGGTTATTGGTTTTTTAATCAGCCCTGATGGGCCCCGATAATATTGCATCCGCCGAAAGAGTTTAAGCATTCGCTTTGCGTGCTTTTGTTCGTTCACTACGACGATTCGCATCGATTTTTCGACGTTTAGCCTGTTTGTTTTGGATGCTTGTTTTGATTATTTAGTGGCGGTGGATCTGGTAATTTTTGTCAGGTAGTCAAAGGTTTTAAATTCCGAGATAGCTTTATAGAATCAACTCTACCATATAGTATCCAACATCCACAAATGGCTGCTTGTAGTTTTTACGTACCAACAAGGATTCCTAAACTAAATAATTGAGGTTTGCTTTTTTGTAGCTGTCAGTTCGTGAACATCTCAGATTGTTGGAAATGAAAGTGAGTTGATGAGAACAAAAATGATTTTAGGAAAACAAGAGAGTTGTGGATTAAAATATCTTAATTTCACAACACTTTACATGTAAACTTAACGAGTATATAAGATTTTTAGACTCATTTTAATAATATTAGAGGACATTAGAAACAATAACATAGTTTGAAATATCTCCCATCCAAAAATGATGTCCTTTTAAGATGCCACGACCACCACGACACCGTTTATAGTTAATGACTATTATTAAAGAAGTTGGTTTCCCTCACTATTGTTACATTTAATTTAATTATCATCCAATTTAAATGAATAAATACAATGTCATCCAAGTTCTTCACAACCTCTCATAAATCAGTCGACCAGCAATTAATTCCGTGAAAAATTATTTCAAAGGGGCGGGCACTATTGATTGCAGTAGTGAAGCACCTGATTGACAATACTCTTTAACTTATATGTACCATGTTCTTCTATATATCCACAATGTATCTAAAATTGTATCTTTATTATTAATTTCGCGCATTAGGTGGGCCATTCAGAGATGTAATGTTGCCAGTTTGTTGGGGACCGTGCCTTTCTCCGACAGCGAGGAGCTAAAGGAGATATTTTTCATTTAAACTTTTTTTGTTATTGTAAATAATAGTTTTATTCATGTATGTTGTTCGTACTTTATTCGTATGAATATGATTTAACCTGTTATGCTACATTATTTATACATAAATTAATAATAAAATTATAAATAAGACATTTTATTGATTAATAAAGATATATTAATATCAAGTCGACGAAATGCATCCAAAATATGTACTTCATAATAATTCCGATGATGGAGTATTTCGTTCACTTCTTATAACACTATTACCTACATAATTTACTCGTAGAATAGAATTGTTTGGAAAGCGACACTTCTACCAAAATAATATACTGGACGAGGGAAATAGGGTTTCATCTAGCCACTTTATAATGATCGGAATAAACAGTATTGACATCGTTGTATAAAGATTTTTGTTGGAAACGATGATATAGGTAATGATGTAGGAAAAAATATGATGGTCAGTAAGCATTAACACATCGTCAAAAATTATAACAAAATATATAATATGGGAAAATTATATGGTAGTCGGTTACCAATACATATACATATCGTCAAAAAATATATTATTATTATATGGACACTTATTCTATGAATTACACCGATCGCCTTAAATTATAGATTTGTTTTGATTGTTCCATATCAATTGCATGACACCTAAATAGAACAATAACTAACTCCCTTTTTTCCGAAATACGAAACATCGGTTACAAAGGAATTAGTTGTTGAACTGGGAACATTTTAATGATATAACCACCCCCATAGATATCCTAAAATTAACCGAAGAGATATAATGTCATTCAGCTTTTGCATAAGAATAAAGGAATATTTCATTGTTTTGCATAATACTCGTATAATAATGGTATTATATTTATATTACTGTAGATAAAACTACTTAGGAAAAATATCGTGTTTCAATCCTAATTTTATATAATTATTCTACAACATAATGGCAAAATACGGATCTTCAAAGAATGTACTTATATAAAAGGATACTAAGAAGTTTTATGTAAATAATCAAAAAGCATAAAAACATACGTGTTTGATATTTTCAATATTCCTTCAAAAAATCTAAACATTACTATATTTATTCACAAAATCTAAATAAAAAATATGTCTTATATATTCATATTTACGCCCATTTCCCTACAAAGAAGTAGCCTGAAATCAGATCCCTATTTCTCCCGATCATGGCAAACCTCTTTCGTTTCATTGTCAGTAAGGAATATATTCTATACATATTAAACTTCAATAGCATACCATACAACATAGTCTCATACTTCAATGACATACAAAGATTCTCTTAGTCGATTTCTCAGTCATTCCCGTACCTATATACAAGACAGCTGGTTACAACCTCTCAGTCCCCGATCAGCACCGCACCAAATTATAAGAGTACCCAAATTTCACACACACATAGTTGCGTAAAAAGGGGTGTGCGATTAAAAATCAGTGACATGCGCACTGTAATTTAAAAACTAGCGTTTCTCTTAATTTTTAAGTATTGATCAAAAATGTGCCTCCCTCACATACACACATTGCTCCTGTGTGTGTGGGGAGGCTGCGGATTAGATATCCGACCTCTATACCTATATGGACTCTTTGTCCCGATGTTTGGGCGTATTTTTTAATGTGTTTGTCGGCTTTTCGTGTCGCGTTAGTTGCGGGTTTGTTTGGCTTCGCAATTACTTACGGCGAGTGGGTATATGTAGGATTATTGTATGATTATTGAACTAATTCAGCAATAAATGCTTATAAGCAATGTTTATTACGTCTTTAATTCCCGTGAAAAGCTTTACTGAATTAGTGATATTACGTACATATGTTAAATTACGAATACGATATTTTTTGCCTTGCATTATAATTAATAATTTTAACATTACTTATAATAGCGTGATTAAAAAGAGATTTCTAGTCCATTGCCTAATAATATCCGAAAGTAGTCTCTATAACGTATTAAAGTAAGGCATCAAGGGATTTTAGTGTATGGACATGGGGAAAAAGAATTACAGTAACGGTTATGATTTTAATAAGTACTTAATTATTTTTTAAACGTTTAGTTAGTTATAAATATTTATTTTCTCTAACTCAATAATTTCAAGAGCTTTCACTTTCGCTTTCAGAACTTTATTTACAATATAATAATTTTAAATAATTGAAAATTATACATATCCATATCATAAAAATTATCATATTTAACTCCTTAATGACTTTCTTTCACATCTCTGTCTCCCTTCACAAAGAAAAGGTTGTGAAGATCACCCCAAGGTCACAATGCACTGCCCTTCGTATCATAAAGCTTGCGCATTCAAAAGGGGTTGCCAGTAATACGCTCATTTACATATGTAGGTTAACTTCTTTGGGTTTCTTATAAAAATCGAGCATATATTTGTATGTGTTTACAATAATGATATACCATACTCATTAACTAAATTTGTTTTTAAATTTAAGGATATATTAGTATATGTGTATATAGTACAATAATCTCTATATAAAACTCTTCACGTTTGTTATTTCTAAACGGATGGATAGAACCTTGAAGTAAAGCTAAAATGGTTGTGAATTGCGGCTGATTTTAATTAATATCAATTAGTTCAATAATTAACGATTAATTAGAAGTGTAGCCTTTACAACGATATGTATTTTTGCTAAATCTCATCGCTTAATACAAATCATTCATACCTACATATATATTTGTAATAAATTCTTAATCGATTACAAAAAAATATTGTAAATTAATTAGTTAGAAAAAATTACTATCTCGTATAATTTATAGAAAGTATCTATCACATTAGGCCACACGCTTTAATAGGCATTTATAATGAATAAATAAATAATCTATGCCTGTTAAAGCCCAACCAGCCCTCATCCCTTAATCACCTCAACCCCAAACCGTGTAACCCAGCTCACATAAACTCATACACAGATGTCACTACCGGCAGTTTGGCACTCGGAATAAAAAACAGAAGCGAAGTATTTTCATTATCTAAGCTGGAGCCTGGAGGGGCGGCCACTTGTGTATTCGTTTCCGTTAGCTTAATACGCCGGGTAAAAGTGCCCAAAAAATATCGATGTTTTTGAGTCTGGAGTATATAGGTGGTGGTTTGTAAGGTAAATGGAATGTAAGTAGATGATTTTCTAAGCTTTTACATGTACTGTCCTATTTGACAAGCTATTTATCGTTACGGCATGTCATAAGATGGAAAAAATTGGCAAAAGTTGAAAACAACCTCCTAGTAATGATCGAATTAGGGATTGATTTACATGGTTATCTTCTTCCCAATGAATACAAAAAACAAAGAATGAATGTATGTTTATTATATGATTAATAAAAACTTAAACATTAAGCGCAGATGAAAAGAATTTAGTTTATAACCAACAAGCCTTCGTATACTACTTTTAATAACTCTTAATAACGTCATGGATAAAAAATTCTACTTCTTTACAACTAATATCCAACCAACACAAACTTATATACAATTCACACCTAACTCAACCTCAACCTCTTTTTAACCATTACAATCTGTACCCCAAACCCAGCAATCGCTGCCAAACAATCGACATTTTTCCCATCCCTTCGCTGTACTGTTAATACCGCATACTTTTAACTGTCTAACTAGGGGTGGTGGGGGCACACCACTACTTACACGCAGTAGGCAGTTCACCAGGGGGCGCTTTTTAACGAACCCCCCCTACCTGCACGCACACCGAAAAATCCACCCCCCACCTCCCGCCGAGTTAGAAGTGGCAGTTATTTTTTTCTCTTTCTACCCGTTAGATTTGCAAATTATATGAATTCGCGCTCTCCGATTGGTTTTACGTCTTAACATCCGGTGAGGAATGAGGGTAGGTTGTGGATTGGTGACGTGTTTTGTATGTTACTGTATGGAGATGAGAGATGAAATAATTAGTAAAAAACTGCCTTTACCTCTTGGAATGTTAAGAGAGCCTAGTTAAAGATTGGCAATATTCCTTTAAATTTTATTAAAAATGACAAAACATCACCTATTGCTTATGTTTGAATGCTCTAGCCTAAGAATGATATTAGTTAGGTTCATTATTTAGTTCATTTAGTGGCCAGATAGTACGGTACTAATCTATCTATATTTAATTAATTTATTATGATTATCGCCAATACTGGGTGGATTTTTGTAGGGAACTATGTAAACGATTGTACTGATTTTGACAGCACCTTTGACATAGATAAACATTGGCTCGACATAAAATACAAAAAAAAATTGTTTATCCCTTAAATAGAAAGATTAGGTCGGCCTTATTATAAATTAATTCATAGGAATCGAAAGCTTTCAAAATATCTAAAAGGTATTCGTGTATTGTACGTGAATTTTTGTCATAAATATTTTCACGAACCCATACATTCAAGTTAGTACTCTGCATTTGACACAGAGTGGCGTTCACTAAAATGTATTTGAACAGATTAGAATCTGATCTCTCTCTCTAATAAACTAATCTATGAAAAAAATAATATTTTCTATTATGTTGTGTTAATTTCACGCCTTAGGTTATAAGAAAAAGAATCAGAGAGCCATCGTTTTTGTACCCTCTTAAGACATCTCTTGTTGTTTCAAGGTCTCAAGTTCAATCCTGTGGTGAGAATGCGCTTAAAAGATTTACCAGGCCATAGTCAATGACAGTACCAGAAAATTGACGTTCAAAAATACTGACTATTACTACTACTACTACCACTACAAGTAAGTTTCCTCACGATGTTTCCATCACCGAAATATATTTGTATGCGTACAAATTAATGATAATACTGATAGTAGATTAACAAAAGGGATCTATTTTGTTGAAGTGGAAGGGCGGTTACGTAGGGGCAGGGGAAGTCTAATGACAATAAGATAGAGACCATATTGATAAAAAGTGATGTAAGAAGTACCTATAACCGCCAAGGGTGTATGAGAAGGTGTATGATTCTCAATGAAGCAAAAGTAGATTGTCATGATCGAGACAGATGTGGATCCTTGATCTCTGCCTACCTCTCTACAGGGTACTGTGGTATGTATGTACAAAAAGGGCACAAAATAACAAACAAACCGAATCCAACCTAACACAACATTTACTCTATCATTTGTCCCAAAAAACCATATTGCCAAAACTTATTTACGAACTGGCGAATGTTCCCACAAACTAAACAGCGTAATAAGTAGGCGAGTGTAGCCCTTCGCATATTTTTCCCGAAACAAACCCTCAACTGCTATAAAGCCTCACATTACCCGTATCTTTTCCACCAAGACGCGCCTTTGAAGTAGTTAGGAAGGATCAGCTAGTATTGAATGGTAGAAACGCGGCGATTTATAGAATACCTGGATTGATATTAATACCTCTGACTCTATACCGAAGGCTTGGTGGTCATTGATTGTATTATGTTGCATCGTATGACCTATCTCATGTGTTTCTCCTAATGTCATTAGATTTCGTTGTCTTCTTCCAACAACTTCAAGCATATACCGTTTCGTTATTCTGAGGCATAATAGTCCACAATATAAAAGTTTACTTATCACCGCAATGATACTCAATGATTTGATGTTTATTTATTTATTTTTTTTATAAATAAATAAATGTTGAACAAAATTACATACAGCAAAAATTTACTTATACTACATATACAGCAAAAATTTACTTATAGTACTTACTTTAATGACGCTATAATTATGACTTAATATATATTTCTATAATTATATAGGAATAAACTTCACAATTACTGGCATAATTTAAAGTAAACACATGTATTTTCCATTCCTTCCTATAATATCATATATGTCCCATATCGTCCCCGCATCCATTTCAGTGTATCCATACCCTAGCAGCACGCTATGAAAAAAGGGAGCCACTAATATATTCAAGTAGTGCGGGGCCCATATTGCGAACGGAACTTTAGTTTTATTAACCCCTTATGCTCGTCTTAAAATAATATCGATTCGAACGAATATCGATGTGTTTTATGCTATTTGATCAATGTTGCGGGATGTGGTTAGTTTATTTGATGCCATTGAAGACATTTTTTAATAATGAGGTTAATTGATCTCTTGATATACTTACATAATAAAATGAGAGTTGTATGAAATTTAATCGGAATCACAATATTAAATATCTATAAAGCCTTAAATATAATAACAAAAACTAATTCAAATTCAAATGAGGTTATAATTCAGTTTTGATTATAATTAAGTTTAAATTAGAAACCCTTCATTAACATATGAACTATAATCTTCACACGAAATTATCATACCCCAAAATAATAGTATAATTCAACGATACATCAGTTATAATTCACTAATTGCCCTTAATAAATACACTTACATATCATGTTTATACATACGTAACACCATTGACAAGTTGAAAGGCATTTCTATTCAGAACTAACAAAGTGTGTACGAATCCATAAGCGCCTGTTGACACTAACATAGCAATCGTTGACATCTGTGAATTGCTTTTACCGACTCGCAGGCGCTTGGTTCTTTTGTGAGTTTATGTCCCCCAAATCGGTACTACATATGGATCATTTATCTTTATTCTGCGGTTATATATGACATTTTGAATGCGAATGTTGTGTCTATGGCTTATTTCAGTGAATTGATACTTTTCGGAAATTCTTTCTGTTCATAAAATTTGATTTAAATCTTAGGCATTTGGTTTCGGTCATTGTATATATTTTTTGCGAGTTAACATACTTATACATATTTTATTAATTCTTACAACATTTTAAAGTACTTACTAATCTTTGAACGTTTATTGTACTGTATCATTTCATCTTTATAAAATCAAAGCATTGCCATTAGATAAGTCACATCCGTTTCTCTACAGGTAGAATTAACGGATCACCGTTGTCGGCGATCTTAGAAAACTACTTTCGCTTCATTGGCTTCCATTCCCCTCCACATACATACTCGATGGCGACAAGACACTTCTAAGGTCACCTTTATTCAATATACCTGTATGTGCTTTGACCCAAATTATATTCTTTATTTTAGGAAAAAGTACAAAGAACAAAACCAATTTAAAATAATCAAATAGGCATGTAAAAGACAAGCGATTTCCCATCGTTGCCTAACCCACGCTCACATACCAGTACATGCAACGAGAGAGTTCGCCCGTTTTAATATGAAACTCGGAGCACAAACATTGAAATAAAACAATTTATTACAAAATGTAAACAGGAAGTGGAGTATTTTCATTTAGAATACGAATTCCCGATTCGGGGCGCAGGGTGGGGCCTCCCTAAGACGGGACATAGACGAAAATACTCGGTTATGATTAATACCGAATGCGCTGAACATTGATCAAGAAAACGGGGTTTTTACTTCCAACTACCCTGCCCCCACCACCCCCGCGAGAGCGAGACTAATGCCGCAGCCCTCTCGCTCTAAAACAAAGATGCTAAAACTTCTTTCGCTAGTATGAAGATTTTAATTTCATATTTTTGACGAAACGGCTCTAATTTTACTTCCTATTCCGAGCGAAACTACACCCTATTCCGTGGCAACACAATCGCAATTCCAACTCACAGTTGCGGCGCTTATTTCCATTTCCTAATACCGACATTAGTTTTCGAAGTAAAAAGATACAGTCTCAAGAAGCGCGTTCAAACAGGGGAATCCAAACCTTGTGAGGAAGAAAATTGGGTCTAAATTCGCGATGTCCTAGCTAAGGAATAATTCTTCTCGCGTACCCCAAAATTAGTAGAATGAGGCAAGGGGTACATACGTTGGGTGGTTTTAAAAGAACAGGCAAAGTGGGGCTTAAGATGCGCGAAGACTTAGTTGGCGGGGTGGCGGGGCCCGCCTTACTACTTATACATATAAAACAACTTAAAATACTTGTAAATACATACCTACACACGAAATTGGAGGCTTTTGATATCGCGGAATTTATTAATGTGGGCTGCGACGGTTTTGATTAAGATCTGTCGGTTTGTGCTAGAAGTTGGTAGAAAAGAGGTTTTAGGTTTAATGGTAGCTAGTACCTGTAAGTGTACTGGGGTTAGATAAAATGTAATGTGCTGTTATTGTTTTTGGAGGTTAATGAAAGGTAAAGGGAATGGCTGACTTTTTAGATAGAATTTTTGGCAGAATTAATATAGAAGACTAGAGCCTCTAATAGTTAAAATAAAATAATTTCAAACCGCACTAGTAAAAAACCTTTAATTTTCTTACATTACGATATAAAATTAATACGAAAAATTTAAACATGTCAGGGGTTAACATGATTTATAAAGTTACCATCAAATGTCAGATAAATGTAGAAGGCTATAGAATTTTATGAATTGTATTCTTTTCATTGCCATGAAACGGATAACTCAACTGGACTCGAACCTGGAAATTTCTAGGTCATTTATTGTTTAAAGGTAATATTATAATAATACTGTTATATCGCCGGATATATATAATCTCGTCAGTGCTTAAAATAATAGGCATTTTACTAGATAAAAGGACCACTAAAAAATATTCTTAATACGAATATTTACATATTTGTTTCTATGCAACATTTTACTTATTGTGAGAGAAAATTGGAAACATAAAATAGCATTACATCCGGGTTAGAGATGACATTAAAAGAAATATTTGGTGACAGATTACCAACTCATCACCCTATATATTCCATTTCACCTTAAAGCCTCAATCACCTCCTAAGATAATTTGGGAAGAAAGACAGCTAGTTAGAATTCTATCAACACTCCAGTCTAGATTGAGGCTTTCATTAGTAAGAGATGAAAATCTGAGATCTAGTCTTAATTTAAAGTTTCGCAGATATTCCTTAATGTACTCATTTCGTGAGTTCCTTATTAGTAAAAAGTTACTTGGGGAGGCAACTACAGCCTACTGCGCCCGTTCGTAGCGCCCGCTTAGGCCTCCGCGCTATGCTACGAAATAGGGTTGGTGCTACGAGTTTTCATTATTACAAAAATTCTTTTAATTGCATAATTGTGGTGAAATCTTTTTTATTAGAGAAAGTATCTATTTGTAACATATATATTAAAATGAGTAAGTTTTTATTTTGTAGATATGGAAGCATGAAAAGTAGGTTATGAAATATTTAACGTCAACTGTAGTAATTATATATAATTCTAGTATTATTTGTATCAGAATATCATAAGTGTCAACTATAAACTACAAAACTACTTTTTGACAGCCTATCGCTAAATATATTTATACTCAAAAACCGAGTATACGGTGCTTCAAGAATACTGAAATCCAACTCCTGTGCTAACTGCAAATATATATAATCCACGATCTTTGTCCTACCTAATAACAAAACAATAATTATGCGAATGTATACCTAAAGACGAGGCATTACACATAACTGGTATGAAGAATGAATAAACTTCCTTCAAGCAAGATGCTCATGCCATCAATCTTACAATGATGGCAAGAAATAATGAACTCACAAGATACCCCTCACTGAACTTTTATGCAAATGAAAAATCAATACACACACACATATATTAGGTCTTAATACATAGAGTTTTGTAAGTAGGCTTTGAATGTAAGTGATTGTCTTTTTGCTTGGTATTAAGAGTCTAAGTGTTGAAGTGTTTTATAAATAAATAAAATTTTATAATGAAAAAAAGGGATGGTTATGATCATAATTGAACTGTATCTTACAATTTTGTTTCCAAATATAGGCTAAATTTGTTGAAATTTAATATTTAACTATAAAATATAAAGAAATGCGTCAAATACTACGGTGAGGAAAAACATCGTGAGGAAATCTACCTGTTCCCCAAACAGGTAATAGTTAGTCCTTGTAAATGGCGACATGGCTTACCACCTGTCATATTGAGTACTGACTACCTTAAAAAAAGTAGTTAAGAATACATTTTATACTACTAATACATACACATTTTTCACTTACGTATTTAGTGTAAATATAAACAACAAGTAACATTAAAATACATGCCCAAATGAGCAATTCGTAAAAGACTTACCGCATTATTCTCAAACCAAACACAAAGCAAAATTTAAAGTCAAAACTAAAGTCCCTTGTACCCTCGTCCCCACAGTTTGAGATGCGAAAGTTGATTAGCAACCCTGCGACTATCTTTCTAAGACGTCGTGGGGTGGGGGGGCAAATATGAAGGGGGCCTCATTTATCAATACAACAAGACACAGTTTCTTTCCCGAAGAATTGATTATGCGCTGCTCTTAAGAATATTGATGGCGCCCTCTCGGGGTGATTTTAATGCGTTATAAAAGTTTAAGGGTGATGTGTAGATTGTGGTAGTCTTTGGTATGTTCAAAATTTGAGGTTTGTTTGTATGTTTTTGTATAGTTCGGTATGTGTTGAATGTTATTGAGTATAGAGTAGATAAATATTTAGTAATCTAATAATAAATATGGTTATTAATAGTAAATTAAATTTAAATGCCTATATTTTAAGAAACTCACAGTATAAGCTTCTTCTTAATAATACATTTAACACTCAAGAAAGATTTTTTAAGACTTGTGTAAAGTGTTCTTATCAACGTATATTTCGTACATGTATATGAGTACTCATATGCCCAGAGTGGAAAGCAGAATAAAGCCTTTTTTCCAACTAAGCCTCCACCGGTAAATGAATCCGGAACCTTACGATTACGGTTCAAATTGTACTTGTCATGAGAAGTCTTATTTTACTTTGTAAAGAATAAATATTTTACAAATCGATATACATTAAAATGAAAAATTAGATTTATGTGTTATGAATACATTAAAATAACTCAAAATCAAATTGCATCAGACATATAGCTACTATGCTTTTAAACCATCGAAAACCAACTACATATAACCTATATCTAACAATAAATATAATCTAAAACCTATTATACACCCTTAAAAAAGGTTCTTTATCAACCATAACACAACATACTAGGAAACTTTACCCGCGGGTAATTAATGTTCAAAAATATTTCATCTAAAAGTACCTACCCCGCGTAGGGGTAGTATTAGACGCTTATACATATATATGTATGTACGTACATATGTTGAGAATAGCTTTAAAAGTGTATGTCTGTGTGTGTGATAAGGAAATTAACTCAGAAGAAGGGTGCTTTCTTAGAATATTTAAGTTGGATGAAAATGTGCGTTTACAAAGGGAGTGTTTTAAGTGAGGGTATGCGTGGCTTTATGTGTAGGATGGTGCTGATCTGGGACTTTTAGGGTGTAATCAGCCTACTTGGTAAAAGTGTAATCAGCCTATTTTGTAAAAGGAATTATGCGAAAAGCTAGATTATCTGAATGTATGTACGATGGACCATACTGCTCAGTTGTGTATTGGATATTTCGGATATATGAAGGAACAAAGATTTTGTTAGTGATGAAGATGCAAACGCAGGTATTTGACCACTACGAGTCAATGCTGCTGCAACGTATGTATTACTTTTTGTTTGCATTTCTTAATAAGTAACTAAGAATAATAAACTTGGATTATACGTCGATAATGAACTCTTAACTATAATTTATCTATACATTCATATTATATTATCCCTAATACTATATTAATAAACAACAATTGTTCCTAAATACGCTAATACTCATATAAATAGTTAAAAAAACTCGCGATAGACGGATAGCGCCATCTCCGTTTGAAAACGAGGAAGCGGCGCGCAATGAGCGCAAATCGGCACGGCCAACATTTTAGGTTAAAATATAAGAACCTTGCATAAGGAAGCAGGGGTGTAGGGGAGGCTCTGTATCTCCGTTTTTAGTATTTTAGTAAGTTTGGGGGGTCGAAATTACCCCCGCGCGGGGAGGCGCGACCCCCAAGATGTTGTGATGTTTCTTAGTTTTATATTACTCCCTCAGTACTTTATTATTTGTGTTAGTGAGTGTTGTGCGTACTTTCTTGCTTTATGCTTGTGTAGGCTGCTTGGCGAGGGCTGGGCTGGCGGAACCAGGTATCTTTGGCCTCTAAGCGAGCTGGCTTTAGAAGGGAATCGTCCTTCTGTTACTTTCGACTCGCCGCGCAATTGGTACGTGGATATGCAGATGGTTTGGGCGTTTTATGAATCACCCTCTGTGAATCTTCGCCCCCCTGTATAATAGGGTTTCGGTTTTTTATAGATTAGTCTTAGGTTTAACTGCGACTGTTACGATTGGGCTCGTCGGGAGGCCGCGTAAAATGTTTATAGTTGCAATTTCGATATTTCGGGTTTGTGTGTTTTTTTATTTACAACATACTTCGGTTTTATACCACGGCTTTATATCTATGATGGCTTAGTTTGCTCTTATTTGGTATGGCGAGGAATATTATTGATTCAACGAAATCTATGTAGCTGAGATAATGCTGAAATTAACCTCAAAATAAATTCTGTATTCACACAGTCTAGTTTAAGTTACACGACACTGTTTAACAAAAAGAAGAATGTACGTAACACATGGTAGAGCCGACTAAAACCACAAAAGTCGTGAACTAAATAACAGAAAAAAGTTACGAAAAAGTTTCGGCAGGCATAAAACTCAACAGTTTGTTGCCTAACAGTTGCCAGGCTGAAAAAACAAATCGTGTGAAAGTCCACTAAAAAAAGAAACAAACCCAATATGTGCCAGCAACGTGGTGTTACGCGGAAAATCCTCTTCAAAAAAAAAGCGTTTTTATTCACTCGCAATCTTTATCCAGTTTAAAATGCCTATCGAAAGTGAGAGTGGCTGAAAAAACACGTCACTATTCCTCTATCCGATACGGTATAAAGGCGCAAAGCGAAAAAAAGGAATAAAACGGGCTCCCACGCTCGGTAAGGGTGAAAGTCCCATTCAAATTGGCTGTATGCTCAACCCCGTGGCTTTCGTTTGAAAAACTAAAAAATAAGCGGAAAAAACGCGGGAACGCAACAAGTGTAATAAAATATTGGATTTGATTGAAATGAAAGTTTGACGACCTAGTGTGTTGGATTTTATTATCACAAATAGATTTTTTAGCTGTCAAATACGTGCATACGTCATTTTCGGGGTTTTGAACTAACTGCGAATATTTTCACAATGGGATATCGAATTTGTCTGTTCTACAATAAAGAACGGTATCGTGAAGAAACCTATTTTGGGATAGACTATGCTTTGAGATAGACAATAGTTAAAGTATGGTTATATGGCGACTTGCTAAGTAAAATGAATATTGTTACATTATTTTAAGACTACTACCTAATACAATATGTCCTCAATCGAAAAAAGATATAAATATATAATAATCCTGTTAATTTCAGATCTTTTTATGAAGCAAAAGCTTTTTTATTAAGTTTCATATGTTCTCTCATACCCCATCGCATTTTTTCATCTCATTTCAACCCAAACAGGGGCAGATTGAACAGGCCATTCGAAATGCAACCAAATTAATCATACAGGCTGCCAATAGCAAAAATCTGCATTTACTAGCAAAAAAGGGCCCCTCCCACTCCATACATAATATACGGAAATCAGTGGGGGTACTTAGTACGCGTACATAGAAAAAAGTAAATAGTTATAAAAAAGCCACAATCATTTATGTGTTAGTGTGAGTGAAAAGAGAGTGTTCGGTTAACAGTGAACTATTAAATTACTGTTTTTTTAACTAGGGGTTACGGTAGTATTTTTCTTATATGTATGGAGAATTAAGTCCTATAGTTTAGATAAATAGAATTTAGGACGTAAGTATAGAAATATAATTTAGGAAAATGCAGTTTCTCTAGAGTGAAATGAGCGTTATATTTATGTTGTATTAATGTTCATATGATAGATTGTCACTCTTAGATGTATGTATAGATACATCAAGATGTATAAAATATTGGTTGCTAGCCTTTCACTCAAGAGACTTAATACCACCAGTTCACTTAATGGTGTATGAAAGAAAAATAACTACTACCATTTTTTACGTCCCAAACTAACACAAAACATATCAATGTATACCATATGAAAAATAAACTAATCCCAAATAGCAATCAGTACATTAAAATTGAACATACCAATTGATTCTGCAGTTATTTATTAACGGGCAAACCTGGACACTCTGTATAGCGTCCGTGTATGAGTAAACACCCTGTGTGTGGGGTTTGTTTGGATGTGTGAGTAAATCAGTCACTGGATAGTTGCTGTCATGTATGGCTGTTAATTATTATAGTTTTTATTCGTATGCTATTTAAAATATACTTATAGGCTATTCGCGTTAAGTAAATAGTGACGTCATGATAATCAGAGGTTAAACTGGCCAATGAGACGTGAGTAAATGAGAAAACAAGTCACATTGACCAATCGCAGACATTCGTTGTCACGTCTCATTGGTCAAATCGTTTGGCTAATGATGACGTCACTATTTTCTTAACGCGAATACACTATAGTAGTATAGGACAGGCTTCGCGAGTGAAGAGTAAATGGAATCTATTTGGCGATGGGCTAGAAATGACGATAAAGGAAGAGAACTAAGGTGCTAAAGAAGACTAGGAGGTTTTTGGTTTCAAAATTCTGTTCACTGCTAAAGGACAAATGAATGACTGTTGAATGAATGATGAATGATGATGATGACTTTATGACTATAATATTATAGTCATAAAGGTAACTTTATTATATAAAAACATACGCGATAAGTCCCGCTAGTTATTAATCATGAGTATAAATCGCGAATCTCTTAAAACTATAATATTATAGTTAAATTGACACTAGGCCGAAAAAAGTTTCGAAACAAAAGCTTTCAGTTTTCTACACATTGTATTTATATTTTCGCTTTCGTAAGGGAATATCTTGAGGAAACCTACCTGTTTATTAAAATGAAAATCAATAATAACTCATTCCGCATTGACCGCCATTACCATACGAACTTATAACTTCCAAAATATGCATGTTTCATTAATTATATTAATTGGGAAAATTGCCCATTGCCTGTACTCGGTTGTCCGAAAAAACCACCCCCAATACATTAAAAATGGGCAGACAGACGTCCAGTGCTAGCCACGCCTAACTAGGTGCATATTATGAAAAAACAGGCAGAATTATCGATTCAATCAGGGCAGCATTTCGGGGATGGGTTGCCTATATGCGCCAACCTCGTACTTATATTATTTATTTATATTTCTACAGGAATACAACAAAAACTATATTTAAATGTATACAGGTATCATTTAACTTTACAGTATCAACTAGTTGACTTTCTTTCCGGCATGTTGAGTATCAACAAGAGGGATTTTCTTGCACTCACTCACAACTTGTTGGAAGGTTTAACTACTAAATAGCTGTATTTCTTTCTGTCGTAGGAGGCAAATCAGGGACTAGGGTGTATGGTATTTATTAGGCCATGGGTTTTTTTAGGGTAATCAATCACATACTCTATGGTAATGCTAAAAGTTCACAGAGGAGATATTATGTCTTGCAAGTTCTAGGCACCTTGAAAGGATTTTTTTATTTACTTTTACCATTCTTGCTTAAAACAATTTCAAACGAAACACCTCAAAACATAGACCAATTTAAATTTTAAATTCTAAAGCATATTTCAAATATACTCAAAAATACCGACATCGCATAGTTTCTTCAGTAATTATTTAACTTTCCTTTTCTGCATACCCAACTTGCGCTTACGTTGCATCAGTAAATACTGGTATTGAGGTGACCTTTTACACACTGTTACCCAAGAATGAGGATCAAACTCAATTTGTCAAAAAAATTGACACTCGTGTTCGAAATTGGGATTTCGCAACAGCTTCGACCAGATTTCACTCGAAATTCTGGTTTTCGATTAATATTCTTCGAGTGTTTAAATTTGCATAGCTTCGGTAGATGGCAGTACGTGATTACTTAATGAAGGTTCCGACTGTTTTCTTTCGCGGGTACATAAAGTGCAATGTTGTGTAACGTCAAAATAAATGAGTGTCGTAAAATAAACATGTTACTTTGTTTTATAATTTATATAACTTATCGTAATTTTAATAAATTAGTTTATATTATTTAAGACTACATAGAAATGTTACTAAACCTATATAATTGATTAGGTAATCTAACCAGGTATTGTTTATTTGCAACTTTTTTTCCTATTGAACCTATCAAAGCATTTCTTTTACACTTTCTTCTTTTTCTCTATCGTTTTTTCTAAAACCAATGCTATTATATTAGTAACCTACTCATACAGTAAATCTTACAAATAATACAAACACAAACATAACCACACTTGCAAGTACGTTACAAAACATGTCCAAATCTTTCAAATTTACATGCAATCCTTACAAAATAAGCAGTTGGAATGCCATGCCATTTCGCTTACAATCTTGCGCATTCACAATCGCCGATAATGATCAATTTTTATTACGAGCACGTCGACACACTAGCGCCTCTTCGGCACAAACCTACATTGTTAAACTCAGTAACCCTTGTGTAGTCAGTAGTTCGTAATTCCATCTATAATAATAGTGTTTAAGGCTATATCAAATCCGTTTTTCACTAGATAGTCTCATGATTAATAACTAACGGGACTTATCGCGTAAGTTTTTATATAATAAAGTTACCTTTATTAACCTGACGTTTCGGCTACGTTAGATAGTCTCATCATCATTTCAAGGCGCACACGCAGCGTGAAGAATAGAAGAGCATGTATGAGAAGGTTAATGGGTGTGAGTGAAGCAGGTGAGATTTGTCAGGATCGTTCCAGGTGGCGATTGATAGTCCCTGCCTTAGGGACGTAGAGGCGTGAATGTATGTATGTACTAGATGGTTAGTACTTAATGTGATAGTTAATGACATGTTACCATCTAATAGGAAAACTGTAGTCTATATAATTTATCGGACAGGTTTTCAAACGATAATAGAGAGAAAATTATATGTATCAAAATAACGTTACAAAAACGTGCATAGAATGTTTAGAAAACTGGAATATTTTCATTAGAACATGCTTTTGCTGAGGATGAACTTAGAAACTTCTGTCCTTAATACTTTATATCACTATCTCAACCAAACCACTTGTATTTACATGTAGAGACATACATTAACGTTCGTTCATTAGGATATCAAGTTACAATTACTGTTAAGACACAAAAGTTCATGCAATATGCAAATGACTTTATAAAATTCAGTTTGATTATAATCAGTCCTTTTACAGAGAGCTTAAGAAAATAACATGCTGTTTTTAAGCCTTAACAAATAATAATATTAGTAAGACCCAAAAATGGCGATACAGTTCATTGCCTATCATGTGAGGTCTTTAAATTGGTACCTTTATTTAACTATTCGTATGAGAGTGACCATGGCTGCTGCAACGTAGCCCAAACGTCGGGATAATAAAGGTAATTTTATTATATAAAACTTACGCGATAAGTCCCGTTTAATTATTAATCATATTCATATGAGAGTTGAGAACAAGGCTTTTCTACTGCTTTCCAGTCTGGTTGTTGATTATATCTGCGATATATGTATACATTTCTTAAATATAAGTTGACTAGTACCCTTAACACAAGTCTTAAACGAACTTACCAAGGGGCTAGTTCAATTGGTGTAATAATGTCCAAATATTATTATTAATATTATATCTAAAAAAGGGGTCTCAATCAGGTGATGGAACAAAAATACCAGTTTAAGAGTCCAGAGGCCCAAAGCTACTAATGCGTTGCAATGAAAAGGTAGCTCAATAGCATTTCAATAATAGTGTGAAGTTACATAGATTAGGAAAAGTGGTAAATTTCACCCTTGATGGCAGAAGAAGTGACAAAATGTATGGTGAATTTTGACACTTGTGTTAATCTACTAATACTAAAGGAGAATGACATCAATTGGAACCTTATATAGATAGGGGACATATATCATGAAGAATCTAAGGTTTCTATTTCCTAGACTATTTAATATCCTACCCATTGCATACTTGATAATCCTTTCTTTTTTAAGTTCTCATAATGAACACTAGATGTCACAAGCTGCTTTTGACTAAAAATAAATGTCGAGTATTTCGTAATAGGTAATATACAGTGCCTGTATACGGCGATACGGTTTACTACCTATCACGTTAGGTGCTGTCTCGTGAAACGCGGGCTTCAAGTGACTTATACTTAACATGCCTTTGAAATTTCAAAGATGGGAACTCAAGCCTCTGACTGCCTTGCCATAATAAAAAAGTGAGTATGTATACACAGGTCGTGAAGCTTCATTGTATGTTGTTGTTATTTTTATGTATGCAAAGTTTTGATATGTGTTTTATCACTTATTAATTAAAACAGTTTTTAAAAACGACCTAATTACAATATTGAGTGCACAGTTCCCGTTCACACATATACATGATTGCATCAGCTGTCTGTGTGTTTGTCGAGTGTGTTGATGATTTTTATATGTACTGTTAGCAAAACATTACGAAAAAGTTTGTTATTATGTTAACATTTTTTATTTTGAATTTGATGATCCGAAGAGCATGCATGATAAGATTAATATATGATATCCTATCTCTTAGAATTACTGTCTTTATTATCATCACTACATGATCTTTCATAACGCATTCGTCATGAATCACACTATTCCCAACTCTATCATAAAATCTTTAATTGCACATTACATACTTAGTCTATGTTTTTATTCCTGATATACTCATGTCCTTCCATCCTTCACAGAATAGGTAGAACTAATATTAGAAATTAACACTAATATTTAGAACGTCGTTGTATTACTAAATATTGGCAATCTAATCTACCTCTAGCTCCTAAGTCACTTCTTTTAACACAGTAAAGAAAGACACATTAAGCTTTCTATCTAGTATGCACTGAATTGGACTTAAACACAATCTCAGTATGACCCCTGCTAGTTAAAACTGTATGCACTATATTTTGCTAACGCTACAAAAACAGCGATGCATTATGCGGCCATCAATATCATGTGTATGTGTGTGTAAAGCATTCTTTTACACACACATTTTTATGAAGCCGACATTTTAAATCGCACTTTTGTCTGTGTGTCGCCGTAGTTTTGCACTAGTGTGCCTTAATTGCGAATTGGGTGGTGCTGGACGGAAATGGTGTAACTCCAAATTTGGAATTATGGAATTATTAGAATTAATTATATTACTAAATTGATTATTGTTGATGTTATATAATTAATTGCTTATAGATAAGGTCCATGTAAAATTTTTGTTTAGTCTTGTGTACTTATGTCTTTTATAAAAATAGAACGTGCTATTCTATATAGCCTTATTGATGTAAAACTGTCACGAGATTAACAAATTTTTGGTTGATTAAAAATATTTACTGTACACATAAGTTAGTTAAATATCTCTTTAGATATTCAAATTTTTATATAAGTACGTAGATTTTTTTAATTAAATTCAAATATTATAAATTCAGAGTTACACCCTTCTTTCGAAGCGGCACACGATAAGCTAGCTACAAACGAACATTATTGGTAAATACCTACTTTTTCACAATTCAACAAACATTCATAAAGTATAGATGGATCTGCCAAAAAAACGAAACTAGGGTAGTTTGATACTGCGGTTTTGCTTATGAATAAACTTAAATATTTTTTTCACATTAACACTAACTTAGAGACTTTTGAAAACAGAATAAATAACTTTGGAGTGGACAGAACCCCGGAGATATACGTATACTAACTCCTAGATCACTTTTTAGCATTAACATGGGGTTGTGATGTCATATGGACCATCAGTTTTTAGCCCCTGTCCTTTAGTCATAGTCACCTCCTACGACATGTCTGGAAGAACGGCAGCTCGTTACCATTATTTGCAATCAATAAAAATAACAATTGTATAGATTGAAGAATACAAGCGCATTTCAGATGGAAAATTGATAAGTGCGGCAAGTGAAATGTTTTTACAGTCGTATGTATGTATCTATTTCAACAAAACACTTCTTCAGTCAATTAAACTATAAAATAGAGATATGTTTTAGTTTTTGAGTAGAGTTTGTTTTAGCTTTATTGTTCCTTTGCTATATTGTAAATTTCATTTATTATCAGACACAAAATTACATAACAACCAAAGTGCATGTTTTCTTTTCGAATTTTAAACGTCATTATAATCACATCATTAATTCAAAAATCTATCTCTACAAAGCATTTCTAGAGATATCCTATAGTGATTATAATAGCGTTTCACTTCAAATATATCCTTAATCAAAGACTCGCCTTTTAATATAATTCACTTCGAATAATCTATCATCCATATTTAACTAATTAGTTACAAATTGCTATTAAATCAAAGCTTCTGCGTTGCATATATTTAAAGTGCAGATATTGTATGTATACTTTATTATCACATTATTATACAAACAAACACACCGTTTACCCGAATGTTACTAATACAAAATACAGGCTGCGCCGCACAGAAATTACTTATTTAGTGAATCGCTTTTTTAATCATTTAAAATGCACATTGGGCCTTGGAAATTGCATTCACTTTTTTAATCGCCGACGCTGCAATCTCATTGGTGGATTTGTTTGACAGCGAATGACGTCATTGGGGACGCCATCTTGTTTTTCGGGTTCATTTAAATGACAATAAAACTGATTATTGAGTTATTAATTTGTTTGCTATTGCCTTTTTATATGTTTTTGTGATAATTATTGGGATTATTTGGGTTGGGATAAACGTTATTTTATTAGTCAGGAAGTCTATGTGGTTCTTAAACTTGACTATTTAGGGACTACATTGATCAATACATTTGGAATTTTTTTTGAAGAAATGGTTGAGGTGTTAATGTCAACGTTTCTAACGTAATAATATTTAGATAATTATATTCCATAACTTTCATGTAGAGTTAAAACCTTTGTTAGTTTAATAATCTCTAACATTCATAAACGCTAATATTAAATTAAAGTGAAACACTCCATTTTGCTATTTCTAAATATATGCGAGATATTCACCATAATCTCGGAACCAAACCATACGTAACCAAATCTTTGGATTCACTAACTTAATTTTACTTCAATTTCTATTTTATAGAGGTCTAATCCATTATTATCTAACAACAACACTACTTTCAACAACCTTCAAACATCAAATCACCTATCAAAACCCCATACCATTTCCTAACCCAAAACTGTCAAACAAACTCAACCTCAACGCGTCGCCTAGCAACCGAACACGCCCCTTAGGGATAAAAACTATTCACACACGGCGTCTTATGTGTGTGTGTCTTCCTTGACCTAGAGACGTCTGTGCTATCGGTCTGTAGGTCAGGAGCGACCAGTGATGTTGACCTGCCCTTTCCTAGCGGGACGGGACGGGTTAAGACCACAGTCTAAGAAATAAGCGGTAGAGTAGTTGGTTTGGTAATATGGGTACGGGTAGAGTAAGAGATAAGAGATAGAGAAGGGAGGAGTGTTATAGTATCTCTAAAATTTTATACATACTTAGATTTAATTTCAGTACAATCAGATTTTCACAGACATTAAACATTATTCTGAAAAGTCTGATCAATATTCCTTAGCACTCCTCTATGACAAAATGCGCATAAAACACTATCCCTCTCAAAAATGTAAATCACATTCATTTGCTAAAATATTTAACAATCAATTTAGTTTAGTCAAAGTAATAATAAACATCAATTTTCCTATCTCCCACTCACGCTAGTTAACTAAACTTCCATTTACTAATTCTTCCATACCATAAACAAATTTACATCGCTCCTTACACCTACTCTATCTCAAAAGTTCTCACTCACACCTACTAAACCCTACTGTATCAAGTTGAATTCTCTACACTGTGTACCGTCTCGTAGTGAAATAGTTTGCGAGGTCCCCATACGCTGGTCTTCGGCTAGACGCTCGCTAGACGCGTGCCCACATGCATTAAATATCACAATTAGCAAGCCTTCAGTAGGGTTGGCTGTATAGTGAATAATCCGTTTTTCGGATGGGAGAAAATTGTTTTGAAAGTTTTTTAAATGTATGGTAGTTAATGTCTTGGATTTTTTTGTAGTTATTTTTAAGGTGTGGAAATGTGGTTGATTTAATCAAATGGTCGTAGGCTTGATAAAGATAAAAGGTATAATAAGATGTATTTGAATGTTATTTGTAATAGTTGAATGAGTTGATTTAACAACAATATTATTTAATTACTAGTTATACTATTTATTTACACTTAAGAAGTACTATGTGAAGTATATAGGAGATTTAATATAGATCGTTTGCATCTTCAAACAATAAATTTAATAAATTACAAACACCACTCATGCACAACCCTACCGAATTCCCTCGATAACAATTCCAAATTTCGTCTATTCCTACATAGTTAGAAATAGAGGAAAACAACCCCTATAACCTTCCATTAGAGTTGACATTCTAACATCACGGTTAACTTCCCGGAAACATGGTTGGTTTGCTTAATTATTTAACCTGTGTTTTACAACATGTAACTTAATTGACAATAGTTAATATGTGGTCGTGTTAAGTTCGGATTAAGTGTGAATTAAGTTGGAATGGAGTTAGATTGATGGTTTGCGGTTGTTTTAAGCTATTTAACACATACGATTAAGTTGTATTACGTCTTTGAGTATTGAACAGGTGAATATTATTCTATTATATTAGGACTAAGTAGACACTTTGGCATATAAATGAGTGTTAAAGTGGTGTATCAGTAGTATTGAAATGCCAGTGTATAGCAGAATTTAAATTTTAAGTATAATAAATACATCTTACATACACTTCTTGGATACTTAAACTATCATAATATCGTTGTCTATTAGTATGCGTAGAGTATTTTATTAGTAATGATTGCTTTACCAAAATTTAACATAATTTAACGCCCATAACTTAATATTCTATTCCAATAAAATACCACTGCATAACATGATAATCACACCATTTGAATCAACTACTAAACTAGCAAATCCTACAACTATAACCTAGAAGACAGCTGGACATTCAAATTAAGTCCCAGTTCACATATAATATTCCTCAGCAGAGCAGTCTTTATAGAATCTGCCTTAGTAAAGGAAGTAACTAAACCAAGCAGCTGGTTACTCGAACCAAGTCCCAGTCTATCAATGTGCATGTGTGCAAGGCAAGGGTTAGACGGGTGATCGAACTCCGAACATCGAGTCGCGAGAAGGTCACGCGGACATATGCACTGCACACAAGCACAGGCGGCCATGAAATTAGAAATAGAGATGGGCAATGCATGTCGATGTTTCATAGGAAAGATGTGGTTGGGAGAGGGGGAGAGTTGGTGAGGTAGTGAATGTGTGGTTATTGGTTGTAGATTTAGTGAATATTGGTTATAGCGTAGACTTAAGATAGTTGTATATGTCTAGCAATGGAGCTGATTATGCTAAAAAGAAAAAGATAGTTTAAGCTTTCTTTTACTAAAAGATATAATAGAATTCAAATTTCCTGCGTATTTAGTAGGTGAGATCTTACTAGAAGCATCAGGTTTGCTACTAGTTACATTTTTCTAAATGAGTAAACAATAACTTCGCAATATTCTAATGGTCACTCATACTCCTAACTACTTAAAGTATTCTGTACAAATTAAATACATATTTCTGTACAAACATTAAATAATGACTAATTGTTTGCAATACCTACTCATAAACGTCGGGCTTCCTGATAAATTGACCTGGTGCCAGTGCAATGACATCTCGTAAATAATGCACGTCCATTGCACCCGAAAATTGCAATAAACAATTATAATTGGGGAAGAAAATGGCCGCTAACTGCGTTTTTTACCAGTTAGTCTTAGTAGTTGAAGAGTAGGTTTCTTACCAACTTACTATTATTGCTTATTGATGTATTCATATCAGTTGTTGAGAAAATATAAGTTTATATAAGATAGGAATGTTGGATTGCCTGTCCTGATTGTCTGTCCTGTTTTAAACCATGAAAAGAATAGACATTCTAAATATGTTATGTTAGATATTTTAACTGAATAGAATTCATCAAACCATCTAGGAATCGTCGTCTCATATTATTAGACAAATGAATAAAATCATCTAGATTAAATAGTTTTTAGGCTAAAAATTATTATCTATTTTGCAACCCTAGATAATATTTTTAATGTGACTGATCGGAAACTTTCAAAATATGACGTATTCTTAATCTTGGTTTAAAAATAAATGCTTATTCATTGAATGCAAATTATGAAGGCAAAAGCCCTTAAAATTAAAATCTGTACAAAGGGTCACTACCTATTCAACATTTTCATTGTTTTGTCACTTTATGATGAATTAATTGCATTGAAATTGTAATTGTACTTACCTTGGTGAATAATTAACCAGCCATCGATGTGTGAAATCACCTATACTCTCTACTGTATGTAATATGAACTTACCTGTAACAAAGAATACAAAATAAAAATAAAAAAGTTTTAGTTTACATTTAAGTCCTGTTTTTGAGGTGAATAGTATATAATCTAAACACCCTTTTCTCAGTGTATAGTAAGAAACAACTATGAGAACAAGGGTCAATAAAATTGCTCATGAGATGCTTTAGTAATCATTCACCACAATCTTACATTAATAATTTCTTACAAATCCTAACTCAACCTATAGTTATACCACATTCAACTGAGAAGATTTTCTGTCTTTTAAAAGCCATCCATTTTAAGAAGCATTGATTAAAAAAGTATCGAATTGATTCTTCGTATCGATTAGGTTAGGCCCCATCCCTAGTCTGAATGCTCTAACGTTGCACTCATGCCTTGTTCAACGCTCTATACGTTGTTTATTTTCAAAGTTTCGGTTTCGAAATTTCGCGTATAACATGATCCAGTGGCTTTGACCCTTCAAATGCATAGAACACAATATGGCATAAAGGTCAAATTTGATGGCGGAATATATTGGGTGGCGATTTTGTGTGTTTTTTTACTAAAAAGTGAAAGCTATGTCAATGCATACGTGCTATTCAGCCAGAAAAAGCTAACTGAAAGTTGTACAAGTTTAAAATGAATGAAACTTTTTCATTTTTTATTCTAGATACTAGCGCATGTTACGAGTAAATTTTGTAGAATTTTAAAATATTTTTCATTCACCAAGGCCATTAATGAAAATATTTTCCTGTACCTTGGGTATTCCGAGTATAATGACTCTATCACACAGTTTATTAATAAGAATCGTAAGCGTGCTTATTCATATAGAGTAAAAACAAACATTTATCGATGCATAATTATTTTATGATACGATGTATTGAGAGTTTTGTATGGGAACGTGTTATACGTTATTATTAAGATGTGCATGAATTTCATTCTTCTGAACAAAGAGGAATAATAATACTAAGGTAAGCCTATAGACTTCTTTTATTTAGACGAAACAAAACTACGCAGCCGAATGCAACCTCTTTATTCCAAAACTTGTTCAAAGTTGTAACCCAATATAAACTTTACGTTCACCGCACATGACACATTTTGCCAAGCCACAACTAGATTCACAACAAAAAAGGTTGAAAAACCTCCTTGGTCACAACCAAAAGGGTTCAAAGTCAAAACTGCTAGGTTTTCTTGTAATCTGTACGATCGAATTTGAACGTTATTGCTTAGGTGTTAAAATCGAAATGGGTTAGATGGTTTGGTGTGTGTTAGGTTGTTTTAGAATTGGTTAGATTGCCGAAATGCATGGAGGTCGTCGACCGAGCGACCAAGGACAGTGCATTCCGTTTTTAAATTTGGACCTAGCCTACACGCTTCTAATGAGCGCCATTTTGTTCAACTGTCATTTTTAATTGTCATTTCGATGCATTTAGGATTCTTTTGTTCGTGTTTTTTCATTTAACTTTTTAATTAAGTACGTGTTTTTAGAAAACTGATTGTGTTTTGCTAATGTTATTTACATATGCGTCCACTATTTCTGTATTAAGCTACTTAATGATTACCATAGAGCTGTATAGAATTTAAACACTGGTAATCAATGTTTGCAGAATTTATTTTTTTGTAATTTTGACTATTTTGAAATAAGCAAGTTCATGGACTAATTTTAAACAAATATACAACTTCCTGTTCGAATAATAACTGGTTATTTAGAAGAACAAAAGACCATTTTCAACAAAGAAGACAACTAAGTTACTAATAAATAACATTTAGATCTTATCATTCCGTTTAGGGTGGACAAAACTATACCAAACTATTGTAGTTATGTTATATATAATATTTGTGACAGGTTGCTAATCTATCATCCAATAAAAAGCATTTTACACAGACAGAAAGAAAAGTAGCATTCTATTTTCATACCGGCGCAAGGATAATTAGTAAATGGCTAGATTATATTCGTCGCAATAACGAATTTGGCAAAAATGTCAACTAGTATGTCATAATTGACATTTCGATGCTTGTATGACTTATTAACGGATATCCGTTTTACACCTGATCCCGAAAATAGTTGTTTGTAACTTTATTTTTGACATTTAGCTTCATTTATTATTTATTAGCTGTTTTTGACATGTATGTAGATATCTTAGTAATCGATATATACAGTGATACTGTAAATATTTTGTATAATTTTAATTATATGTTATCACATACATATACATCACGATTGTACGCCCTTAAGAAATAGTCATAGATATACATAGTATCAGCTCTAAATTACTTCTAACTATTCTCTATAAAGAGACTTTTTATACATATAATTTAATTTTTATTAGTACTATGAGTTTATAGTTTTAATATGTTTATGAGGAAACGTTTTAATTAAATAAATAAAATATACATTCTAACTTGACAATTCACCTTAAATTTGACTATCTACGAATATAAACGGTAATAATTACTACAGTTTCGTGCTTTGAGGTTCTGTCTACCATTTCAAGAATTCGACAAAGCGTATGTATGTATGTAAATGACCTATTTAAAAGGTGATTCAAAGAGTTTCTCGGAATTTTCGAAAATAATTAGGGTTGAATACAATCGAGTCGTCACGGTGTGTGGTTCTGTAGGTATTTCGTCTGGCTTTTTGCATATGGATGCGAATTAAGCTTATAAGTTACAATTTACATGTGTAAAAGGCGACTAGACGCTAAAAAGTCTGATATATTATCTTTATATAGGTTTTCTATACTATTATTATACGGACAGAACCTCGAAATATGTTTATCTGTCAGTTCTTAAATGTCACGTTTTTAATCTCCAAAGAGGTAAAAATTACAGAATTAGTGACAAAGACCTTTTTGGTTCATTCACATTCTTGATTTGGTAAAATATGTAATAAACTGATAATGATATTATCGTCTACAAATGCCTTAGAGAACTTGTAATTCCTTAATCTTCCTATACAATGTGTAGGGAAAAATACTCTAAATAAAACGAATATTATAATATGTTCTAAGAACTAGTATAATAAATAGTTTCGAAGGAAAAAAACCTAGTAAAACCCTATCTTAGATTGACAAGGTTCTATCATTGAGGAAAATTCCATTGCACTCGACGCACCGCGGGACCGTTTCGAAGTAAAAAGCACGCATCCTGTTGCGTTGGTAGGAATAAAAAGAAATCGGCCTTCTCCTGTTGTCAGCTAAGGGGTTGATTCAGTGCAATTGCATATTTTAATTTTGTATATTTAATGTTGTGTATTGGAAATTTGTATGGGAGTTAGTTTTCGTTCTATGTGGCATGTCGTAAGAGGCGAATAAATGATGTTTAATAATTTTTATTGGTTTTATAGTCTCTATTATATTCTTATGATATCCAAATAGAACTGAGAGGCTTTAGGTGTGAGTTTGTATGTAATATTTGATACAGAAAAGCTACTTAAGAGAATATTTGGGTATATCATTGTAATAAATTAGCATTTTCGGGACTTTACTTTTTTCCTCATGGCACTTGTACGGATTCTGTATATTTATAGACAGAGGTATAAACTATAAGACCCATATGGCTGAATTCAAAATCAACCAGAGACTGATTAGCGGTTTCTAACTTATCGCACGCAGATCCATCTACCATGTACATATATAGCTGACTACATGCAAGACCCATTCAAGAAAGCTACAATTTAATACATGTTACATCCTTAAATAACTTTCTACACCACTTACTACGTAACAAAGCCTATAACTCTTAGCGTCTGCTTCAATGCGCCGCCATTTTGAATTGATCATGGCGCACTGAATCGGGGTGCGATTGTGTGATGCACATTTCGAAAGTTGCACAAATAAGTATGCGTTCGCCTTGACCTCCTTTCGCGATGCATGGCGGGTGGCTTAGGCGACGCGGCCTCTTTGCTGTCTACTTTTTTATTTTTTTATGTCATTCAAATTTCTCTTGCCTAGTTGTTTGTGCCTATACGAAAATATTGAATTAAATTTAATTGAATTTATTTTAAACTTGTACTGATCAGCTAACATTCAGTTAAAAAGTCTTTTTTTATGTTCTAAGTGTGTTGTTTAAATATTTTGCTGATAATACTTGTGACGTTTGTACATACAACGCTCAACAGAATTACCTAAGCAATATTATCAGAACAGAAAACATTATCTCTGCTAAAAATTTTTTTCATTACAAAGCTTTCCAATTAAAACAGCTGAAGTTGACAGGTGCCAAACATTAAACAAAACAGACATCTATTTTTTACTCTAACCCAATTTGACGTAAGCAACGGAATCGTCCTGAACTGCATTGAACTATTATTGTGTCCATACGTAGCGTTAACCCCGCAAACGGCTCCCAAGGTTGTCTCGACTGAGTAAGCGCTGACACTGGCGTACAACACACACAAACACATAACTCACTATTACTACATGATTCATGGTAACCTCACTGCTTTGTGTAAAAAATAAAAATGTTTTGGCGGTAAAAGCTGTAGATCTTATCTACGTATTTAGAGGGGTAGGCCATCTTGGACCCTTGTATAAATTCTAACGTTTTTCCTGACTCTCTAACAAAGACGACTAATAGAAGAGACTAAAGGATAAGTCCTAAATAGAATTTATTGTATTATGATTTCTCTTACTGCTACTATCACACATATTTTAAAGCCAACATTCGCCTGAAAGTCCTGTATGGACATACCTACAATGTGTCAAAGGTTCTATCTACACCAAAGGCAGTTGAAAAAAACCCTTTCGTTCACATTCCAAATATATTTTGCGCGCGCTGTCAAACGTGTAATTTTCCCACCTTTTGGCAAGATGGCGTCGTTGCATTGAGCGTAATGACGCGCCCAAGGTCCAGGCGGAAAGGTCCCTAAAACATAACACACAGGACCCGTCGACCTTAGAGCCACGCGGCACTCTGAATACTCGATCGAGTGTGATGGAGATCGTGTTTTTATGACTGCAATTGAGTAAAAAGTACTGTTTGTATGTTTTTTTAGGTTATGAAACAATAAAGAAGAGGGAAAGAATGAATATTGATTTATTAATGTACGTTTCCATAGCTTTTCTTAATCAACTGATTGAGTTTAATTAAATTATGATCTGTTTTATATACGTTCTGTAATAACATCCGACTTATGTTTAATTTTTTTTAAGGTTTTTTTTAAAGTTACTATTTATTTTTGTGGAACCTAATCCTAATACGAATCCCAGTCTCTATGACTCCTATTCAATATACCGAGAAAGCACTACTACTCAACTTACGTGTCAGCTTACATAGGACAGTTATTAAATATGGAATTTCCTAGAAAGTCAATCTACTTAAAATAATCGAGTTCCACTAGTATCCATGCAAAGGTATTTGATTACGGAAACGTGCGTGCAGCCTTGATGCAACCTCCTTAGGCCCACCGCTTTGTGCAATTCTCGTTTTGTTTATGCACTGCAAGGCAAACAGACACTTGCATTCTGCCAAATTACTTATCTTGTTTTTTGAATAACAAATTAAAATGGCTGTCACGCAGTGTCTTTCAGTATTTTATAATGTTTATTTACAATTTTGCCTTGATGAACTTAACTATTTTTGTTCCTTTTTTAAGGCACATCGTAATATACTTAAATTAACGGAGTAAGGTTTAGTCCCTATTATTTTTTATGACTACTACTCCTACTTAACAACTCTTTTATCAGTCGACCATTTGCTGCATTATAAAATTTACACTAAGGAGATAGGCTGAGAGAATCGTTCTCCACCTGGAACGTCCCAAAAATCTCTATTGCTTCACTCACACCCATTAACCTTCTCATTTTTGCTCTTCTGTTTTTCACACTACCCCATCCAACTCTCACTACCTTCCACTTCGACTTTATAGATTCCTTTTGTAACCCTCCTTTCATCCATCCGCTCCGTATACACCAACCTCCTTAACATACCTTTCTCTATTTTCGTCGTTGTTCGTTGTGCGTCATGGCTGACCACCTGTCACATTGAGTACTGACTATCTGGTCAACAAGTGGGTTCGAGGTGGCCATAGAATTACTACCTTTGCAATTGAGGAGATGGAAACCAGAACCTCTGACTACGCCGCAAGGGTTAATGGTCGTAAATGAATATTTTATGTATTTATTTATATGCAAGTAATGGTAATTTTAAAGTTTAACCCTTAATTAATAATGATTGTGTTTATGTTTATGTCCAGTGTATAAAGGGTTTTATTTCTTTTCTTTTTTTTTTCTTTGACATGGCAAATCGTCACCTGATTAGTCCTAACCAAGCGACTATTGTGAATCTATTTTTCGCCGTCTCCCTTGACATTGGGCGTTTGAATAAATTGACAGTTCCTTGACACAGCTATCTGGCTTCTTCAATCTGCGTGCATTGTCATTATAATATTGTTATTCAGCCATTTGTGTACCATGATAGTCTGTGGTTTAAATAGATCGATGGGTTTTCTTCCTATGTGAAGTGGATTGAGGAGTAGGGACAGATCTTTAATAATTTTTTATTATGTTATATTTAGATCTTGATTAATCACCATTTCATTGCTTAAGGAATTTTAATATACCGATATCCTTTGCTCATCTCAATGCGAGACATAGATAATTAGATGTTTTACCTATTTTCAAACATTCCGTATTTTAACTGTTGAATGTACGTTTAATATCTGCAGAATACTGGTATGGAAAAATATCACTAGGGAAGTTCATTTATCCCTCTGGATAGGTAATAGTCGTAAACAGGCATTGACTATTGCCTATTCCAAATAACCACCTATCACGTTAGGTACTAAATATCTGGGGAAACCTACTATTTGAAAGTCAAAGTAGCAAATACTTTCCTCCATACTACGACACCTAGAAAAACGTAGTTTAACTATCTCACGCACTGCTACGAATAGGCGTAGGTGTGAACGTAGTCTCGTACTACGCACTTTTACTATGTGCGTAGCATAAGCATTCGAGCTTTTGTCTATGTAGTATGAAATGATGAACCAATGTATGTTGAACTGTATTAGCTTACAATTACTATGAAACTAAAGGTCATGTAATTTTGGTTTATAGAATATTTAACCAGAATAAAATGAACTATATATACATAGATTAATAAGGCATCGTAGTTCAGATAGGCTGGTTTCGTACCCTGAGCTTTTGCCACTTTATAGGACTACATCGAAGCATTTTGATCATATAGTTAGCACTTAACGTATCAGGTTATGACATTTTGTATCAGCGTATATAGAATTATATAGACGCCAATAATTATAATTCTCAAATGGAATTATAATCTTGAGAAATACATCTTTCTTATCATTATTATTATCAGAATAGTTATGGCATTAACATGGATTGGTGCTGATAGGTTGCTAGTCCAACGCCCAATAAATTCTATTAACCTTCAGTCAATATATTTATTTATGCCGGTAAGAATGGCAGCTAATTAGCACTTTATTACCTCCTAAACTAGCATAGAACTATTCTAAATACCAATCTTACTAAACCATACGATTCATTATTAAAAATAAAAACTCATTCAATGCCATAATGGCTTTAAAATAAAAAGATCCAACCTCTTTTGAGTCTGCACTATTCGTCTCTTTCTAGCCCGTGTACCACACGCTTGGTTAGAAAGAAACGGGAAATATATATACGGCTATACGAACTCCTTGTATATATTTTTAACATTACATCTTTTTTGTTAATCTGGGACGTAAGAGAGTGCTATCTAGCTATCATTCTTCTTAATATAACGTAGAACCTTATATGATACATACATACATACAATCACGCCTGATTCCCTGTAGAGGGGTAGGCAGAGATCACGGATCCCCATTTGTCCCGATCTTGACAGACCACTTTCGCTTCATTGACATTCATACATCCTCTCATACACTCTCGGCGGTTATAGGTACTCCTAACGTCACCTTTTTTTCAATATAGCGTCTATCTGACTGTTATATGTCTTAACCTTATATGAATACAGTCTATTAGGCGATAGGCTAGTAATCAATCAATATTCCATGTTGATACCATATCAACCCCGCTATATTGAAAAAGGGTGACGTTAGGAGTACCTATAGCCGCCGAGTGTGTATGAGAAGATGTATGAGTGTCAATGAAGCTAAAGTGGTCTGTCAGGATCGGGACAAATGGGGATCCGTGATCTCTGCCTGCCCCTCTACAGGGAATCAGGCGTGGTATGTATGTAAATCCCGATAACAATGCAAAAGTTGCTAAAATATTATGTTTTCAAAGTTCTGTCCACCCCAAAAAGGATTGTAGTTTGAATATGTATTATTTGTCTCTCTCTAGTCTATTTATTACACGCTTGGCTAGAAAGAAACGGCGTGTGCCTATCTAGATATATTTTTAACATTGAATCTTTCAATGTTAAATTAAAATAGTTTCTGAACAACTATTAGAGAATTTTATATGAAAAATATTTATAACGGACATTAAGAACACTTGTTAGTATATTTCTTAATATAATTTATTTGCAGCTGTTTATATACATAGTTTCTATTCTCAAAGGGGATGGACACAATCTCGGAGATACATATAATATCTCCTAGGTCACATTTTAGCATGAACATTGAGGGTTACGATGTCATAATGGAAAGTTAAAGGGCTAAGCCCAATATATTGTTTATCCCTAGTCCCTTAGTCGCCGTTACGACATGCCGGGAAGAACGGCAGCTAGTTAGCATTCTTTTACATCAGAATATCAAGTTATATGCCAAACCTAACATGTAACCGAAACGTAAAGAGTTATACATTCACCCTTTAGATTATTATATAAGGAAATTGATTTTTAATTATAAAAGTAGTTAATTTATCTATATTACCTTTTTAATGTCATTAACGACGACTAAGATTGCTTTAAGTAATTTTAAAAAGGCTTTATACCCTAATATTGACTTAATAAATATAATTTATTATAATTTTATATTTGACATTATACGAAAATTACAGAATATGAAAAATTTTAAACTAACGGAATTAAACCAGTTAGTTACTCTACTGTTATTTGTACGAGACTTCTACATATTTACGTATCTAGAATACAACTTTACTGTATATATAAATTCTATTAATCTTTAATATACAAAAAAAAGTTTTAAATAAGCAGCCTGGCATAAAAGCTACATTCCCATGCATCCTGGCGTCTGCCTACACGCACTTTTTGGGCAACAAATAAAAAAAAGGTAATCCAAAATGGCGGATTGCCGCGAACCGTGGAAGGCGGGTGACGTTTTACAAAATAATCAATGGATTGTGAGTAAATAAATGTGTATTTTTAATATAATGGTGTATTATTTCGATAATAGTTAAAGTGGAATTTGGTTAGTATAAATTTGAAGAGATGCTGGCGAAAAATCCTTTGTTATCAGGATAATATTGGGAGGAAGTAAAATAAATAAATTTTCCAACGGTTATTCAATTACAATCATTAATAAATAAGGTACAAATATTGTTTTATCATGTAGTCTCGTTCTAATTGTTTGTGTTAATTTAATTTCATTAATTATTTTTATTTCACTATTTTCTAACTATTTTTGTTACATAAATATTAGTTAAATAGTACTTATTATCGAATAAAATTAAAATTTATTAATTATTAGGATTGAATTTTAAAATAACATAATATCGATTTAATCACAAGGGCTCTAAAATTTTAATAGAAAACCACAAAACTACAAAGAAAACAATGGTAACCAATGGTTACCGAAAGATAAATTCAAATATTAGTTACAAATTAAAGGCTAATAATTAAAACAACTAAATAAACTGAAATAACAAACTCACCTTCCAAAATTCAGCAAAAAGCACGATAAAGTCCAAAGCAGAATTTAGACAATTCAAATGATAAAATAAATCACAACACGTCACTCCGACACTGTCCGAATCTTGATCAAAAATTTGGAATTTGTAAAATAACTGTCATTTTATCCCGATCTGTTAAAAAAAATCAATAATTACTACTAGCCGCACTTCCTGGCTCAGTTAGCTAGAGAACAGCCGAAAATTAGCCATTAGAAAAAATAAAAGCTAGCAAAATTCTAACAAGAATCTAATAGGATACGATAGTCAAACTACAAGCAAGTTAGGCGGAGGCAATTTTCGGCTATTTAAAAATTGGCAGGAGCCAAAAAATCTAACCAAACCTAAGCCGGGCGTGCGGGCAACTGAATGCCGAGGGACTTGATTGCCAAATATTTTTTTTGCATCTCAACCAAATAATGCACTTGTATGCGTCTTGCGAGGCTCCCGTGTGTGTGTCGGCCGTGCACGGACAGGCTGCCGATGTCTGTGTTCGCACACAGCGGCGATTGTCGAAAATTCGGCGCACACGCAGCAAGCAGGCCCTTCGGCAGACGGGGTGTATTTTAAAATTTCGTCGTGTTATGTAAACAGGTCATTTTCTTTTTGCTAAGTATTTGGGCGGGGTGAACGGCCGCGGACGGGAACTAACATTTTTTTTACAAACGTGGCCCGCCGACGTCATTCTCCATTTTCTCGTTGACGCCTCGGAATTTGGTTATGATGGATTTGACGCAAGCCTTTGGTTGGTGCCGACGGACTTTCTCCTCTTGCGACATGGTAGTCGAAATATTGGACAGTAACTCAGTATACTTTAAACTGTCTGACGCTGTGTGCATTGAACCAAGAAAAGTATCAAAAGATATATCAATTCAAATTGTAATCGTCGACAATACAAGATTAACTTCCATACTATTATGATTAAAATAGGTACTCTAATATTAGGATCACGAAAAGACACAATAAGTGCTTAATTTGAATTTAAATCCTAAACAAATGAATACCGAATCACCTTTCAAACCCATAGTCTATCCAGAACCATAATCATCCATCTATAATAAACATTCTCTGCCTAACACGCTACCAACCATCAAAACTCAACCCCTAATGCCTCAACATTAGAATACCGAAAGATGTCGCAAAGCATATTGTCCATACGAACCAACCTTACCTCTTTCTCCTACGGAATCAAAGAGTCGATCCGGAGCAGCACAAAAAGAGGTTGCTCAAAGGAGGTAGAACAGGTGCCGCCAAAAATAGGAAAAAAAGATTAGCCTTTCAAACTATTCAGAGGCATGCACGACCTAGGACGACCTATTAAGGACACTGCAAGGGTGTTACTAACTAGGTGTCTGCTATGTTTTAAAACTGACTAAGAAAAAATTAAAATTACTTATGTAAACGCTGGTATTATGTTGGTCACTTTTTATAATTATGTGGTGTTGTAAACAAAATTGCAAATCAGATTTATGCTTCCTTAACTACTGTAGGGTGTTCATATAAAAAGGAGTAGGGAACTCTTGTTTCCAATTAAGATTGTCTATAGAATTGAGCTATCACAATGCATATAAATGACTAGGTTCTTACAATATGTACTTTTTTTATATAACAGTTGAAAATGACAGCTAAAACGTATAAAAAGTTGCATTCCCTAACTACCGAATAGTCAGTATTTGACACCTCAATTAGTTACTACCGTTACTTACCATACTACCGTTTTAGACACAAACTATTATCTATGTCTAAAGATAGGCATTACTCACAATATTTTCCCTTACTGTAAAACTAGCTCAATGTTTTTCAAAATCAATCCTCCTCTATAATGTTCTCAAAGCGCATTCACAGAGGATAGACCAAACAGGTTTTATCCAAACTTCTCATGCGACCCAATTGTTGTCTACGGCTAGGCAGGTTCCTTGTTTTTGTCCCTTGAAGCAGGATGACAAGGACACAGGTCCTTCAGTCTGGGACTTAGGAAAGGTAAGCTGTCAGTTTTGGTAAGAAGTGAAAACTTGTGGAGTATGGACCTTTATAAGTAAGTACCTTTATGTTATGAGTAAGTTTATAAGCGAATTGTGAACTAGGGGTGAATTAAAAGCATAGGACCATAGCCTAGTAATTTGTCACCAATGTTCCATATTAGATCACAAACTCAATATTCATGTTAAAAAGAGATCCTAAGGATGTTATCGTGACTCCGTGGTTCATTCCGACCCAAAGGAACGTCATAGTATTAGACGATGTTGTAAGAATAAATAAATAATCGCTAACCCGACTATTCGGTGATTATTCTCGTTAACCTTAAGCAAAACAATCGGGTTAATATTGTGTATCTAATAAATGGACATATATTAATAGCCTATTATAAAAAATACAATTTATTTGTCGTCATTCACTCCTAATTTATCAAGCTCTCAAACTCTCTACTTACCAAAACCCGATCCAATTTTTTATTTATTCCACGCTAAACCAATATCAAAGTTATGATTTGGTTCACGCCAGTCTATCAAACACTTAACAGCCCTTCAACGTTATGTCTGCCTCACACTAGCGCGTTTATCGTATGTGCTTAGAGCTAGTGTAGGTTGTCGACCGAATGCCCTTGTTAGAAAAAAGGACGAATTTTTCGCTATGGGAGGTGCAGTGAGTTTGTACTTAGTCAGCCAGTTATAATAAATATTGTGCAATAAAATTCTATGGCGAAGTATGAAGGTCAATTATCCCGAATAATAAAATTCCTTGTTCTAGACAGGGTTGTCAATAGAATAATATTATTTGTTCCCGTAATGTTGTAAGAGCCTAAGATACAAGGGATAAACTGTATTTAATGATTAAAAATTTTAATTCAATATTCCATATTAATATCCTCAGAACTCAAATGGTTATGTTAAAAATGACCTAGAGATGTTTTGGAGATGCTATCCTATTCTAAAAAGATATTTTTAAGTCAACAAAAAAGTATCGATGCTATAAGGACATCATGGAATATATTGGTGATAGTCGATTACCTATCGCCCAATAGATTCTTTTTAACTAGCATGGAAATTTAAGTCTTAGACTGGCCTGTAATATATTAAATAAACCAATATTTAATTGTATTCAACCTACTGTAACTTCAGGTGCATTTAAAACCTATATGCAACAAATAAGGTGCTTATTTATGTATGTATGATGTACATCGATGTTTGATATGGAGCTCAGTTTTTCTATGGCTATGTTAAGTGTTTGTTTGAATATACTTGTTTACTTAATAACTTACTTGAGTTAGTGTAGAGATATAACAAACTGAATCATTTTTATTCTGATAAAATAATAAATAGATGCCCAAAGAACTGAAACACAGACTACTTCATATTTTTAGAATGCAATTTTTAAACATATGTATGTGTTAATGATCTACCACAGTGTGACAAACCATAGTGGGAAACACGAATGTACTTACGTGTAACTTTTTAATAACTAGCTTTTAACCATTATCAATATTCCTAAAACTCTTACATATTTCTTTCGTAAACACTCACACTAAACACTATTGTCTCTCATAGGTCACTTTAGCATACACATTGGTTGTAATATAATAGTACATATCGACACCTAACATCGCACGCCATTTAGCATACTTTCTTTCTAACAACCCTTAATAAAAGCTTATCTGTGTTTCTTAATAAAACGCTATAGTAAAACAATTTATTCTAAACCCACCGTGTGTATGTATGTTAGTATTAAGGCTACACTTGGATATATATGTTTACCATATCTAGATAATCTCTTTAAATTTAGAAGACGTTTGTTCACTAACCTTCAAGCCGAATTCTTATATAAGGTTGAATAAATGTGACCCAGTAGAAGTGCTTTAACCTGAAAGTTAACCATACACTGCACATAGTACACCTTTGTCCTCTTTTACATTAGTATTAAGACTGCTAACCTTTGGTTTAAAATTTTAGTTAACATAGTTTTACATAGGCCAATGTATCATATAGTCAGTAATCTAGGTGACAGTTAAGCCATGCCTCCGTATAGAGAGACTGAATATTCCAAGAAATTGAAATAAAGTTCCCTAACCATGGAATTAACGCATTTCTAAATCAAAGCAGAAAATTTTATTGTTATTAATTATGTTCTAGGTGATTACTGATAGAATTTACATGTTCTCAACAAATTCAAGAATAGAAAAAAATCATATGTACAGCAAACATTGATTTATTTATACCAAATTTCTTAAATCTTAATCCTCATCAAGCATCAGGCTAAATGTAACAATAGGGTCTACGGAACCCTTTATACTGCCGGAAATTATGTACGTATGTGTGTAATACCTAAAATTTAAAATATTCCAAACACTAGATCTATTCTAGTATAACTATTACGTGACTAGACATCATGCAAACACACAAAAGTCACTATTGTATACAACCTAAAAAAGTTATAAAACTGATAATTTACCTAATCTCTGTTCTGTAACTTTTTCGTCATACCCTTGCTTATAAACAAAGCTTTGTAATTACTATGAAGAAACAAATATAGTTAAATGTATAGAATAATTTAGTTAAATAAATCTCAATAATATTAAGCATATAAGTGACGTAAATTCAAAACCCTATGATCGAGATATTTCCAAAACCCACCTAAATTACACTCTTCATTCTATCATTAAACTAAACACACTAACATCTTAAACCTCTATTCAAACAATCTATCCATCAATCAAAACATCACCCTTTTACAAACATTTTTACCTTGTATACATCTATGCCAATCTATGTGTATCTATGTTCATACACTTTTGTATGTATGTATGTATGTGTGTGTGTGTGTGTATGTCTAGCGAGACTCCTGCGCTAGGCTAGTGACTCAGCTGACCTCTGTGAGTGACCTTGGCATTGGCTAGGTCATGATAGGCTGACGACCACCATTTGAATTGGTACGTGAACGACTATTTGAAGTACGTTTGTGTGTTTTGGTATTTATGGATTGATGATGGTTTTTAATTAAAGGGTAATGGTGTATATTTTAGTAGTCTAAGTGGCTTTTGGTAATAGTTTAGAATTTGAGTAAGATATGTAACTAAAATATTTTTAGATAGAGTTTTTATTGATATTACAATAAATCGTGACTTATTGCGTATATTTTATAAACAAATATGTGTGAATTTATTATTATTATTTTATTAATTAATTCTAACCTTCGCATATGTGTTGATAAAAGAAAAGTGAAAGAAGTTGGTTGGTAAAATGGGGTGTGTGTTTTTCTTTGCTACTAAATAAAGCGATTTATATGAATGTATGCATACAATTCTATTCTGGGGAGAAACACACAACCAACCACACATAATACCTGTGATGGTATTCATTGAGAACCTGTGATAGACTGTCAGCTAATCATCCTTTTTAAATTCATTATCATCTGTATTCCCTTCATTTTGCCACAATATGTATCTAGTTATGATATAAACATCCAAATTACCACATTTGTTCTATAATTTACCTATCTACATAATAGTTATTCACAACAAAGAACAATACAACAAAACTACACCAATAGCCATTTCTGAGAACGCAATTAACCGCCCACTCGCACCAAATCTAGAATCTGACGTCAGTGCCTAACCTAGCTCAATCTAGGAACTGTTGTCTGACCTTGGCGTGTCAGGTCATTCACATCGCATCGTTGCGATACTCGTATGTAATAGTTGTGTGGCAGACTAGGTTATTTTAAACGACGATTTATTGTTGATGATTTTTTAGTTTTCAGGTTAATAATTATAGTGAATGATTTTTTTTGGTTTTAGTTATGGTATCTATCTATAGGCTAGCAACCTGTCACTAATATTATATATGATATCAAAACCTACTACATGCTACTGAGTGACCGAGATTTTTCATGTCTCCAAGGTTCTGTTCAGCCCAAAAGGGATTAAAGGACGTGAATGTATATCTATATGTGTAATTTTTATTAACTATATGATGTTTTACAGTATTATATCATTTAATGAAATTGGTGAACTACATTGATATAGAGGTTCTCGTTAGATCTTCGAAGTTAAGCAACGCTGAACGTGGTCATTGCAAGGATAGGTGTCCATACGGATGTTCACGTGCTGTTGATTTCAAGTGAGAAAAAGAAAGTGTAGATTTACGAGTATGTGCACCTTAACAGGAAATCTTAGCATCTGTGCATCTTGGTAGACAGTGGTCTATGAACAGCTATGGACTTGTCATATATAAATTTAAATATCTCATAATATGATAGCTATAAATGTTTCTTCATAATCATTGGCTATCTGATGAAAGATGGGTTTTTAGACATCTATTTAATTTTAAATAAATACACTTTTTCACGTTTAAGTTTTCATCAACATAGTTTATTAGTGATTTCATATATGTCCTAAGAAAACATAATATCTCCATATCACCTTTAGCATAAGAGTTAACGCTGATAATTAACATCGCCAAGTACATTCTATTTCCTCTACTTTGAGAAAGGTAGCTATTCTCATACTCTTTTCGTCCCAGACTACACTGGACTGTTATAGGCGATTTCACTGTTCTTATTTATGTGTTGATCCATACCAGTGGGCCTCTCACCTCTGTCTAACCTTGTGGGCCGATGCACCGTCGTTCTAGCGATGTATGACTTGGAGATTATTGACATACACACACATACATACATAAAAACATACACTTTCGAAATCAATAGAGTATGTGATGTATGGGAAAACAACAATGTTTAGAATTTTTCAAGGCTATACATGCATTGAGACCGTATCTCGGTAAACGTAGTGTAGAACGCCCCCTGATAGGTGAACCGAAGACCTGGGGCTTTAGTTCACTAATGCTTTTTGCATTTTTTCAGTTTAATATCAGATCAGTATTAGTGTGCAGTTGGTAGCGGACTAGCAATAGTGACAAAATTGATTTCAATGGTGAAATTGGTCACTCCACACACACATTTGGTCATCCACTACCAACTTCACACTATTACTGATCTGATATTGAACTGCGTTTGTGCTATCACAAATTAGTAGACTTGGGCCTCTGAAAAGGGTCTCTGTTAGTGCCTGGCTGAGGACCAATAATCGTGTTTTGCTGCATACCCTGCTTGTTTGTTGCATACCTACGTCCAGCAGTGAATATAGGCTGATTGAATTATACACACGGGAGGCCTATGTCCAGCAGTGGATTGACATAAGCTGATTGATACATGCACACGTCAAGCTCACTTTCCTTAAAAAGTGTTGAGAGTGATAAAGAACTCCCATTTTACAAAATCCTGTCAAGCTTCTTTCACATCGTTAATTACCTAAAAACTCTGCATACTCAGTAGTTCTACCAGTAAGTTCTACTGTCAATCTTTTTCTTTATTTACTGTCGTACACCTAATGTTAATATTGTTCATATATTTTTCTTTTTTTGTATATCTGAGTCTATGAGAAAATATACTTAAATTATTAATTCACTCCACAATGGTGCAGCATACATTATTCTTACACCCAAGATTAGTACAAGAATATGCTTTAATCATCAAAATATTGCATGAACACAAATATGTTACATAGAACATCACATTGGATTCTGACTATATAGTGAAAAGTGAGTTCTCTGAAGTCTTAAAAATTACTTCATAACTTTCTATGGGAACACAAAACGTTTATATATCTCGCATAAGATAAACAAACTCTTGCATACATAAATATGTACATTCACGCCCTTTAATCTTTAACTTCGGACATTTAACATCTCCTAGGTCTTTATAATAAATATTTGGGGTACAATGTCATAATAGAACATTGGTGAGAGGTTGCTAGCCCATCGCCCAAACGATTTTATTCACCCCTAATCTCTTAGTTAACTCCTTCGACCTTTCGGAAGGAATAGCAGCTAGTTAGCATTCTTTTTACGTCCCAGTAGCATATGACTCTTGCATAACTTTTTACCTTTAGTGGCGATTGTTTAGCATTTGTATCTAAATATTAATAAAGCTTGATACCTAACCTATCCTACCTGAAGAAATCTAGACTTGAGAATACCTAAAGAGCTGCTAAATTTAGATTTCGTTCAGCGTTCGCTTCCAAGGCTATAGTTGAACGCCCCTCTGTTTATCACAGGCCAAATGACGACTTAGACCTAAAATAGGATGCCTAATTTAAGACCTAGCTTACTTGTGGTGAGAGAATATAGGTTAGGAATACACTATAAACTTTCGCTTCTAATAGCTCGGAGCGACACTATTTGTTGTGATAGGCTATATATGTTATGAATACCGAATGGGTACAATAATATACAATATACATCACAAATGCAAGTTCTTATAGATATAGAGATAAGTAGCTATTTGTTCTAAATTCTAGGTAAACCTAGTCTCAGTCATACGGAATTTAAAACATTTATTTACTTATACATATTTAATAGACATCCGCGTTTCATTACCACAACACTTTTAAGTATTTACTTCATGACCATTATTCCTTGCAGGGTAGTCAGACGATCGCGTGCCTTAACGTCAATTGTGGAATTACTCGTTCCATGTCCACCTCGAACTCACTCAATAGCCAGATAGTCAGCACCTCACAACATGCACCTACTAACTAAAATGGTTTTCTCTAACTCTATTTATGAATTCAATTAAATAATAAGAAAACGAACACTTTCTTGACCATTAACCCTTGCGGGATAGGATAGTCAGAGGTTCGCGTGCCCATATCTTTAGTGAATTGCCTATTAGATAATGTTATATTTAATTATATAAGTTTTAGTTTACTAATCAACTGTTTGCCCAATGATCCGAAAGAAGTCTGTCAAAAGTTTCATTCCAACACAAATTATATCTTTAATATTTTAACATTTGTTTAGATTTTTTCTAATTTTGGCGACAATACATAATTATATTCTCTGGAAATCCACTTATTACAAACATTACATTACTTACATTATACAGGGTGGCGCATTCAAAACGGTCAGTATGGGAAAGTCTGAAACTATAAGAGATACGCAGATTTGTTCTTAGGAACCATGTCACCGATTTTGATAAAATGAAAAACTGCATTCATACTTTCTTTGAAAAACCAACTGTATCCAGTCCGGGAATCGAACCCGGTTGCTTTGAAAAAATAAATTGGCCCTTTTCACTTTTTCTTTTTAAATATCGATTGTGTAGGTCTTAAGCTGTAAATGTCTCTATGAAACATGGGGTCGAAAATGAATAAAATGCATTGCTTTGGCATATTTTAGTTTACATACACCGTAACAATATTCAACAGATATGTAAAATTGTCTCTATGGCTGTTTATAGTTTTGTACTTCCCTACTTGTTACATACACCATATCATGTGGCATTAGCATTGCATTAATCCTTTAAAGAGATTTTGTTATCTACAGTAATCAAAAATTAATAATCTATTGAAAAGTTCACTTAAAGTGACGCGTTAAACCATATTAGAAAATTTCTTGTGGGATTACGTTAAGGGTGAATTTTACAAAACAAGCTATGACACCATTGAAGACCTAAAAGTAGCAATAAAGTCAATTGTGACGCAAATTCACTACATGAAAATACACAATTCAATAGTAAGATCGTTACCTAAACGTGTTGAGTATTGTTTTGAAAATAACGGTGGTCACTTAGAAAACCTACTATGATAAACTAAAGTATGCCAAAACAATGCATTTTTTTCATTTTCGACACCATGTTTCATAAAAACATTTACAGCTTAAGACCTACACAATCGATATTTAAAAAGAAAAAGTGAAAAGGGCCAATTTATTTTTTCAAAGCAACCGGGTTCGATTCCCGGACTGGATACAGTTGGTTTTTCAAACAAAGTATGAATGCAGTTTTTCTTTTTATCAAAATCGGTGACATGGTTCCTAAGAACAAATCTTCGTATCTCTTATAGTTTCAGACTTTCCCATACTGACCGTTTTGAATGCGCCACCCTGTATATATATATATATATATATATATATTGTGACTAGAATTGATATGATCCCGAAATATGCTAAGATTGTTTGCACATGGTTAACGTATACATTATAGTTGTCGGAAGAAAGACTTTATAGGGGTCAGTATAGTAGCGTTTGTGTGCCGGCCTAGTAAAGCCTATGGTAAGGAAACGTAATGTAAAAAAGAAAGATAAAGTGGCTATGAACAAAAGTAGTTTTCTAGGATCGAAAAATTGGGTGATTTGTAGAATTTGTGAATTATTAGAAAAATCTAAAATGTTAAATATATCAAGAAATTGATGTGTTAAAGATTATACTTTTGAGTTAACATAAAAATTACAAAGCAACAACATATCTATAATCATATTGTGCCATCAACACGTGAAACTACAAAAACCTAAATCAACAACTAGTATTTCGAAAATTGACCATTAGAGCCTAAATATAAACTCTTAAGTCCTTAAATCACTTTAAAATGTACAAAATAACACATTTTCTAGTTCACAAACTACAAATACATTCAATAAACAGTCGATAATAGAAACAAAACACTTAATATAATATAGAAAATAAACTTCGCAGACCATTAGTTGCATTCTTTACACCCTTTTTGTAGACAGTCGCGTCATGCCCTATACATGCATACACTGTACAGATGCAAGCACTAACTCCGCCCATGTGTGGCTAAATATTTTTAGGTCATAGTCCCCGAATGTACTTTCGGCGTTCGCCTGAGATGCAGCCGCGAAGAATAACGAACTTGCATTCTACACTTGCGGTAAGGGAAAACGGTGCAGCTTATTATGATAAGAACATTTTAATACGGAATTTATATGCATTAATTAATTTCATGAAATACAAATCTAGTCAAGTGCTGGTCAAGGATGTAAAAAAATGCTCACTAGCTAATATTCTTACACACTAATATTTTTCTGGGCAATTCATAGGAGGCGACTAAATGACTATGGTTAAGTGGAATCTATTGGGTGATGGCCTAGCAACCTGTTTTTAATGTTTCATACGACATCTTAACTCCAAGATTAATGATAAAAAGTGTCTTTGACGAGAAGTGTGTGAATGTATATGTCTATTTCGAAAAATAAAATTATGCATAGTATAGCATATTTTGGTTAAAGTTAGTTGCAGGTGGCAATAGACCAACCCATTTGTCAGTTTGGACTTTCACTGAAACCTCCAATGTTGAAATGTAAAATGATGGTTAATGATTAAGTCTACATCTAATATTTTGTAACCTATGCTACTAAATATTAATTTATTTTAGTGAAACCCACCAACTACGTGAAGAAAACTATACCTATTGCTTGTAATAGATAAAAATGAGTGCTTTAAAATGTCAGCATGGTTTATTGTTGAGCTGCTGACGTGTGACGTTTGCTTTTGAGGTGACTATAGGGTCACTAACTCCGCAATTCTAGAGATGGACACTTGAAGTACTGATTAACCCGAGATAATGGTAGTGAATGTTTATGGTTTTGTCTATAATGTTATGTTTATTTATATACTGAAGTGTTTTGTTGACTTGTCTCACAAGAAGCTGACAAGTTTTTAGGCCATACCAGTTATACATAATTAAGTTTATAATAAACATTACATAGCACAATTTTAACCAAAAAATCGTCTGAGCACGTCACTTTTATAGAGAGAGACAGAAGTCAACATCATAATCATTAGTTGATAATGATTATTGTAAACTGGGTATGTTATATATTAAATTAATGTTTAACAAGGTCAATTATTAATGATAAAAATTTGCAGGTTTAAATTCAATGTATTACTTTGGCACTTTCAAAATGTACTTCCGAAAGCTTATGTTAATTTTTGTATAGTTAATATCTATAGAAACATAAGTCTCTACATCAGTTATGCTTTAAAATGGAGTACAAAATAATTCTGTTTCAGACAATCTTTACTTTGTTATTTACATACAAGATTGAATCTACAACAAAAGTTCTACAAAAACATTGTATTTTCACTTTCCTCACGACAAATCGAAAAGAAACCAACTGGTTACAACTTCAAGTCACATGCTAATTCGATCATAGTCCTCTTCATTCAACGCTTGGTAAATTTAGCAAAAAACTACGAGGACTTACGGTTGTTGACGCTGGCGAATATTTTGAATTTCTCACCTTGAACGCGCATTGTCATAGCGGGTTGATGACTTACCTATAGCGAAGGACAAGGCGATACGAGATTGAATTCTGATCGAAATAGTACTATGTGGGGAAGTCCCGTCATGGTGTGATACTTGTATGTAATAAGGTGCTATTATACTGAACCTGACCTGAAATTGATATTCCTATGTATAATTTTAAATGTAGTCATGAGTATTATTCAAAATGTAGAAATCAATGTATGTTTTTGTGGGAGAAGAAATTATCACTACATAGTATAAAACAAAGTCGCTTTCTCTGTACCTATGTCCCTTTGTATGCTTAAATCTTAAAAACTACACAACGGATTTTGATACGGTTTTTTTAATAGATAGAGTGATTCAAGACGACGGTTTATGTGTATAATAACATCCATTAAATAGTGGAGTAGGCTATATATTTTACACCCGTGCGAAGCCGGAGCGGCTCACTAGTAAATATATATATATATAGCAGACACCTAATCAAGGTTTCAACAGTTTACATAGAAATATGTAGTCTCAATCGATTGTACGTTAAAATTTTTCTCAATTATATGGATATTAATAACATTAACTTGAAAAAAGTCGGTGGAGAAGAACAACCTACTGTTTTGTTTCTACTGTTACAAATATTTGGGTAATGGACTGCTCACCATTACTAATCAATATCCATATATTTATCACAGCTATGTCAGGTTTTATATATGATCCATCTTATCAAAGACTTTAATAAAATTCTTCCGTAATTTCTAAAATTAGCTGCATTTTCCAGCATGCAGAAAGCTAGGGGTCGAAGTAATCAATAATTCAATTGAATAGCAACCTATTACCAATCATATCAATGCAAACATAACCCAGTTATCTAGTTATGCTATAACTCATCGAGATAATATATCACATTAATTCAATTTAAAGGGATTCAATTATATGAACTTACGACACACATCACCATATCACTGTCATATACATTAACATGTAGCATAACATACGCTTCACGACTTGTGTATACACACTCCCCTTTTTATTGTGGCGGGGTAGTCAGAAGCTTGAGTGCTCATCTCCGAAATTACGAAGGCATGTTAGGCATGGGTCACTAAAAGCCCGCATTTCACTAGATAGACAGCACCCAATGTGATAGGTAGTGAACTGTATCATAGTAAATAGGCACTGGCTATTTTTTCTGGCACCTTTCCTGATGAATAGGCAGGTTTCTTCACGATGTTTTCCCTCACCGTTTGAAACATGTCTAAAGGAGATAAAACTATTCCTTAACCATTAGTTTTATTAATCTAATTTATTGTTTTAAGATTTACTTTATGTTTATGACATTGTTTGATAAAACATGTTTTATTTTTTGACTTACAATAACTGATTTTATGATCCTTATGTTGACCAAAACATTTTCATTTCATTTAACATCGCAATGAAGCACCAACGTCCTTGCCCCACACTGTACGGTCCATTTGCCAAAAATATTTTTTCTAACCCGTCTCGGCACGCACACACGCGAAGCCTGTCCACGGGGTCGTTACCATCAATTCACTCTCGACTACATACATTGATTTGTCGGTTTTACATACAGGCATGCATACACACTCGCTATGTGTAATGTATTTAGGTATGGGCTTACTCCGGCGCCGGAAGTTTGGCACAATGGGATGAGAAATTTTGGGTTATGCTCTCTACTATATGTAGGTGTATGAAGTGTAAAATATGGTCGTCTATGCCTTTTAAGGGGGGTAGAACATTGGTCATCTTGACAGTTATCTTGACAGTTACTTTTAGGAATAGTGTTGATGTGTTTGATACATTAGTGATAGGTTGTTAGGTAATCGTCTAGTCCTAACCTCGTACTTTTTTTTTATATATATTTATAATCTTACTTAGAGATCCCGCCACATAAATTGGCAGTAGCCAAACTTGGAACTAAATTTGACGTCTCCGCCATTGCGTGTTATTTTGTATGAAAGGTAAATTTAGTATTACCAGCGTTGTGTTTTTTGCCCACTCTTTGTAATTTTTATGTTTGTTAAGGGTGATTATAATAAATTGATTTCCGGAGTTTCTTGTTAGTTCTTCTCCAAGCTAGGGTCTCCGCTGATCTAACCTGGGTAAAAAATATGTAAAGACAATGCTGAGTGCCATGTTTGAAATAGTGTTTTTAATTTATACTTAGATCATAAGATAACTTTCAAAGAGAGCTTGTGATATTTATAATTTTGAATATATTATGGCAGATGGATGGAGAATCTAAGATGCAAGAGTGGCTAAGAAGCAAAAATCTTTATTTTGAGGATAGCTGGACAAAGCCACTTTTTACCGTTTACCACGTTAGACGATAGGGATCATAATTATTGTTAAGGAAAAACTGGCACACTGCTCACTTTCTTTGTAATCTTTATGTTTGTTAATTATAAAAATAATAATCTTTATTGTTGTTATACTTAGATCATAAGATAACATTCAAAGAGAGCTTGTGATAGGGCCTATTTTAAATAAACATTTTTTGACTTTTGACTTTGATATATTAATTTGTTTTATTTGAGTTTATAGCTCTGCAACCAAAGACCGTTACAAATGAAACCTATAATGTATCGAGCCGTATGGCACAGTGAGTGCTAGTTTTGGCGTGTTTACTGGTAACACTGAATTACGCGACTGTGGCGACGCCTCCAACTGCCAATTTATATGGCGGGATCTATACTGTCCGAAAGAATATAAATGTCAATCAAATATGTTACTATTGGTTAGATAAATTGTTATCTATACGTACGACGCTATATCAACCAAGTAGGTTGGATGAGTTCGCCAAAGCCGTTACTAGGTTATTAGATAAGTATTGGTAGTAGTTTTTGTAATTATTTTATGTGATGATCTGGCATACGCATTAGGGCTAACCCTGTAAAGTATATGATCTTTTTAGATAATGTTGAATCGTGATCAGTATCTGGATTGGCACCCGAGTGATTTGAATGAGTGTTATGAGAAAAATTACATTTCCTTGCTTTGATGAAAGTCGGTAATTGTGCGTCATATTGGACACTTTCTAGTAAAAACTGAAATTGGCCTAGCCGTTAATGTCCGTAGTTGTGAAGATTCATACACAAACCTCTGACTATTCCACAAGCTAAAATAGTTGAGAAGTAGTAGTTTAGTGATGACAAGCTTGTATGTATTGCCCCATGCACTATTATAGTTTCTGCCACTTGTCTAACGGCTGCTACAATATACAATACGTAGTCTAGACATCTCATTATAAACTACAATAGTTATAAACTAGTTACCCTAACTCGTTTTCAAAAAGCACAAGGTCTTAGTGGGGTAGGTCCCAATAGAACAAAATATAACATAAAGGTTTAGAATAGCTTGAGGGGTTGTCAGAGACTTGAATGACCAACTCTGCCTATGTGGCGATGTTTTGTCATTTGAAGACTCCGTTTTAACAGAAAGCTTAAAAATTTTAATTATTGTAATTCTGAAATACTTATTAACTTTAAAACTTATAATCGACGAAAAATGGAACTACAGTTCAACCCTAAACTAATAATATGTAAGAGAACCCTAATCTAGACACTTACCACTACATTCCTTTAAGATAGGTTACTACACAACAATTTATATATCTTAAATAACTAAAAAACTATGGGAACATTCGATTCAAATCCATCAAAAAGCTAACGAAACTCCAAAACAACCTAACATTAAATAATCTGCCTAAATCTTCCCTTTATCTAAATCACAGATAACTTAATACACTAAATGAACTACATAATCCCTTATTAGGGCCACTAAAAGACACTTAATCTCGTGTTCATTGCGGAAGGGTCAGTCGGCACCCCTAACTTATTAACGGACTGACCTTAAGGGTCAAGACGGTTTAGGGTGTCTTTTCAGGGTCACGAAGACGGATGGAATGGAATTTATATGCTACTTAAAGAGGGTTAATTAGATGATCTTTTGTATGTTTATTGTAGATAGGTGTAAAGAAGGGGATATAATAGTATGAGGATAAATTCTTCTCAGCTACTCTCGACCAGAGATAAATTAATGAAGGAAATTAACTATTAAAACTATATTATTTTTTGTTTGTGAAATTTACAAATTTCTCCACGGTTAAAAAACTATTAAATAGTAAATCTAAGATTTTGTCTACATGGAACGCTTACGGCATTAAGGATTTAAGAAAGTTACGTTACTATTCAACCTATTCGTAGACCAACTAATCTATCTAAAGCCGTATCAGAAAAACCGTAGTAAATACCTCCAACCTATCCTTAACATCACCTCCCGCCATCTACACTCGAATTAACGCAACTATCCTAGTAAAAACGCAACATCGCCCCTAATCCGTCTCCATAAGGACTAGTGATCGCAAAACTAGTCACACGTATGAGAGGGACAGGCGTATGTGTTAGAGGGGGAGGGGGCGCAAACATTGAAGATTGCGCGAAGGTCGTGGCCATTAGGTCAAGTTGTCTAGCCGACGTCTACTCGCACACACGCACAAGACGTGTGTACCGATAGCAAGGGAAGCAACACAAAAGGTTACGTGAATATAAAATAGAGTGTGTTGAACTGTGCTAGTCTAGGACGTAAAAATAATGCTAACTAGCAGCCCTTCCTGTCGTAGTAAGCGACTGCACGCAGCATATCGTAGTAAGGACTATAGGTAAATAGAATTGGGCGATGGGCTAGCAATTTGTCGCCAACGTTCCATTATGACAACGCAACCCCAATATTCAAGCTAAAAACCAACGGTGAGGGAAAACATCTTGAGGAAACCGGCCTATACGGCGATACAGTTCACTACCTTACACGTTGGGTGCTGTCTATCTTGTGAAACGTAGGTTTCGAGTGACCCATACCTAACATGCCTTGCCATTTCGGAGATGGGTACTCAAGTTTCTGACTACCCCGCCATAATAAAAAAGGGAGTGTGAATACACAAGTGGTGAAGCGTATAAAATAACAAATAGGAAAACGTTGATGCAGTGAAAAGGTGCTGCCTCAGTATACGATGCAGCTAGGCTGCAGCTAAACTACACATAATAAATAATAAACATTCGCACAAAAATAAGGGACACAGAACTGCAAATAATGTCTTTTAATTCTAAGGGATAAGCAGAAATCAAGTATCCATGTGTTTCCATGCGTATATTCCCATTTGTGTTATGAAATGTAAATGTACTTTACGATGTTAAGTAAATTATTAGTAACTCGATAATTTTGTCTCTTAGCGTGTGAGTATACAAATGGCCAACGGTAAATATTTTAGCATTCAAATTTCGAAAGATTGTATAGGTATCAATGAAGCCTTTATATCATCACAGATACCTGATTTCCTCCTGATGTGTTATAAAAGAGATGTGCGACTATGGGGCTGGGACTAAATATTTCTTAACTTTCTTTCTGTATTACCGTAAAAAGTAACTCAAAACTAGTAAGAAATTAATAAAAATTCAGCTCGAACTCTGTACAGCAGGCATGTTAATACTATCACAGTCCTTATAAAGACTTAAGAGGACCGAGTATATTCTATCCAAGGGTATATCCGGTACGAAAAGACAGTTAAATTAATAAATTTATGTTATTAGCATCACGCCTGATTCCCTGTAGAGGGGTAGGCAGACATAACGGATCCCCATTTGTCCAGATCCTGACAGGCCATTTTCGCTTCATTGACACTCATACACCTCCTCATACAAGCGGTTATACGTACTTCTAAGGTCACTCTTTTTCAATATGGCGTCTATATGTTTTATTGGTACCTTCGTAACCATATAATATTAAATTTTGAGGTTCCGGGGATTGCCGGTGGAGGCAGAGTACTAACTACGTTTTTCTTCTGCTTTCCAGTCTGGTTGTTGATTACATATACTATATATGCATTTAGCTATACATAATAAGTATATATTTCTTAAATATACGTTGACTAGTACCCTTAACACAAGTCTTAAATGAACTTACCAAGGGGCTAATTCAATTGGTGTATAGCGACCCAAATATTATTATTAAATTTGCATATAATTCCTTAAAAAACCCAACAAAATCATAGTTTATTCTGCTATCACTCCATCTAGCTTCGAAGCGCCATACCACACATGCCTTAGCGAACTTTTCAAGGAGCACACACGCACCTATTCTATAATGGACGTGTGTGTGTGCGGAGTGACGTGACGTCATCACTTGTGTTGGGGTTCATGAATAAACTAGTAAGACTGACCCATTCATGTAAGGCGGGTACTAGCGTCTGTGTAAATGCTTATACATATATGTATGTTATTAAGTATATTCTTGTTCATGAGTCCTATTTAATGTAAACGTTAGTGGTCGAATGGTATAGAGGTTGTGATGTCATATGGAACATTGTTATTGTTTAAAAAACAAACGCATTCACGACCATTAACCCTTGCGGGGTAGTCAGAGGTTTAGGTTTCCATCTCTGCAATTGCGAAGGTAGTAATTCTATGGACACCTCGAACCCACGTGTTAACCAGATAGTCAGTACTCAATGTGACAGGTGGTCAGCCATGTCAGTCATCCGATGCATTTCGTAAATGTGTTTTTATTACGAAAATGTACATAGAAATTCATTAAACTTCATTTCATTGTTTACTAGTTATTTTATATTAAAATTTTAAGAAATTCGCGATTTATACTCATGATTAATAACTAACGGGACTTATCGCGTAAGTTTTTATATTATAAAGCCACCAAGGCTGCTGCAACGTAGCCGAAACGTCGGGTTAATTAATAAAGGTAACTTTATTCTATAAAAACTTACGCGATAGCTCCCGTTAGTTAGTAATCATAGTTATTATATATTGAGTATTTTAGCAAGAGTTTATCTTGTTCAAAGCTATTTATTTGTTAGTTACTTTAAAAAAATAAGTTTAAGTTTGTTTACTACTTCTAACTTAAATTTTCGTGTGTGTATTTTTAACATAACATGTTTATTATAATTTAATCTTACGACGATTGTAACCCGTTTTACGCGCCTAATAAACATAATAAAATAAAGTATGCATTATTAGTAATTTCATACTATTGTGTCTGTAAGTATCTTAATATAGATTTATTATTACTGGTGATAAGTTGCTAGCCCATCGCCCAATTGAATCCATTTACTCCTAGTCTCTTAGGTGCCTTTTACGTAATGCTGAGAAGAAAGACAGCTAGTTAGTATTCCTTTTCGGCCCAGACTAGAACAAGGCCAATTAGATCTTAATCTATCAAAATATTCTTCAAAACGGTGAGGAAAAACATCATGAGGAAACCTGCCTATCCCTCAGGAGAGGTAATAGTCAGTGCCTATATACGGCGATACGGTTCACTACCTATCACGTTGGGTGCTGTTTATCTAGTGATACTCGGGCTTCAAATGACCCATACCTGACATGCCTTCGAAATTTCGGTGATGGGCATTCAAGCCTCTGACTACCCCGCTATAATAAAAAAGGGAGTGTGTATACACAAGTCGTGAAGCGTATGTATTCTTCCAAACGCAAACTACAGTTTAGTCACTGTCTAACCCTCGAATAAAGAGTCGTAACTGTTCCTACATACACTTCCGCTGTGTGTAAGTGTGACTTTTACGATGTTAGTGCAATATTTGCCTGAGCGGTTGCCAAATGTGTTTTTTCAATCACCGAAAGGGCATTGGCCTTATAGCGACCCTCATATCTAAAATTCACGCCTTCATATATGACGACACATACATACATCACGCCCGATTCCCTGTAGAGGGTAGGCAAATACGGATGTCCATCTGTCCAGATCATATGACGACATGGCATATAAATGCAGGTGATTTGTGTACCTACAGAAGATTGTCATAGGCTGGAAGAAATGTTTACTGAAATGAAATGCTTTTTATTCAACATGAGGATTATAAAACCACTTGTTCAAAGTAAAAAAAAAGAAACATTTTCACCGGAAAAGTTGTCATTACAACTAGTTAATTTAAAAAAAAACTAATTCTAATTCATTATGTTAAATCTAATTAAACTATTGGCATTTCTTCTATTTGTTGTACTAGTTGACTTTCTTCATGGGACCTTAGTCCACTAATGCGTTGTAGCACAAACGTCAAATTTGCCCGTTAAAATGATTCAAATTTCACTAAAAAAAACGGCGAAACTTGTCATTTTTGCTAATTCACTACCAACTTCACACTATGGTCACTGGTCAGATATTAAAATGATATTTTGCAAAAACCATTAAAGGACTAAGGCCGTTCATAGTGCTATTGTTTAGATCAGGTGATAGAAATTATGTTATGAAACCAATATCGTGTATATTATGAGGCGGCAGTATATTAATTAGAAACCTTGGATCATGTAAAATGGAAAGAAGTTTACTGATTTTCTATGTCCTTTTTCAATATAAATACATTTGCGAAATACTACGCTGAGGAAAAACATTGTGAGGCAACCATCTGTTCTCCGAACAGGTAATAGTCAGTACTTGTAAATAACGAAACTGCTAGGCGGCTTTTTTGTAATGATCTGCATATGAAAGTCTTAATACAATGTATTATTCAAAATATGTTAAGAAATATTAGTTCAATATTATTATTTCGATCAGTTGATCATTACAGTAACTATTTTGTATTGGAGACACCGTTTCAATTCTATACGTTCAGATTTTGCTCACATCTCAGCTATGGGCATACATATGAAATCTATTAGACATAGCATAGGCAAAACTGTACGTAGCCTTTGCCCTTCGATAGATACGACGGATTTTGACGTTGTCTCTTAAACTTCAAACTACATACAGTTAACGATAGATGTTTTTGTTAGGTACATTCATAGATTCATGATTGTACAACCCTTGCGATGTAGTCACAGGCTGAATTTCAAACAATCAACTTTTTTTTCAATGATTGTTTTACGACTTTACTGACTACTATGTCAGAACAGACTGATTATGATTATTATATTGATCCTTATAATAAAGAATTTCATTTCATTAAAAGTGATGTCTTATATCGAATTTCCGTACAGTATAACAGCATAGAAATGCAGAAAACATCATTGAAACATTCAGCAAACCCAATCTTCTCGCATTGTGCCTTAAACCATTGATGCACATAAAGTTTACAATTCAATTTTAAAGACGTTTAACTTTTGGGTTTTTGTCAAATTCCAAAGTATTGCAAACGATAACCTGCTATAAGGTAAGACTGAAACTATTGTTGCGTGATAAACTAACATAAACTTGCCAAAATTTTCCAATAGTTTCGCTTTGGGAATGCCTAAATATCTTTCTTTATTAAATTATGACGACCTCCGTAGCGCGAACGGTAAGTTACCACCACTAACCACTTAAACTCTAAATACTAGAATAATATACTAGACGGTAAAACCATTATTTTTTAATATACGTGGTCTATAAGTATCATTCATACAAGTGCTAATTAAATTTAAAATCATTTTTGGTACACTAATATTAAGCAATCTACGTATATAAATATTATAGTTATGTACTGTTTTAGTTGTCTTAACTCCGTCAACTTTGCGAACCTATGTGAATAACATGATTTTGATTACCAGTCTGATTTTAGAAAGTTCATGCTTTTAAAAACATTATCTATAACTGCCTACAAACAATACTATTTTGCATCTCGATATGTACTCTTTCTTGGTTCGTAATGGAGATAATAATGTGAAATTAAAGCAGTATAGGTTGCATTAGTTTCCGCATGGACCCATCAAACGCAACTCCATCTATTAGCGAACAATGAAACTACAAATATAGAGAAGAGAACAAGTAATTAAAACGACGCAATACGCGCTATTGCACTTTTACAAAACAAAAAACCCAATTAATTTATGCATCGGCAGCGCCATTTTACCTCGTAATTAATATTGGACAACGATCGCTAATTATTATTCCAACATCGATATTCGTTCGGAAAAATGCACGGAAGAGGGGTAGGTGGCGCTCAATGCAATGGCAGCCATTTCGAAATTAAACAGACGCTCCCGAATGTGCCAGTTAAATTATTTTTTCCCTGTTTATATTATGTCGCTCGGCGTGTGTGCCGCGACCCTTAAAAAAACGAAAAGCCACTAATACAAACGCGTCCATCATCACACGAAGCAACTCACACAGCTACAAAATGCATTTGCCATTGCACACGAAAATCGTACTCACACAAACCCAAAATTCGGCGTTCATACAGCCCAAAAATTCAATGTATTGTGTTGCAATACGAACTACGAAAATTATCGAAATGCGCTCTTAATAAGTTCACCTTAACACGTACATTATAGAGTCGATATTCGATTGACCAGAATTAATGATCGGTTGCATTTTGGGCGCGTGTGTGTGAAGCATTGGTCGCTTTTTGTTCCTTTTTTAAATTTCACCATTTAGTTGGGACTACTTATTGGTCGCGCGGAAGTGTGAGTGGGCGGTAAGAGTGTGTGTGGATGAAAGTGCGTAGAAAAATGGAGGGAGATAAATTTTTCACATGAGAGCCGTAATTTGGGTCGATAAATAATTTCAGCCATGACGCCATTATGTACTCTGCCTGCGGATTCGACTTAACCGGCGAACAACTTTAAATCGGTACACGTCTACATTACATGTTTGCTGCTTCTATAAATCAGTTTAAACTAGTCGGGTACCTATGTTATCCGTATAGACTGTAACGTTTCTATAGTTTTATTGGTTGTAAATAGAAAACAAGCTGATTTCTACCTATATCTATGACAACTAATAGATTAGGTTTTTAATAAAATGACTGAGACACTAGGGATAAATGCTAATAATGTTGCTTCAATAAATCATTTTAGACTGCTTTGCCCGTCACACAACTATAGAATCTTATTTCTGCGCTTAGAATGAAAAATATTCTTTCTCCACATGTCGATGGCTATTATCTAAGATACCACTATAATGACCGAGGCGGTAGCTTTAATATAGTTTAATAGGCGATCTCATCTGTCAGTAATATTCATATTGCTATCACTACTGACCGTTACGCCAAAAGTAATGGAGAAGATCTCGGAGTTTCTATTCCAACCAAAAAGAGTTAAAGGACGCTTGTATATTAAGAGTATATACGTATCTATGATGATAGAGTGACTGTTCGGGTGCCGACAGAGTACCAGCGCTGCAGTCTGGCTGACGCATATGCTGAGGCAGTACCGCTTTCTATGCTCGGTACTAATTCTCTGTCTCGTAATTTTTATCATTTATGTCTATGAATAAAGATATTTCTTGTTCTCTTTTTATATTTTTGTATGGAAATACATTATTATGACATTGCAACCCTAACATTCATGCTAAAAAGTGACCATGGAGACATTATATCTCCGAGGTCCTGTCCACTCCGAAAGGGATTAAAGAACGTGAATGTATATTTGAAATACAAAAAAGTATAGATAATCTCTGCAAATTTTTAACAGACTATTTCTTCAGTTCCTTTTTTCCTAAGCTTCATATGCACTATACACTTAGGCTATAGCTTAATACCTAGGTATATCTTTATGTCCTGGCTGGTAGGAACCGGTCCCAGTTGCTAGGGCCGAAATTCGGTTCCAACAGGTGCATTAGTGCATAGCGAGAGGGCGCCAGTGTGCGTGCAAGCTGAAGACAAGCTCTAAGGCTGCCAGGGGAGCTCAACATTTGCTGGGTATCAAAGTCAAAAAATATATTATCAGAATGATAAGTCACAAATCTTCTTAACTAACATTTGGTTATATATAAATTAAGCAATTGTTTTCTAACCACAATAATGCCACAATAATACGTCATAAATGTTCTGAACTAAAATTGGTATAAAATGTAACCAATCGTCACTAAGCAGCTTCTTATTTTGTATCAAAAAACTAGACATTATGATAACTATTTTTAAATTTCCCTCATCGCCTCCAAAAACGAACGTTGTCTGTCGTTCTTCCCGGCATGTCGTACGAGGCAACTAAGGGACTAGGGGTATTGGGTGATAGTCTAGCGCCGTGTCACAAATACTTCATATGACATTCCAACACAATACCCGTGCTACAACAAGTAGTAAATTTTCAAGTCTCCAAGGTTCTGTCCACGCCGAAAGGAATTAAAGAATGTATTATGTATCTATCTAAAGGACAAAAGGTTTTAAAGAACGTTAATGTACATATATGTATGTATCCAAACAAACGGTTTTTAGAGCAATTCCTTTACTTGATATAAACTTGTGTGTTGTAAATATTAAAAATTATTTACCCGGATTATTATCATAATCTAAAGATTGTGTTTGTTAATTTCTATTTAATAATACTGTATTTTAATATGTTTAGTATAATTTATGCACAATTTATGCAAAATGACAACATGGCTTTATTCAAAAGCATGTATAATACAATATTTATGATTATTCCCCAACCTATTACTCTGACATTCTTTACCCGAAAATCTTCTTTACTAACATGTTGTCATCCCCTGCCATAGGGTAGTGTTACGGCAATGTTACAACAGGTTCTGTTCGCCATTTGGGCCTGTACTTAGGCCCCAAATTCGTCTGGGCTAGGTTAACGACCTTTCGAGGCCCTAAGCCCTTATTTTAGGACTCTTTGTTCCTTGCACGGGGCTTTTGTTCCCAAAGAATAGGGAATGAGAATAGGGATTGAGCTGTGCTTAGTAGTGTATCGTGGGGATTTGGTATGGTGGAATGAAGATAGTATTTCGTGTTGGTAGCGAGGATTTCCTAACTTAGAATGATGATGGTTGTATTTGTTAATTGTAGTTTAAATTGACTAAAATTTGGTTAGATGGTATGGTTAAATTTGTTCATTGTAGTTTTAATTGACTAAAATTTAGTTAGATGGTACATATAATGATGTTAGTATTTGTAAATATACACAGTTATATTTTATTAAGGTTTTGGGTTTTTTTAAGTATTTTTGGGGTACACTACATAATTTCTATTCTGTTTCTAAAAGCTTTGATGGGTGAAAGAACTCTTTTCCTGATTATCTTGGTTATGAATGTGTATATAATATGAATATTCTTATTTGGTAACGTGTGAAGTACCGTGGTATTATCTATAGAAACTATAGAATAATAATCTAAAGAACTTTCCTTTGTGCCACAGATACAATAAATAATATCAGATTGTATTAAATTAAAGTTCATGTTTCATTATTTTGACATTAAAAAGGATCATTTTTTTACGAGAGAATTATTTTATGGTAAATGCCGAATTTAAAGAAACCATACATTGACTTGGGAAGACGACCTGCGCATGTTGGCCGGCATCGAATGGATGCGAACGACCACTGACAGGGAGAAGTGGCGTCATTTGGGGGAGGCCTATGTCCAACAGTGGATTGATACAGGCTGATGATGACAATGATGATTATACATTGACTTTATTTATTACAATTAGTCAATACTATAGTCAACACTAAAATTTCCCGTTGGCTATCTACATACCAGATATGGGGAAACATCAGTATCATTGAGCTCTATAATACCTACTTTAGATTAACAGTAATGGACACACAAACTTATGAATACATTACAAAAGAAAAGAATCGACCATATATATATACTTCCTTTAACCTTTTTAGTGATATAATGGTATCGCCAAAGTCATCATTAGCATTGATATCTGAGTTGTAACAAGATTAATATGGAATATTCATGATTTTAGTAACCAATAGATAACCATCCAATAAATTCAACATACACCTAGTATCTTAATCGAATTAACAAAGAATTTCACGCTCATTTACTCTTGCGAGATAGTTATCTCGCAAGTCTATCTTCGCCATTGATGTGGCAGGAATTATATGGCCACATGTACCTAGTGACATATGATAAAAATGATTCCTATTACAAGCACTGCACAGTGATTCCGCGCCCATACAAAGGCGGCCATAAATACTTGACTTCAAGTCTACCGATTTTTTTAGTGTCTAAAGCTTTTGAAAATTATTTGTAAAGTGGCTTATTGATTTATAACATGAATAGTAGTAAAAAGCCTTTTAAAAATACTCGACTTATTACTTTATGACTATTAAACAAACTTGAAGTAATATGTTGAGATATTTTGTGCAAATCTCAAATATTGATAATTGAAACTAACCTTGAATTATGATCCTGATCATATTATGATGGAACATGATACATATAAAACTTAAATAAGAATAATGTCATGATTTAATTGTAAAAAATACATATATATATATATATATATATATATATATATATATTTAATTCTAGCCAAACATTATACATAATACTAACACAACATACTTTACATTAAAACCATAATTATCAAAAAATACATAATAAAAAGTAATTCAAACACATAAAAGATCTAAAACTGCTTTCGATAAAGTTCCTTTCTTTTTCATAGGCAACTTTCGTATACTTGTTATGAGAGGATCTGAATGAAGAAGAAGTCTATTTACTAAATCAGTATTCGTCAAAACACGGCTCATTTTATGTGTATGGTCCCGTCTAAACGATTTAATATGTTTGTTTGTTGCCTCAGCTGCTTCTTCAGACAGTTCTCCAATCGACAACAAAGAATATTCTATAACCTGACTACCATGAATGAGGACTTTGTGAACGGAAGCAGGCATGTAATACCAGGCATACTCGGCAACCAGTAATCGTGCTGTTTCTAAGCAGAACTCAGAAAACTTTGCTTTGTCTATGTTATACCCCTGAGTTTATACATTGCAATATAGTCCAACAACGATCTAGGAGATCTTTTTTGATCCCAGTTATTTCAGCTGAAATATCTGAGTTCATAAAAAAACGCCTAGCGAATTACCATCATTAGAATTCCCACTTCCGCCACTTTTTGGTTTATCAACAATAAGACCTACTCTCTCTAAACTGAGTTTTGAACATACTTTTTCTTTGATTTAGTACGTTTAGTTTTGGTCCAACAATGTGAAAGTCGTTTACAAACATTATTTATTCTCTGTCGTAATATTTCAAAATCAGTATGTTCAAGATGATCAGCGAGATGCGGTGTTTTTACCAAATTATTGAAGACATGTTCTGTTTTTTCGCTAGGTTTACCTTCCTTGGAATGCCAAATATTAAAAATAGTCATCCTCGATACAGAACATTCGATCACAGTACCTAAAACCAAACAAAAGTTTGGTTTAAGAAAAAAGCTCAATTTTCCCACTTAGGACCTGCCTACTTTGAGAGCCTCAAAACATAATAAGAGGCGGCAAGAGGCAGATAAAACTTATTTGCTCATAATTTAGGGATATTTTTCATTTATATAACAACTGTCATAAAGGCAGCAAAGGCCAGCGAAAAATTATAGCTCTTATCTATTTATCATAATAAGAAAAAATAATAAGCATATTAGTCGACATTTAAACAAACTCAAAAGTGATAGAAAAGGAAACTTGTATAAGAAAAATATGTCAATAACAAAAGTACATTCCCTGCTCTTTAACATCCCATTATCTCACAAAATCAAAACACTTCTTATATAATGATGACACACAACACAAATGTGATAAATTTTTGATGAATTACACTTGCGATAATAGGTCTCGAGATACGTTGAATATCAATGCACTTGATTGACTGAAGATTTGATTGAATGACTTTGCTTTAATTCGTTTTAGATAGCTTGGTTAATAAAATATCAAATTGCGGATAGTTTTGAACGATACTAGACAATTGATTTCATCGATATATGGCCTTCAGCGGAATCACAGTGCACTGACTATTACCTAAAAGAATAAGTAGGTTCTTCACGATGTAATCCTCATCCTAATTGGTGTATTTAACAATTGTGTTATAACATGTTTGTATTGCGATAATGTACATATAAAATCATACAACTTCATTTCTGTACCCGATACAGAGTCAAGCTAGTTACCTCTCTTTGCCTAACACAGCGTTAGATTCGTTCCAAAAAGCGATCAGGCCAGTGTGAGAGGGTGGTCAGTGAAATAAATTAAAAAAGGTCTGCCAAAGGGTAGTCGCACACATGCAACTTGATAAAGGGGAGGGTCGTCCGTTGTGGTTTTTCTAACTTTTCACTTTAGAGAGGGATTTTTTAGGGGGCGACCCCCGCGGCCTAAACAAATACGAGCAAGTTGGGCCATGGGATAATTCGATCAACAAACGGCTCGTTGGGTTGGGAATAATTATCTCGCAACTAATATTAATACGTACGTTCATGTTACGTCCCTTTTGGAATGGTTGGACACACTAGGTTTTGAATTTAATCCCCGGAAGAAAGAGCCAAAAGTAATTTTCTGTTAATTTATTTGTCTCATTTTGAAAAACATGTTATAACTAACTTGAAGAAAAACATAGAGAAGAAACCTGTCTACTCTTTGGATAGGCAATAGTCAGTGAATCAAAGTAGCTTTAAACACCATTTGTCACGGTAGCAATGTCTAGTGAAAATATAAATGACTTATTTCACAATTGCAGAGATGATCAGAAGAATCTTCTAACGTATTAAATTCTAACTATTCGTGTGATTGCTGGTGAGGCTGCAGTCACATTCTGATGGATTATTATTGAAATTTGTGTTGAATAATGTCTGCAGAGTTTCTTGGCTTTTCTACTCTTCAGGTTTTTCTTTACGAAATGCCAATAGTTTAATAAGATTTATTTTGAGTTTTTAAGATTTCTTAATTCTAATTTCAAAGTCATTTGTATGTAAATGTGTTTTTATAAACTATTAATTAGTGATCGTTATGATTCTTATGTTGAATGAATAGGATTTCATTTCATTAAAAAGAACAGAATAACCCCCATATATATTTATTTTATTTATATGCTGGATTGGAAGTCCACAGTCATCATACGTCGTAAAAAAATTAGATCATTCGAGTCAAATGTGAAGTCAGTCCTCTTATTCGATTGCGAGAAATGGCTGAGGAAAGGATGTATCTGTCAGGATCCAGGTTTTTATCAAAAAAGTATCTCCGGCATATCCTTAGGATCTTCTGGCCACGAACGATCAGGAACTCGGAACTGTGGAAGCTGACGTACCAGGAGCCAATCCTTGATGAGGGATTCAAATCTGGTGCTGCCGGAGGACCAGTGATGCAGCCTAGCCACATCGTATACTGAGGCAGCACCTTTTTACTGCATCAATGTTTTTCATTATTTATGAAGTTTGTGTTTTTTTTAATATGTACTGAATAAAGTGTATTCTTTCTTTCAATCGACGTAAGGATCTGGAGATATATCGGGCACACATTGAGAAGACCAGAAGACCATCCCCCCAAAATAGCACTGAAACGGTTTCCCTAGGTTGTCAAAGGTCGGAAAGCCGAAACAAACCTGGGGCCGACCTGACAAAAAAAAAGGCTCTCGGTCTTGGCTTATCATGGGCTGAGATTGAAGTCATCGTACAGGATAGGCTCAGGTGGCGTGCTTTGAAGGCCCTATGCCCCTGATGAGGGATTCAAGGATTTAAGTAAGTATGTACGTTTAAATTAGATTCGTTTGATCATCAATACTTAATTTATAACGATTAATATTCAATGTATAAATAAAATGATACACTGAAAATAACATTTTCGTTTTTCACTGTAAATGATTATTTCGGTTTACATTTCTGTGAATTGTTAAACCGTTATTTGCCGTTACATACGAAATAATGTTCTTCTAAGAGTGAAATCATTGTGAGGAAACCTGACTAAATGATATGTATGTATTTCATAAAAACAAAATAGTTTAAAATTAATCACAGTATTAAAAATAAACAATAGCTTTAAAATAATTACATACTAATAATATGATTCACTAGTTATCAAATACATATATAACTGAGCCAAAATCAGTGGATGGTTGTCACTCAATCTCTGCCTACCCTAACCGCGCTATAAAGTTATTTGAAACTAGAGCAAACAAACATTAGTAAAACATCAAAATATTGTTAACAGTCTGATAGTCAATCTCCTTATAGATTTTTATAACATGCTAATAAGAAAATCAGCATTCTTTTCATTACTCTTCATTTACAAGACTGTAAGCCTACCTGTCAATACAGGTAATATAAGCCAAAAAATTGACGTTGCAAAATAGGAAACAAAAAACCTGTTAATGGCAGTTTTAAAGCATCCTTAAAAGGCAAAGTTAGCTCTGCCCCCGTAGTTAGGAACCCGGATAAACCAATGGAGGTAGGGGTAAAAATGCGTAGTTTTTAGCTAATCTGCTTCGGGGGTGAGGTGAAAGGGTGCTTAGGCATTTTAACTGTGAACAAAAATGAGTGGGAGAAGGGAGGCATTGTGTGAGCGATCTATTTATGTGTTTCACTCCTCCACGCGTTAATATATCGGGGGATAGGGATGGGGATGAGATACATACTCGGGATTTTATAAATGCAAATTTTCAGAGAGGTTTTTTTATGTAGAGCTTGAAATAAAGTAGGTTTAAATGCTTGCCAGAAAAAATATATATGGCAAAAGCAGAGAAATGTATTTCAGACACTTGTATTTGTTATTCATTTTACAAGAAAATTGGACTTATTGCGTATATTTTATAAACAAAGTACCTTTGCTATCTGGCGTTTCGGGCATGTTGCAATGGCCATGGTCAGGGTGAACTGGTAGCTTATTTATAAAATATAAGCGATAAGTCCTGATTTTTTGTAATATGAACTAGAACAAGAGAAATAACTTACAGAAATCAATAAAAATACATAATATATCATGGTAAAAATAGAAAGCGTACATAAATCCACAGCACTGGTATTACGTCGATCACTGTTACGCAATTAACCAGTACATAAGCATCACAATTCACACGGTACCCAAATAGGCGACATACTAAAAAGGGTGACGTTTGAAGTATTTATAACTACCGAGTATGTATGCAGAGGAGTATGGATGTCAATGACGAGGATGTGAATGTGTGACAAATGCCAGACAAAGAATAAATGAGTATTCGTGATTTCTGACTATCCCCTATAGAAAAATGCACGTTATATGTATGTATATGCATCATAGGTCAGCGAACAGAAAAGTCCTATGAGACCAATTTTTGCAATTACTTGAATACTATCCGTACCAGAATTATAATGATTCGACGTTTTAAGTTTCTTAATTTGGCATGGCAGCAGTAGAGTTGTTTACGTGTCTATTTAAATATTCTTAATATGTATGTATATATGTTTAAAATATATGATATTATATTTATGCATCAATGTGATTTAGGAGATATCTCTATACATTCACTTCCTTTAATCTAAAAGGTATTAAAGGAAGTGAATGTATATGTATTTACATATGCTGAGTGAATATTTATATATTGCCAGTATTTTATAATTTAATGAGTAACAATAATCAAGTAAACCAACTACCGAGTAACAAACTCGAGTATTAAATACTCATCACCCCATCCCTATTTCGGCGCCGCCTATGCAAGCGCTAGCGATTTTTCCCGCTTTTTCGCTATAATCAAATGAGGGTGACACGCGTGTACTCAATTATTTGGCGAATCAATAGCACCCGTTCACTAGTTGTTAATGCCTCTTTCTGATTACTCCATTTTTTCCTCTCTTTTCCACCTACAGGATGTGTGCGGGGAAACGCGAGGCGTGACAAGGAAGGGTATAGGCGTTTTTTGCAAACCTACCTCATGAGTACATTTGCAAATTAAATGTGCGGGCGAACAATGCTTGCTCTTGTTTTTCTACTGAAATAATGAAATAAATATTCGGATACAGATGTTTTAAAGTTATAAAGTAATTGGTTTTTAAGACTGCTTTACGAGTATTGTCACTGTCCAATTGTATTTGTAGATATTAATGTTGAATTACTCTGTTTCTGATCAAAAGTGAATAGAATGCTAATTAGCTGCTTTGTTTTGTCGTAAGAGGTAAATATAGGACTTAGAGTCAATATTAGCTAATGTACTAGTAATCTCTTACCTACAAAGTTACTTTAAAAGTTACTTCACAATAGCCTAGTTTTAGTTATTCTTTAGATATAACGGATGTTTAAGTATAAAAGCGTATTAATAATGAAAGTTAATTAATATAATTAACCTTCATTACTATAAATTTTTACATGCCATCTGCCCACGAAAACTGGAACTAAAATAGAAGCCTAGACGAGAGGGTGTTTTCCTATGTTATTTGACGTCGCAACCCCTGTATTAATAATGCGTTTTAACAAAAGATGGCGTTGGTATTTCAACCGCTATAACTAACGTAAAGATAAAACTAGTCTCTAGGTAGTAAGTATAAAATGTTATTTTTTTTTTTTAGTTTGAATAAAAATAGGTTGGCCTTTTAATTATCTTGTCTTTAACTACGACGATAATGACATACACGTTCTGCTTCATACTACGTAACTTGGCTAGATTACGTAGTTCTATGAACAACGTTGCTACGAATAGACTCAATAGAGTTTCATATTTCGAATACGGTCTTAAAATTTCGTAGACATATTTATTGTTTATCGTGTCTCGATTTGACCTTTAAATATGGAGATTAATAAATTGCACATCAAAAGTACTGAAATGACACCAAAAATATAGCTAAACGTACAGCAAAGATTAGGTTTGGGTTGGGACTGTATTATTTTGGTGTTCAATTTAGAATTTTTGGTGTGAGATTTTGTATGTTTAAGTGTTTGTTTAAATACTAGCCTTTAAATATTAGTAGGATTTTACAACTATAGAATGTATATGACAAAGAATATAATCGCGTACCATCCCATATTAATCCGGAACATAAAAAGAATGCTGACTACCTACCTCTCTCAAGGCATTTATCTTTGTCTTAGTGAAAGTCAAAATATTTTATTAAATGCTAGCGACCCGCTCCGGCTTCGCACTTCTGGCTATCTAATGGATGTTATTATAAATATAAACCTTCCTCTTAATCACTCTATCTATTAAAAAAAACCGCATCAAAATCCGTTGCGTAGTTTCAAAGATTTAAGCATACAAAGGGACATAGAATGCGACTTTGTTTTATACTATGTAGTGATAAGCACAGTAATAGTACATTCATTGAACGTCGAAATATATTGAGTGGCACTGGTTGTGTTACAACTATGACTCTACCGTTGGTTCGGAAGCCCTAGCTTGGAGAAGAACCAACAAGAAACTCCACTTATTCTTTGCAGAACAGGAATAGGGTGTAATGATGTATGTAAAAGGTAAAAGAAAACCCGGTTTTATAGCAACAATATTTATTTACTTAAATTTAATATTTTCTTTACATAAGAAGCTTTAATCGTAACAGTAATGTTCTTAATAAAACTATGTTTCACCCAATTTCTTGTCGTTTACCATTTATAATTTTAACTATTAAACCAAGTATATAGTTTTAATTGGTTTTATGATTGATGACTTTCAATCAATAAGCATTCTTTAGTAGGGGTTTCAATAAATGTATTAATTTCCCTTCTACACTCACACAAAAATCTGAAAATACTAAGAATTACAATTATTAAGAATACTTTCTGAAGGAAGATGATGATATAATAAACTAGACAGCAGGATTGTATTCAAGGTGTGCTAAATTGTGATGAAAATGTACGGATTTTTTTTCATACAATGTTACCTAAGTAAAGATTCTGCAAGGCTCTGGCAAATGACAAGAAATTTGATGACCCTTACTTACATAGATTCGATTCATTTCTCACCCTCTATTCAAAGATATTTAAAATCAATAGCAAAATATATGTAAATAGTTCTGTAAAATAAAAATGGCTTATTTTGGCACAACATAAGGAATTTGCGTTAATTTATAAAAACCAAACATAATAATGAATTATATTTCTAATAACTAGACGTAGTTGAAAACATTTTTTATAACTCACCAACAGATCCAATCTTAAACTCGACAAGCTTTAGTCTAGTTCATATTAATTAACAGTTAAAACAATAGATTCTAGAATTTAAACAATTCACTATAATTTTTATCATATCATGTAATTAACTGTAAAATAATTCAACAAAAACTTTGTCCCTCTGAGTTCTCGGCCATTACCTAGAAAGTTTACTTAAATCTATAGGAAAACTTAACAAATATCTCTATGTATTCATAGTTTTATTAACTGTCTTCAATAGTAGGTTCAGACTTGGCGTTTTCTGCGGCTTCAGTTATCGTGATCATCGGTGTTCTAGAGCCTTCATTTTCGGCTGGCGAGAGATCATTGGTCAACTTCTCAAATTTTGGCGAACCGGAATTTTTAATATTATCTACTAAACTCTCTAAGACATCTGTCTTTATAATTGGCAGGGACGCTCTCTTGCCCTTGAACCCGGGGAAATCCTCAGGAATAGTCGACATAGGAACGGGCTTATCATTTAATTCTGGCTCAATATCTACGGGAAGACTGTCTGCTCTAGAAATCTTTTGATCATTTTTGTGGACACCGTTTTCCAATTTCTTCTCAATTTCGTCATGGAGCTGTAGTAAGCTTGCCTGTCTGGCTTGGACGTCAGACAGCAACGGACCATCAGAAGAACCTTCCATACAGTATCCAGGAACCTGTATTTCGTTTGCCACTATAGAGTCCTGTTTAAAAATGGCTGCCGTTACCACTGGCTTGTCATTATCCGTTGGAGTCTTCGCTATGAGGGGTTCCCGTGAACTATCATGGATAATACCATCGCCTATATTCTCTCTAGGGATTTCATAGCCCGCGTACACTGGGTAACCAAAGGGGCCTTGTTCGTAACCGATTTGGTTGCTGTAAGTATAGGTGGCGTTAGGGGATCCGACGGAAGACATACTAAGGTCTGAGATTGACAAACCTGTGTTGGACATAGCGAGACCACGGTCGAAGTTGAAGCCATTTTTGTCGCTGGTTTCCTCAATATCTGATGGTTCCTCTTCGACGCGATGTATGAGAGCCTGGTTAGTGGATATTTGGGCGTTGTGTTCAGGGGAATTTTGTGGTGATTCGTGAGTCGGGCGGTAAACGGCTGCCTGTTGAACTTCGACGACGAATATTCCGTCGTTGTCTGGAGAATACTTCAGTTTGGTTTCACGACCGTTTCTCTTTATGTCCTGGAAATGGGAAATTAATATTAGTGTTTTAGTAGTCTAGAACTTATTATCTGTACTGCTGATATGTTTTACTACTAAAAAGCTACTAAAGTATTAGAAGTGAATGAAGTTGATTCATTAGGCAATATGACAGCACCAATATTGTATATAATGCAATCCGTATTGTTATGCTTAATGAAAATGAGGAGTTGTTTTTCATCGTGATATTTTTTATTATATGGGTAACTAAATTTGTATTTATTCATTCAATAATACAATAATCTTCGACCTTATATTATATAGTTTATCTTAACTTACATTTCGCTCCTCAGTTTCCACAATGAGATGGTTGTTCTTCAGGGTCATGGTGATGATGGATCCGTTGGCTGGAGCTGAATCCTCCGACTCTATGCTGTCACTGATCAGCAGTTTCCCTGGTGATGACTTTAGCTGAAACATGGAGAACATACGCTGTTAAATAAATACTAGAGAGCTTTTGTTTCTTTCGAGATGGAAATGCTGACACATATAATTTGTTCTTCCCTTTTCACATTCTCATAAAATTTGGGATAGAAATATAGAATCGTTAACACAGTATTAGTTTGTTCGACAATAGCACCAATTGCTATTTGTAAACATATTTTATACATTAATTTTTATATATATCTATTAACGTTGAATTAATTTGTTTGCCTTCCATGAATTACTTGTTGGTATTTTATTGCGTTCAGACTAGCGATGTAAACCATAGATAAAATTAAACTTAATCCCTTCCCCAGATTATCCTAATCACTGTTATCCTATCAAGTATTTCAATACAATACAAGAGTAGACAGAGATCATAAACTTTGCCCCAATTGTAACAAACTCCATTCTCGTGAATTTAAAAAGCGGTTGCATTAAGTATTGTCTCAGACAACCTAGGAAAGTTTCATCACCTATAACCGATTAGTTGCTGTGATTACAGAGCTGGACAACCATTAATTCATACATACATAAATATATTTATGTCCTCTAATGGACAGAATCTTGGAAATTATAATATCTCATAATGTTTGAGATGTTATCTATATGGAATATTGGTGACACAACACATCGCGCGACCAGATTCCATTGACCCCTAGTCCCTTAATCACACTCCTAGAAGCTCGGCAGCTAGTTTACATTATTGCGTCCCAGACTAGCACGGGACATTACGATATGCCATTATCCTCTATGCAACAAGAGCCGGGCGCTCGTTCGGGGATCAGTGACCGGTCATCGTCCGCAATTGGGCGATCCAATTGCTTTTTTTCCACTGAGAGACGCTTGCGCTTTTTAGATGCGCCCGTCTACTTGCCACTATCTAACGGGTGGACAGGCAAGGCTGTGGAGCGGGCAAATATAAGGCTTTATGATGTTTGAAATATAAGGTATACTATATGTTGTAGTCTAAGGTGATTGAAGGATGTGTCTTTCGCTTAACTAATAAATAGAATACAACTTAAGGTTTCTTTTTCAAATTATCATAATCAGTTTAGAGTATCTAGCTAATTTAGGTTCAAATGGTTTGCAATGAATGACTACGTGGGTATGGGCATGTTATACGGATTGATAAAAGGAATATATGCTGGTGAAGTGGAAGGACGGTTACTTAGGAGTAGGTATACCAATAGAACGAGTTAACAGACCATTTCGAAAGGTATAGTAACTTATAAGTGTACCTAGGTATATTTTATTAATCGTCGATACAAGAACAATACAAATATCAAATATCCCCTGCTAGGTGGACTGATGACCAGAAAAACATCGCTAGTGATTGGCTGAAGGCCACGAATCGTGTTTTGTTGGGACAGGCGTGTTGGACCCTTGGGGAGGCCTACGTCCAGCAGTGAACTGACATAGACTGACTGTTTGATACCATCTGCTACCTAAGGGCTTGTCAATTATCAAACACAATTCGCCTCCACAGCCTCCGTGTTGCGCCTGCGCATTATTCGCCAGTACATTGCACTATAGCATCCAGTTTGACTAGATTTTTGGCAGCCGCTCTTGCTTCTTTTGCCACGGAACTCGATCCTTGGCCACTTGAGTTTCTAATATATGCAACCACATAGTTGCAACATACATGTATGTGGCTGGGTTGTTTAAGGTGCCTTGGTAGGCATTGTTAAGGTAGTAAGGTACTAGGGGTTTTGAGGTATTATGTAGTTTACTGAGAGGCTATGTTTTATACATACTTATGTGAATGCATGTACGTTTTATAACATAGGTAGGAATTATCAATTAGCAATTGGAATAATTGTGTAAAAACGACTCTTGCTTCATTTAAATCATTTAACTCTGTCATATGTTCATGCCATTGTATTCCTCAGATTATGTAACTAAATTTATAATTCTTTTTGTTTTTTTATGAGTATTTTCAATTGCTTTCTTCGTAACAAGAGAATCAAAATTCTTATATGTTAGAAATTTTTATCAAAACTGTATGTAGCAGTTTCACTATTGAAAGTTTAAACTAGAACAACAAATAAGTTTTATTAATAATTTGTTTACCTACATTGCGTTGATGATTCGTCATCACATAAAACAAACTCCCATCTACGGTTTGATCTTACTACGAATTATCTAGCTAGACATAATCTATGTCTATTCGTAGCAAATGAAGTAGGTACTCAAAGCTTTCCATCTCAGGAATTCATGCATACATATATATCATTTCATTTAGAGGATACAACCCTAATGAGATTATATCTCTGTTTTCTCTTATACATAACTATCGATATTGTAGTGATATTAATATGACATATTTGTAATTGATTGCCAGCCGTAGCCCCATAGATTCCATTATCTTTTAATCACCTCCATCAAAATGCAATGAAGAAAGACATTAAATTATCTATTTTAGCCACGTCACTCAAGCTGTCGATAATAATTGGACATTATAACACCAATTGAACTAGCCCCTTGATAAGTACATTTAAGACTTGTGTTTAGGGTACTAGTCAACGTATATTTAAGAAATATAAACTTAATATATGTAGATAAATACGTATAAAGCATATATAATCAACGACCAGACTGGAAAGCAGTAGCAAAGCGTAGTTCTTAACTCTGCCTGCCATCAGGAATCGAACCCGGCTCACGATTACACATTTATTACAGGCGTCTTACCGATAGCGCCTAACGAGATCACGGAGGTCGCCCATGTGTAAGTTTACAAACTATCATGACTTTTTGCAAGTCAAAACCTCATAGAACGCACACAATCACGTACAATCATTAAACGCAGCCTTTATTACACTCGCGTTGCGGTGAGCTGACAACCAGAGTCAAGAGCCTCGTAAACCTTCATAGAGTTTTTGGAACGTCATAACTTTAATGTGTTAGCCGAAAAACCATTCGAAAGTTCAACCGGTTGTGAGCAGCGAAGCCTGCCCTTTAGTGGTCTCGCATGCCTATTGCCTATACGGTGGGTAGAAAGACTTTGTAGCTATTGAGGCCAGTTTTTTGTGTTTACAAATGTACGCTAGAGTGTTTTAATTCGAAAAGTGGAGGTGTAAAAGAAATGATCGTGTTTGGTTTTCATATTTAGGTTTTTGATGGTATTAATATGAAACTTTAAGTAAGTTTCTAGCTCATTGCCTGAAAGATTTTATCCTGCCTTTTGATAGATCAACTAACATAATTTAGGATGGAAGTTAGCCAATCAAAATTTTGATTTCTATTGTCTTAGCGATTTGCCAGTTGCCTAATAAGGTAAAACTCAAAGCATTAATTCAAAATCAAAACATTTGTCTGACACTGGTTGTGTCTTAATATTAAATTTCTACTGTTGCTTCGAAAGCCCTGGCTCGGCGAAGAACCAACTAGAAACTCAGTCTATCAGGATTTTTTGCGTTACAATATTAGTTACAATATTTAATTGAAAAATTAATAAAAATACACATAACTTTATACACATACAAATTTTTTGCACATACAACTTAGATACAATCATTTCGAACTCTGTGTATCGGCAAGGTAGTCCCCGATCGCGTAAATTTAGATAAGGACAATCCCGCAATCCAGTCCGGTAATAGTGTTGGTTAAAGAAATAAGGTTTAAAGAAAAGAAATAACAATGGTTTTACGCAATCTACTTATCCATGGATAGATTGTGAATGTATTTTAGTTACAAGATACCATGGCGCGACTGCCAAGTCGGAAATGAACCAAGTAGATCCGATAAGAGAATGTTTGGCAAACATTTCGCTAATCAATATCTGCTTAAACAATATTATTTCTAGGATGGACTTGGAAACTAGGTCGAAATACACAAAGGAACAAAATTAAATGCACATTAAAAATACTGAAAAGTACACCAAAATATAGCTAAACGCACACCAAAGGTTAGGTTTGGGTTGGGACTGTTTTATTTTGGTACTAGCGACCCGCTCCGGCTTCGCACTTCTGGCTTTTTAATGGATGTTATTATACGTATAAACCTTCCTCTTGAATCACTCTAGCTATTAAAAAAACCGCATTAAAATCCGTTGCGTAGTTACAAAGATTTAAGCATACAAAGGGACATAGGAACAGAGAAAGCGACTTTGTTTTATACTATGTAGTGATACAATCCAGTATTTTTGGAGTGCATTTTAACATTATTTGATGTTCGTTTAAATACAAATACCATACATAAATAAGCATGTTCTATGGCTGTATGTTCCTCTATACTCGTAAATGCAGTCTCTCAACTCACTTACATGCGTTAAACTTCTCATGCATGCTTTTCTATTACTTACGCTACGTGTCGTTTTAAAATGGATAAGTACAATATGATATACTTACTCGTATATTTTACGTGACCTTCCTCTTTTTACTGCCTCGAACATAAACCCTATAAATTATGATGTGTCCCGTCCCATTCATTAACTGTGCCCAAACCACCTTAAAATTGTTCAGTTAATTATATTGGCACTATTCCATATTCTGTTACTTAATCTTACGTTATAATTATATTTTCTTGACAAACCTTATTTGTATCACAAAGGATATAAATTAAGCAATACTTAATTGACTATCTGGTCAACACGTGGATTCGTGGTAGCCATAGAATTACTTACTACGCGAATGCGTAGATAGATACCTGAACCTCTGACTACCCCGTATTGGTTAACGGTCGTGAACGGGTTTGCCTTTTAGTCTTAATTAAATATTTGCATGTTAGACAGTGCTCTATTTAAATACAATTTCAACATATTACCAATCTTTATTCAATTCGTTGCACCAAAGTCTCATTTTAACGATTTCTATAGAGGCTAAGTTTTCTCTGCAACCACAGACTCAAGAGTTAGGTATTTGCATATCTCATAAGAGGCGAGATGAGATGTGGCCTCCCGGGGCCCCAAAGGTGTAAATACCTAACCCCAATAGCAGATCGCAGACTCATTGTGCCGGCGCTGCGATTCTCCTAACCACAACTCATAATCCACAAGTTTTTTGCTAGCTGGGACGTAATAAGCATGCTAACTAGCTGCCGTTATTCCTGGCAAGTTGTACAAGGCGATTAAGGGACTAGGGTTCAATGGAATCTATTAGGCGATGGACTTTCCATTATGACAACGAAACCCCAATATTCATGCTAAATAGAGTGCTAGGAGATGTTATATCTTTGAGATTCTGTCCACCCCAAAAGGGTATAAAGGATATGAATGCATTTGTAAGTACATTGAATCGAACCTTACTAATACTCCAACACTATCGTGTAAGTTACTCCTAACTACAGTGGTTTAACTAAAGTTAAAAGTTTAAAATGGGATTAGAATATAATATAACCACCTGTACCCGACATTATCAGAGAAACAAGGTAGTGTATAGACCTAGATTCCTTTTAATATACCTTTTAAACATGTAGTTGCTTAAATATCCATTCATTTGTATAGCAGCAATTTAATCTCATTATTTATAGCAGGATTCCCACTTATAGTCATTCTTCAACCATTATAAACTACTATTGTATAACTTAGATATACAGTATCCAAAATTCAACGTAAGAGACAGGACATATATAGAGACAGGGTGTTTTATATTATCTATGCCCAAACCTTATAAAATATCACACGAACTTTTCTCTCACCGCGATATACTAATTACATTATAATAAAAAAGGAGAATCAAGCCCTCGAATTTCCCAACCACATACGCTAACGGTACTTCAGGTTTCGCGTGGCTTTGTCTGCGTATGCTCTGTGAAATTTGGACCTTTATCTCAATTGAATCATCGTTGTACACAGAGTAACGACGCTCTCTCTACGTATATATGTCTGTTGGATAAATCCAATTCTTTGTTCTGTTTTACTGGTATATTTATCTATAGCGATAAACATTACATACAATTTATTTAAATTCCTTTGAGGATTAGAGGTTTACGTTTTCAGTAACGCTATATTAATGACGTTTTTCGCAAAAAGAAGCATGTTACGTGGTAACCATCCAACCTGACTGGGGGTAATCTGTATTGTCGTTTACAAGCGCTAATAATGAGTCCTCAAAATGTTGTCTATGACCATAGAAAAGTAACGTAATAAATTATGTGCATAATATTTCTACGGGCACTTTCAGTGGTGATCGAACCCGGATTTTTTGGTAACAACCACTGAGTTGCATGTAAAAACCACATGGTTCTTGTATTATTATGAATACTACTTACATAAATATGTACCTTACACAAAATGACATTTGATGTAGCTCTTAAACTAGTATTATAAGTACCTCCAAATCACGAAGCAAATTTCGAACCTTAAACGAAGTTCTTTAACAAGTTTAAAAAGACATTGGAACCTTACTGTTTTACAATTCAGTTCTTATTAAAGCCCACTGAATAAGCAGGCTTCCTAATTTTAATGTTTATTTCTTATCTGTTCGCAAGTGGGAATAAGCAGTAAACAATTAAAGAGTTTAATTCGCTGTTTTACAGCCGCAATGGCCGACACTCCAATTACCAGAGAAAGTTTTTGGATCTTAGGGATTAAGGCTGATAATATACTTGCGATTGTATGTAAAAAATAATATTACATATTATTAAATAATATTAATATTGTTCACTAAGTCAGTGTTTACTAAGCGGGCGCTTTGTTTATGATGGACATTATTCAATACGGTTTGCAGAGGACGTGTTGATTATAATTTTTGGTAACAATTTTAACTAAAAACAATGTCTCGTGTTTTAAAAAGTCATGCTAGGAAAATACGTCTTAAACCTTGCCTACAATTCGTGATTAGGCAAATATATTGTGAATATTAGGTATTCTTAATATTAGAGTAAAGAACAGAAAAGCATGTATGAGAAGGTTAGCAATTGGTCAGTGAAGTTCAAGATGAAGGTCGATAGGCTCTACCCATCCTGTTAGGTAAGTAAAGACCTCAATATATGCATCTCCCTTAGTTGCCTCTTATGATATACAGCGAAGATAGGTAGCTAGTTCGCATTATATTTAGTTCTGAAGCCGAGCCTTGGGCCTGTGATTTATATGGAGCATTGCCAGATATATTTTATTCATGGCTTTTCCTCGCAGTGATAAGGGGAAATTGCGGACTTGATGACAGTCACGTTACGGCGAAGGATGATATAAGATTCATGAAGTTTATTTATTAAGGTAAGGTAGAAGCATTACATACACTTCGCATCAGTTATCCCTTGCGGAATATTCAGAGATTTGCGTGTCTATCGCCGCAATTGCGGAGTTAGTGATTCTATAACCACCTGGAGATTACATACCCATTTTGAATAATGAAATGACCAAGTAAATTTTATGTCTGCGATATTCAGCCTTGTTAGAAAAATATCAAAGGACGTGAACATACACGAACTTGTATGTAATATCAATCCTCTAAATCGCGGTATATATATATATATAGGAACAAGACCTCGTGATAGGTCGTCGTTGTGCGGCGAACCATGTCGGCTGCTCAAGATGCCACGTCATGAAGACCACGACCGCTCTGATAAGAGCGTAACGATTGAGAAGAAGTAATCGCGGTATATACAGCCGCCCTAACCTTTTTAACAGGTGCAAGCGAAGCCCGGTGCAAAAGCCCCAAAACACATATTGACATCAACGCATTTTTAATTTGTCCCTCGCCAGTTACTGGTTTTGCCCTTATGGGGAATATGCACCAAATAAGCTTTTAGCCTATCAAGGTTCAATTTAATACTGTATCTCAAATGTACCCATTAAATCTTGTACATTAGTAGAATTCTTATTATTATCTGTTATGAGGAACGAAGGACAAAGATATTGGATGGTACATACAGCATTCTAAAATTTATTGTAATGGTGTACCAACCCCGAAAATAATGGATGATACATACAGCAAGCTGAAATTTGGTATAATAGGACACCAACCCCGAAAGTAATGAGCGTAGTGAAAATAATATGAGGAATATAATGAAGAATAAAAAACTATTTACCAAACTTTACCTGCCAAAGGTATTCTTTATTTGATTAGTTAAATTCATTACAATACGTACGTAAGCTACAGAATCGATCTATTGCGAGGTCGCCAAAGATTGCGTTTCCATCTTCGTAATTGCACAGTAAATTATACAGAACCTACTTACATCATATTCTGTATCTAAATTGGTATGTAGTAAACCATGATGTGCATAAAAACATTTACTATTACATATCTTCTCAATCTGAATCAGGAGTAATTTTACAACATACACCAATTGTAATTTTAGCCAATTTACAAGAAACCGATTCCCCGTTACCTTCCACTCGCTATCCCGCCATCTACAGTTTGAAAGGGCTAAACCGAGCGGCCTATGTCCAAACATACAGCCGCCTCGAGGCGACCGTAATGAGAGAAAGTCTGCCGCAGAAAAACGCCTTCTCGGAACCCCAAACACAATGCCCTGGGAAACTAAATACGTAACAACGGGCCTTCAATCGCGAGAGAGATAGGCAGAACTGCTGAGTAATTCTTAAAGCGCAATAGTTTGGTTTTGCAGAAAGAAATTTCAAGACTTTATGTCTATTTTAGTAGAAAATATGTAAGTATATAGAAAATGTATAGTTAAGGCTTCACATTTTCTATATACTTACATATTTTCTACTAGTTATATTAAAGTTTCTATGCAAAAACATAAAATCTCTACCATACATAAGCCATCACAACTCTAATTTTATTGAAAGGGTCTGTTGTACATGATAAAAGGACATGACAATGTTTGAAAAGATAGTAATGATTCATAACTAAATGTAGCAGTGAAAAACCATTAAGAAATTAGATTCGAAGGCATTCAAATTTTATGGAATCAGGTTAAAAAAATGTATGGTGATATAAAGGTATCGTTCTAGCAGATAGTAGATACTACTAAAAATCTACCTCCCTTCCTTATTGGGAATGATAAAGTCTATCGATCTTGCCACACTCACATGGATTAAACATTTCATATTCTTCTCGCCACTCGTGTCCGCCAGAAGAAGTATTTCTATTTATTCGTGTAGATCTCATGCACTTCTAATCAATTATAATTAACAAAAGATATCAATATGTATGTGTCTACACACTCATATCCACAAACCATCAAGAGAAAGCCTCTCATCAGATTTGATGTTAGAGAAAATGATTTAAGTGTGAATTTTAGAATAGAAAACCTCCTACAACAACCTATAATCTCTTAGCCACCTCTTACAACATAAGAACAGCTGTTTCATTCTATTCAAACCAACAAGTCTCGTACTTGCATTGAGCAATAATCGTACCTTCTTATAAAGTTTAAGTTATTCGGCACAAGCTGTCCTATAGGTATCCAAAGTACTTTTAGATTGCCTAAAAACCGGATCGGACTGGCCTAACGCATACACGGTTACACAGTCAGTGTGTGGGTAGCTTAACTGCACAGGCAAAAACGGCGGGACATTTTGGTAAAATCGATTTTTGGGATGCGCGCGCGCTGGTTTTGGGTGCGTGGACGGCTTGTTACCTATATACTAGTAGTAGGTAGTTAACTGTTTATTGTAAAACTAGCTTATGTTAGGAAATAAATATGTTATTAAGATAACGACGAACTATGTTGGGTTGCCCAGTTGCCTTTTAATAAGTTTAAATTGCTGGTTCAAACCAGGCTTATTCTGGGTGCGAACTATACGTTTGAAGATTATCTACCTGACGTTCAGTGTTGACTTATCTGTTTTTTAATTTGGCACAGTGCTAAAAATCCCTGGAGCTGAAATTTCTTATTAGTTCTTCTCCAAGCCAGGGCTTCCGAACTAACATAGTATAACTAACAAGTAAGTTTGTAAGACAACCAGTGCCACTCATTACTCAGTTAAACTGTATGCACATTATTATCCACTATTTATGTGACATATACATGTCTGGCAGGTGGAAGGGCAGTTATGTAGGGGTCTATCTAAAAACATGTTTAAACGACGTACTGAAGGATAACGTTAGAAGCACCTAGAAAGTCAGAGTATAAGTCAGGGAAAGTAGGTACATATATGTCAATGAAGTGGATAGTGTTATTGCCAGGATCGGGTAAAAAGCGTATTTGAAATCTCTGGCTACCCCTCTGTAATGAGATGTATGTACATATGTATGATCGGGAAGATAGATCTAATTGTAGTCTCATGCTATGTACTTCTCTATAAAGAGACGGACGTGATATATATATGTACAGTCAGCGCTAAAAGTGCAGTCCCAGTAACTTTTTATAAGGTTTACGTTTATAGGAACAAAAGCCAATATTTTTCATTTCAAAGCACGCGAACGTATAGTAGCCATGAGAATGCATAGTGGCGCCAGTTTTAAAATGTAAAAGATTGTCTTTCGTTCTTATAAACTTAAACCTGATAAAAACTGTATGGGACTGCACTTTTAGCGCTGACTGTACATAATAATATGTATATACAATGGATGGACAATCTCGCACACTAAACCACCGTTCGATCCCCAAAACTGCATACAAGAGACTTCTTTGTAACATTCGTCATTAACAATGTCTTCTGTAAGTGTGTGTTTTATGTGTGTGTGTAAAATTATATGTGTGTGTAAGCCGGGTGAAGGCGATCATTATTTATAAGTAGGTACTAGAATGGTTGCAAGTTTTAAGTACGTACAGCTTTCGTAACTAATTTACATAGCCCAAATCCGTAGAAGGTTGTATCGTGTTCTTTACTATTAGTATGTTGGGTACAGGGTTCAAATCCCGTTTGAGCATGTACGAATGGAAATGAAGTTTAATGAATTTCTAAGTACATTTTCAAATGCATCGAATTTTACGGTGAGGGAAAACATCGTGAGGAAACCTACGTGTTCCCCGAACAGGTAATAGTTAGTGCTAGTAATCGGCTAGTTAGTGCTTGTAAATGGCAACATGGGTTACCACCTGTCACATTGAGTACTGACTATCTTGTAACACGCGGGTTCGAGGTGGCCATAGAATTACTACCTCCGCAATTACGAAGATGGATACCCGAACCTCTGTCTTCCCCGCAAGGGTTAAAGTTAATGACATTATTGTTTGACTTTATAGTAAAATTCAGCCTAGGAGGTGACTTAGATGTTAGACATGGCATGGCATGGCTAAGTACCCATGAATAAGTTATTAAATTACGTGAATCTCTGCCTACCATACAAGGGCTTAAGCCCGTGAAAGGTGAATTCTGCCTACCTAGCAAGGGATAATATGCGTGATGCATACAACAGGATAAACATTATCGCTTAAATTTAATGGCTAACTTATACATCAAAACTGTTTTTAATACGCAAAATATTTTCAGACATTTTATGACCCAAATTTCTGTCACTCCCCTTAAGTAGTATGGTTTTATGACATTGTATGGAAAGTGCTATGCACGCATTAAAAATAAACCATAAAATAAAAGCTATACGCTTGGAACCTTTATCGCCAAACGCCTTTAACAGAACACTTAGCAAATTTACAGCTACGTAATAAACACAGTCTTAAGTGGTAGGCGTTTAAGCGATTACATTTTCTTAGGCTTGTACTGTCCTAGGAATAAAATTATAAACCAGGGGTCTCGTTACATGTTGGGGTAGATCTATTGGTTTACTTGGATCACATTATTCAATAGAGAACTATATATATATTCTTACAACTTGACCATCGACCTCAATTTGACGAAACAATCTTAGGAACATTATGTTCGTAATCGGCCAAATATCTCTTCATTGGTTTTTTTTTCTCTTAGTAAGGTGCTAATTATGTATCGAAATACGTATGTATGTAACTAAATACTGATATACAGACAATTAACCTCTTTTTGGATAAATATTATCACATTAATGGGTATGAGTGAAGCAAGAGAATTGTCAGGAACGTTCCAGGTTGCGATCGATAGTCTTTGTTTATCCCTTACGGACGTAGAGGCATGAATATAAATAAGTATGAATGTATACGTACGTATAAATGCTATATAAAGCTGAATTGGCCAACACTATGACATCATTGTTTCTTTACCACAATCAATCGTTATCTATCTAAGGCTAGAGCGGTCAGATAGCAGAGCCATTCGCCTCAAAAGCTTTCCTCCATCAAATTAACAAGATGGCAACCTGTCACGAACTGTCATAGCGTGGACTAGAATACTCGCAATTCGGACGATAGATTGATAATCAGATGGCTGTCTCTTTGGCGTAAAAGGCGAATAAGGGACAGACGGTAATTGATTATGATTCTTATTAGTAAGTATTTTGGAATAAGAAATTTCCTGTACTTCAAATAATTTTACAAAGATTCTAGATGATAGTCAAATTATATCTTTTCTGTAGTAAATCTATTTTAAGTCTACGTAATCTACCTTTATATATTCTTTTAAAAATGTGTGTACGCGGTAAGACAGATCACATTTGTCGTTAGGTGCTAATTATTCCGTTAAAAAGATGTTCAAATTGCCTGTACAACTCATTTTCTGCAATATCGGAGAGTACACGCAAAACTATTATATTACATTCTTTGCAAGTAATAAGAAGAGATTGCTATACGGCCGAAAAACTAATCGGAACCTCTCTGAAATCATTCTAGATACCATATCATAAGATGTGTGCTTTGACTACATTATAACACACACAGTTTAATGCTTTTCCAAAATATTTAAAAAGAAAGTAATGTAAGCTCGTATCTCGAGATCTTTATGCGTTTGCCTTAACAAGACAAATGTTTCTCTAAAAATCTTTTATGGCTGCAACGTTAAAATGCAATAAAAATATATTATATCTCTCACGTCTTTTTACAGTTCTGTAGTAAAAAGAACTTTATGTATGGAAATGCTTCTTTAAATGCAACTTTCTAAACAAAAACATATTTGCTACATCCATTTTAACTTTGAATATGTGATATTTATGTTATCGAATAAAAAGAATATCGTTTCATCAATACACTACACAGAAAATCAACCTGTCTACTTCAGAAAATAAGTAATCGCCAGTATTCGTCAATAATACACATACATTACATTACATACACATATTTGACTACTTCCGTGACGCAATTGGTTGACCACAGGACCGCTAATCGTGAGGTCCCGGGTTCCAGTGGAGCCAGAGTTAAGAACTACACTTTTCTGCTACTTTCTAGTCTAGTTGTTAACTATACTGTATATGTTTTTCTCTATATATGATATGTATATATTTCTTAAATATACGTTGACTAGTACCCTTAACACAAGTCTTAAAATTAAATGAACTTACCAAAAAGCTAGTTCAATTAGTGTAATAGTGTCCCAAGTATTATTATTATATGGCAACACTAACCTGCTGAGGAGAGGAAGGCTTCTCGCTGGCTTCGGACTCTGGAGACTCGGTCTGGCAACACCTGCAGCAGCTGCAGCATCTAGCACAGAACTTCCTGCACATACATCTGGAATTAATATAATGATGCATAAGAACAAGAAATACATACTTTCCACCTGTCACATTGAGTACTGACTATCTGGTCAACACGTGGGTTCGAGGTGGCCATAGAATATCTATGCAATTACGGAGATGGACAACTGAACCTCAGACTACCCCGCAAGGGTTAATAGTTGTATACGCGTTTGTCTTTTGGATGCTATCTAAGGAATCCTCAGTTCATCGAATGGATGCGAACGGCCACTGACAGGGAGAAAATGCGTCATTTGGAGGAGGCCTATGTCCATCAGTTGATTACTTCCGGCTGATGATGATGAATCTTAAGTTACTTTTTAAGAGTTCTTATACTCATTTTATTAATTATGTGAGACCGGGTCAAATCACGATAAATTTAAAGACTTCCCGCGACCACGGCCTATGCAGCTGGGTCGAAACGTCGGCCAAAATAAAGGTAACATATCTTTATAAATTTATCGTGATTTGACCCGGTCTCACATAATTAATAAAATATGTATAAGAACTCTTAAAAAGTAACTTAAGATTAGTCTTAAGTAATCCACTGTTGGACATAGGCCTCCCCCAAATGACGCCACTTCTCTCTGTGGCCGTTCGCATCCATTCGATGAACTTAAGATTCCTTAGATAGTATTCATAAGACAAACGCGTTCATGACCATTATCCCTTGCGGGGTGAGACGTTCGGGTGAGACGTTCAGGTGTCCATCTCCGCAATTGCGAAAGTAGTAATTCTATGGCCACCTGTTGACCACCAACCCACGTGTTGGCCAGATAGTCGATACTCAATGTGACAGGTGGAAAGTAAATCAGTAGATAGTATTTTTAAGACCTTATATAAGAACTCTTAAATAGTATTCAAGTATAGTTAAGTTAAAAAGTAACTTAAGTTAAGTCGACTCCAATAGTATTTAAATACTGTTGGTTAAGTTTTAAAGTAAGTAAGTTAGTTAGCAAATATTGTGTGTTATTTGCGTAAACTGTAAAGTTGAAATCTTTGAGTATTGCATATAGGTAACCTACAATTTTGTGAAGAATACGTGGTATCATCTCTCTATGGGTCTGTTTATATATGAATAATTATTCAACCTGTTCATAATATTGTATACGTACTGAATCTTCGAATATGAATATTAAACATTGGTGACAAATTACATAAGCTAACTTAAAAGAACCCATAACACTTAGTCATCTTAAAAGAAATTCCGTGACGAAAATCAGCTTTTATCATTTTTCAGCTTTATGTAATATCCTACTCTAACTCAAAACATATTCTTCCATTCCAAGATTATGAACGCCATATACAAATAACATATCGTATAACACACATGTTTGTATGAAATAACATGAGACTTTACGTTCAATGTTGCGGAAGGGTAGCATAGCGTGGTTGCTTAAAAATTCAAAACAACTTCATTCGGAAGCGGAATACCACTAACTTCTCTTTATATTCCAAGGGACTATTCTTATAATAGTTATTCTTAACTTGCACATTATTTTCAGTGTTTTGTTTCCTATTATTATGTCCTGTGCTAGCTGGCTAAATAATGCAAATTAATTGTCGTTCTTCCCGGCATGTCGTAGGAACTACGTGTCAATGGAATCTGTTGGACGATGGGTTAGCAACCTGCCACCAATGTTCCATATAACATCACAAGTCCAATATTCATGCTAAAAAGTGACCTTGGAGATATTGTCTCCAAGTTTCTTTCCACCCCGAAAGAGGTAAGAGGATGTGAATGTATATATGTATGTATGTTTCCTATTATTTTAATCTAATATCATTGTTATTCAAAGCGTGAGTAAAGAGATATTAAGTCTCTAAGAAATAGATCTTTCGTATAAGATAAATAAGACATTAATTTATTTAAGTGTATGTATGTACATATATATGTATACCAAATCATACAATAAATTTCTTGAATCATTTTGGGGATGGGCGCAACTTAGAAGACATAATACATCTAATAAATTATAAACATTATTTATTATAATAATCACTACATAGTACAAAACAAAGACGCTTTCTTTGTCCCTATGTCCCTTTGTATGCTTAAATCTTTGAAACTACACAACGGATTTTGATGCGGTTTTTTTTAATAGATAGAGTGATTCAAAAGGAAGGTTTATATGTATAATAAATCCATTAAATAGTGGAGTAGACTATATATTTTATACCCGTCCAAAGACGGAGCGGGTCACTAGTATTCAATAAAGAGAATAGGTCCCCTTTATAACCTACCCAGTCTCCCCGAGTGAAGCAAAAGTGCAATTCAGCGCATGTTCCCCGGAAATGGCGTCCCAATTTCATTTTCCTTATGCGTCCGAATGCTCCAACTTTTTTAATTTACTATTTAGCATAATGGGGTGGGTTGGGACATAAAAGACAAAGACAAACGCGTTCTCGACTATTAATCCTTGCGGGGTAGAGGTGCAGGTGTCCATCTCCGCAATTGCGAAGATAGTAGCTATGGACACCTCGAACCCACGTGTTGACCAGATAGTCAGTACTCAATGTGACAAGTGGTAAGCCATGCACTAACTATTACCTGTTCGCGGATCAGGTAGTTTTCCCTCACCGTAGTATTCAACGCATTTCGTAAATGAATTTTTATTACGAAAATGTAAATAGAAATTTAATAAACTTCATTTCCATTAGTACAGCGGGATTTGAACCCTGTACCCACTGATACAGGGTCAAGCCACAAACAACTGAGTTTAAGTAAAAATAATAAAATTAACCCTTATTCCTTTAGTCACCCCATACATAATTATGCAACTAATTCTCATTATATTTACGTCCCAGACTCGCACGAAACAACGTCCAATTTAATTATTTGACCGAACGTGCCTAAGGGTAGAGGAGTCTTATCATTAATCTCCTCAAGAGATTATCCACGTCAAAAGGTAGACAGGTAATCCAAGATCAGCTGTATGTAACTAAATGCATATATATTTAGCATGAATATAAGTACTTATATATGTCAGTGAAGCGAAAATGATATGAATGACACGATCGTAAAAAAATAGATGAAAATCTGTGATATCTACCTACTATAGTACGGAGATGAACTTGGCGTATTTGTATATATCCTAGCCTTATAATTGTAACGAGCATAATCTATTGCACGGTGGAATAACAACCTGTTAATCTGTCACTAAGTTTCCTTAATAACATAACATTCCTGATGAAAACAAGTGTTACATTTTCTCTCAAAAGCTCTTTTCACCCAAAAGAGTTTGCATAACGTGAATATACATATATAACACTACAAGATAACTGTAATGCCTCCTTAATTATTCCTCTATTATCAAATTACCCTCAACTGGGGACTAACTGAATGTAGCCCGTATCAAATGTCTAATTAGACGCTACCCTATGCGAGCAAATTACCAAATTATGTTACATATAACAGAGCTAGTTAAGGACGTTTAGGAGTGTTAACTAGCTGCCGTTCTTAAGAGGCGTAGTACATACACACATCACGCCTGATTCCCGTTAGAGGAATAGGCAGAGACAAACCACTCATTATCGCTTCATTGTATTAGGGCTAGAACGATTAGGGATTTAACGACGAGAGTTGGTTAGTAACCTCATTTAACTATGAACATGAAAAATTAAACTAATTTATAACCTCTTACATAAAAATACATTTCAGCTACATACATACACACATTCCCTGTTGAAGGGTAGGTAGAGATAACGGATCCCCATCTGTCCCGATCCTGACAAACCACTTTCGCTTCTTTGACACTCATTTAATTCTCATACACACTCGGCAGTTATAAACACTTCTAACGTCACCCTTTTTCAATATTGTTATAACCTAAAAAACATACGTCGAACTCAGTACTCAGTTGTGAGGGGCTAGACACTGTATCGAGGGTACAGGGTTCAAATCCCACTTGAGCATGTACTAATGGAATGAAGTTTAATGAATTTATATGTACCTTTCGTAATAAAATACATTTACGTAATGCATCGAATACTACGGTGAGGGAAAAACATCGTGAGGAAACCTACCTGTTTCCAGAACAGGTAATAGTTAGTGCTTGTAAATGGCGACATGGCTGACCACCTGTCACATTGAATACTAACTATCTGGTTAACGCGTGGGTTCGAGGTGGCCATAGAATAACTACCTTCGCAAATACGGAGATGGACACCGGAACCTCTGACTACCCCGTAAGGGTTAATTGGTCGTGAACACGTACTTAAAAACATTTCAATTCCCAGTGGACAGAATACTACCTCATATCTATTCCCAACAAGGTTACCCAATAACTAACCAAATCCTGCATTAGTTAGGGTTTAAACTACGGTAGGTTGTATTGAGGTGTCGACCCTTATTACGTATGCAGGCCCACCGACCTATTAGCCTCCAGGGAACAATTTATTGTTTATTGTACCTTCAAAGAGTGAGGTGTAAATAAGATGTATGTACATACATACACATCACGCCTTATTCCCTCTAGAGAGGTCACGGATCCCCATTATATGAATGTACATACATACACACACATCACACCTGATTCCCTGTAGAGAGGTAGGCAGATCACGGATCCCCATTTGTCCCGATCCTGACAGACTGCGTTCGCTTCAATGACACTCATATAGATGTCTGTTTTAGATAATATATAAAATAATATACCCTTATTACTACTACGATACATTAATATACGTATTTATAAATAAATTTAGACCCTCATCGTTTTATCCCTTTCGGGGTGGACAGACCCTCGGCAATATAATGTATTCTAGGTCACTTTTTAGCATGAACATTAGGGTTACGATGTCAAATGGAATAATATTGGTAGGTTGCAAGTCTATCGCCCAAAAGATCCCATGTACCGCATGTCCCTTAGTCGCCTGCTACGAAATACCGGAAAGAACGGCAGCAACTTACATACATACACATCACGCCTGATTCCCTGTAGAGGGGTAACCAAAAATCACGGATTTTACGTCCCAGACTTTTATACCTTACGCCTGATTCCCTGTAACGGGGTAGACAAAGATCACGGATCTTACGTCCCAGCCTTTTATACCTTATCTAACTATCTACCTTTCCTCACCTGATCATGAAGCAGCCAAGCAGAATCGCGCAGAGGGGTAGCAGGGTTGCGGCGCACGAAACCAGCCACGTTTGCATGTCGGAGTAACCTGAGAACAAGGACAGAACTGCACGGGGTCATGCGCCTCTTCCATAGTCACCTCTAACGGTATAATAGAGATAGGTCCTTTGGGGTGTATAGAGGTATGGAGATGTTTCATTTTGTAGGTCACTTTTAGCCTTAGAGTTGAGGTTGTGATTGTATTTTGTTGGGTTACCTTACTTTTTACCGCTTGAGCATGTACCAATGGAAATTAAGTTTAATGAATTTATATGTACATTTTCGTAATGAAAATACATTTACGAATTGCGTCGAATACTAACTACGGTGAGGGAAAACATCATGGAGAAGCCTACCTGTTCCCCGAACAAGTAATAGTTAGTGCTTGTAAATGCTGAATTGGCTTACCAACTGTCCCATTGAGTACTGACTATCTGGTTAACACGCGGGTTCGAGGTGGCCATAGAATTACTTCCTTCGCAATTGCGGAGATGGTCACCTGAACCTCTGACTACCCCGCAAGGATTAATGGTCGTAAATGCGTTTAGAGTTTGGAGTGTAATAAAATATTACATTTGTTATGACGACCTCCGTGGCTGGATCGGTTAGCCGCCTGACCGATAATCGTGAGGTCCCGGATCTGATCCCCGATAGAGGCAGACTTAAGGACTACGCTTTTCTTCAGCATTCCAGTCTGGTCGTTGATTATATATGCTATATATTTGTCTATATTATAATAAGTATGTATTTCTTAAATATACGTTGACTAGTACCCTTAACACAAGTCTTAAATGTACTTAGCAAGGGGCTAGTTCAAACGGTGTAGAAGTGTCCAAATATTATTATTACTGTTGTAGGCTTAAGCTCTTTGGGATGGATAGAGTTTGGAGTGTAATAAAGTATAACTTTTTTGGTCACTTTTAGCCTGGAAATATAGTTTCCCTGTGTCACTTTTAGCTAAATTGCGGCTGTACTATTCCCAATTTATCGTAAGAGGCGACAAATAGACTACGGGTAGACAGTATCTTTCGGCAATGGGATAGCAACTTGGCAGCAGTATTATATGTCAATCATAACACGAAGACAAATCCAAAGTAACTTTTGTGACACATGCGTAAATAGGGTGTACAATTATTACAATTAGTCTTAGCATGGGCTGCTTCTTCTGACGTACAATAGTATTTCGATCAAAACCAAAATTATTTAAATTTTCACTTAACAAAAGAATTACATTATCGCTATTAACTGTTTATTTTTAATTAGTAAAAAAAAAAATTTTTATACTAAACGTCTCCGAAATACTGTCTATCCTGTAAGGGATTGAATGACGAGATTGTTTTTTATACATACGAGACATACATACATAGCACGCCTGATTCCCTTTAGAGGTGTAGACAGAGATCACGGAACCCCATCGATCCCGATCCTGATAAACCACTTTCGCTTCAATTGAAACTCATAAACCTCCTCAAACGCACTCATTTATACTTGTTCATTTTCTTAGTAAAAAGTAGTTTTCATATACTTAGACGTGTTAAGTAAATTAGTAGTCACAAAACCTCTATCAATCCTTAAAAGGATTACAACCTTTCATATAATAATTATAATAAGGACACTATTACACCAACTGAACTAGCCCTTGGTAAGTTCATTTAAGACTTGTGTTAGTCAACGTAAATTTAAGAAATATGTTCATATTATATATAGATAACCAACAACCAGACTGGAAAAGAGACATAAATAAAACATAGTTCTTAACTTGGCCTTTACCGGGAATCGAACCCGGGACCTCACAATCAGCGTTCGGGTGCTCAACCAATCACGCCACTAAAGTCGTAAATGTGTGGAGGTTTGATATGTAATGTAAGCATTCCTTGGAAACAAAACAAAATTCCAATTGAGTATTCGATTGGTAGGAAGGGCGTGGGCCGAATTATTCCATTACGTCCCGACCTTTGCCCTGAAGGACACAGCACCTTTGGAATTCAAATCTAGATGCTTCTATATGTGTATACGTATACACATACTTACATATACTTGTGTACTTTCATCCCATTTCAATAAAACTATTATATACATACAATACAACAATAGGAAGTGACTGTAGCCAAGTTGCTAAAACCTCTGACTTCTTATTAGAGATCGTAGGTTCGAATCCTAGTTCAGGCGTGTACCAATGAATGAAATTTTAGAATGTGTATTTCATTTACGTACATAATTTACGGTCGCTATTGGTGCGGGAAAACATCGTGAGGAACCCTGCTTATCCCTTAGTATAAGTGATAGCCAGTGCCTATATACGGCGATACGGTTCACTACCTATCACGTTGGGTGCTATATAGGGAAACGCAGGCTTTAAGTGGCTCATTTCTAACATGATTCCGAAGTTTCGGGAAGGGAGTGTACACCAGGCGTGAAGCGTATGTTATATAAATTAAAACATAATCTCCTTAGTGATGGGATATCGTATGCTATATGTGGATAGTGATAGTAGTAGTATCCATTTATACCTAGTCTCTTAGACATCTTTTACACACAAACACCAACACCTTGCATTTTATATAACACATTGATATATAACTTATTCATTTATAATAAACGTGTCTCAAGTTAAGTACTAATATCTAGAATGTACATATCATAATGATAATGTACATATTATAATTTGGTACCCTATTCTAGCGCTTATCTCTTGAAAAGCTGGATCTTGAATAAAATATCGAGCTACGAATACTCACCGAAATTAACATTTTGCTATATTACTAGCTTACATTTTAGAGAGCAATCACTTATGTTACTGTGCAGTTGAGTTAGATAATGAAAACATACATACAACAAACATACGTTTACGATTTTTAAACCCTTTCTGGGCGGACAGTACCTATGAGACCCGATAATATACCTACGTCAATTTAGCGTGAACCCTTATAGGTTGTAATAACATGGAATTTTGGTGAAAAGTTGTTGCTCCATTGCCCCATAGATTCAATTCACTCTTAGGGCCGGCGCCCACTGCCGGCACGGCACGGCATGGCACAGCAGAGCATCCTGCGGCGTGCAATGGCATCCCGCGGCATGCTGTGGCCTCCCGCGGCGTTCCGCATCCTGCTGAAAGCCCAGCCACTCTGGCATCCATACGACAACTTATAATATAGCTCCGCGTGTTTTTAAGTTGGTGGTGTCGCAAAAGATTCGAAGTATCGCGTACGCATGTGCTAATCACTTGCCACGCTCAGTCAGTGTGAGGGAAAAAATTGCGTTTTCCTGCGGCATCCCGCGGCGTGCAATGGCATCCCGCGGTATGCCACGGCATCCTGCGGCACGTCGCGGCATCGTGGTATCAAAATAAAGTAACATAAATTCTAAGCTTATTGAAATAAGATTCAAAAGAATTTAATTTGTATAAAAATCCTTTGCCATGACATGCCGTGCCGTGCCGGCAGTGGGCGCCGGCCCTTAGTCCTTTAATACTAAGATATGGGAAGGACGGCAGCTAGTGAGCATTCTTTTTACCTTTCAGACTACATCTATAATTACAGAAGAAATCTGAACAATGATTTTAGTCTTTTTAGGGTATAAATGTAAGGAAATTAGCTTTATTGGTAATTGTGAAACGAAATCCTAAGAACCCTATTGCCTCTTTCACTTCTTACGAAATACGAGAAAGAAAACAATTGATTACATTCTAAGTCCAGACTGAAACCTAATCTCTTGGGAGCTTTAGGTATAACTCTCCGTTTATTCCCAAATAAAGTGCTAGCAGACAAATGGTTAGGGATTTAGCCAAAGAGCGATACAATCAGATTTATCTGCCAACATTCAATGTCAAGGTACGATAGAATGGATAAAAGTATGCGATTGTTATGGTATGACCTCAGGTACAATATGACACTGTGAATTTGTATGACGTGAAGAATACGCATCAAAAGATAAATTATTTTTGTTCAATATACATACTCGTATATGACCCTATGCTCGGATATATGTAAAGTGTACTCAGATATAAGAAGTGTATCACACATAAAAAGTTAAATTATTATTTTCCAACATAAGTACAGTTATTAAAAAAAAACAGTACTGTCATTGAACGTCGAGATATTTATCTGTGGTTCTCATTATCGTACAACTATAACTCTATCGTTGATTCGGAATCCCTTGCTTGGAGAATAAGTAACTCAAGCCTGAAGGATTTATGCCCAGAGGCAAATTACTAAAATAAATATCACATCCATAAACACTAAATAACAGCAACTGATGTTATGTGTGTATGTAGATAATAATTACTTAACAACTACATACATATCTACACGCCTCTACGGCCCTAAGGGAATAGGCAGAGACAGTTGATCGCCGTCTGGAATGATCGTGACAAATCTCTCTTGCTTCACTCATACCTATTATCCTTCTCAAACATGCTCTTCTATTCTTAGCACTGCCTTGAGAATAATGTTTCCAATTTGATCTGTATTTGTTTATGTTTACAAAACTACTAAAGTATGTGCTTCCACGACCATTAATAATAATAATATTTGGACATTATTACACCAATTGAACTAGCCCTTTGATAAGTTCATTTTAGACTTGTGTTAAGGGTACTAGTCAACGTATATTTAAGAAATATATACATACATATTTTACATAGATAAATACATATATAGCATATATAATCATCGACCAGACTGGAAAGCAGAAGAAAAGCGTAGTTCTTAACTCTGTCTCCACCGGAAATCGAACCCGGGACCTCGCGCCACGGAGGTCGTCAAAATTCATCAATCATTAATACTACTAAATTACATGTCATTGATAATACTCACTTGTATCCGGAGCCAAGTCGTTATCGATGTCATGGCCTGTGATATTCGCCAAATTCATCTCGCTCTTGTTCTCAAATTTACTTCCTTTACCCACTGCCACTAATTCCACATAATCACTCTTCTTCATCAGATCACTAGAGTTCTTCTCTGCTATCAAAGTATTAATCTCTCTATAACTCTCGTCACTAACATTTATTTTAGCCCCGATCAAGTATTCAAAATGGGGAGGTTGCAAATCTGATTCTGGTTTAAACAAATGGTCAGCTATGCTTTCTTCTCTACCTATTTCTGCGTCAATAATATCTTCCAGAAGAGAACTTGTATCGTTCTTCTGTTTTACATCATCTTTAGCTTTCACTTCAACGGCTTTGGACTTTTCTTTAACCTTCTTCTTAGATAGGATAACCTCATCTCGATCTTTTTCACCGTTCACTATATCTTCCATGTGTGTATTAGACTTTTTATTAGATTCTTCTAAAGTATCATCGGTAGCGACGCTTAACATATCGTAATTATAATCAACAGGTATATTAAAAGTGTCTATAGGTACTCTACTATCGTTATAACTAGTTATATTAGTGTTGACATTAGTGGAATTGTGTTCGTAAGGTCTGGCTCTCACTAGATCTGTGGTGTACAGAGCACAGAGTAAAAACAGGGTCAGTTTTAATTTGACGTTTGTCATTTTGACAGCTCGGTGTTTTTTTTTTCATAGAAACATATTCCTTGTGGTTATGGCGATGTTATCTGAAACAAAGGAAAGTATATCGTTAAATATAACAAAATTATGTCTTTATGTTTACATATGTATGATTTTATATCTTCTTGTGTTTTTCCGTCACTGACTAATTAGATACCTTAAAACTAAATTGGAAAAGAAATGTGTAGAATGGAATAATAGGTATTATGTATAACAGGTCTTATATCATATAACAAAGGTCTAGGTCCTAATTATCCTAAAAGGAATAGAAGAACGTATGTAGTATAGAAAAATACGATTAATACATACATACACATCACGTCTGATTCCCTCTAGAAGGGTAGGCAGAGATCGTGGAGCCCCATTTGTCCCGATCCTGACAGCTGATTGCTTCATTGATATAAAATAACTAAATAATAAAAATAAACTCTTCCTTGAATTAAAATACGAATAACAACTCTTATAAGCTTCATAAAACTTCAAAAGCTGCCTACATGTATGTTCAATTCACGTAAAGGCTTAAGTTGAGTTAAATTCACCCTAAGTCCTTCAAAGCTCTCTGTATGATTGGGTCTTATTGGAAAATGGGTTTTCATCTACATGCTCTGACCGTACAAAGACTGCTAACTAGCTGCCTTTCTTCCCAGTCTATCGTAACAGGCAAATTACAAGCCAGGGATTTTCTAACAATATGTAGAATTATTATGTAATCAACATGTATTACAAAAACTCGTTCACAACCATTAACCCTTGCGGGGTAGTCAGCGGTTCATTTGTCCATCTCCACAATTGCAAAGGTAGTAATTCTATGGCCACCTCGAACCCACTTGTTTACCAAATAGTCAGTACTCAATATGACAGATGATAAGCGATGTCGCCAGTTACAAGCACTGACTATTACATGTTCGGGGAACAAGTTATGTTCCCCGAACATGTAATACTCCGACGATACTCCTCACGATGTTTTCCCTCACCGCGCCGCAGTATTCGACGCATTTCGTAAATGTATTTTTATTACGAAAATGCACTTAGAAATTCATTAAAGTACTAGATTTTCTAACAATCAGTAGAATAATTAAATAATCTAGGTTACAAATTACATTCCACTACAATAAATTCACTAAATACAACCAAGGCTTAAATAACCACTAATTGTCACTAATTGTGGGGGCTGGCCCAATAAGACATTTGACAAGCAGATAGACGCCATATTGAAAAAGTATGAGTGTCAATGGGGCGAAAATGGTTTGCTAGGATCGCAAAGGCATGATCTCTGCCCACATCTCTACAGGAAAATATACGTGATGTATGTATGTATGTAAATTGTCACTACACTACTACTACTACCCAAGAGGACAGATTGTGAGTCCATCACCTTTTTTCTTTTACTGACAACTACCTATACCAGTAATAAGAAGGTTTCTAAATATATTTCCGAAATGCGTCGAATACTACGGTGAAGGAAAATATCGTGAGGAAACCTACTTGTTCCCCGAACAGCTAATAGTTAGTGCTTGTAAATGACGATATGACTTACCACCTGTTACATTGAGTACTGACTATCAGGTCAACACGTAGGTTCGTGGTGGCCATAGAATGACTACCGTCGCAATTGCGGAGATAGACACATGAACCTCTGACTACCCCGCAAGGGTTAATGGTCGTGAACGCGTTTGTTTGTCTTTGTAATAAGGTTGCTTCACAATGTTCCTTCAACGATAATAACAGCATTAAATGTCCCAGATGGTGACCCATCCAGATACTAACAAAACGGTGTGCTGCTTAACTTAAAGTTTCTTTGTGAAGAGCTAGGTAGGTTTACCCACTGTCTTTACATTGTAAACAGAAAGTGCTAATTGAAAATTCCAAGCCAAAACGATCATTAGTAGTTCGTAGCCGTCGTACATATATCACCTGGATTTCATTAAGGTCCCAGTAACATTAAGTCCCCTCTGAAAACAGGGTTCATTAGGTTCTATCACCCTGTTAATTAGGATACATGTTTCTAAGGGACTGGTAAAAAGTTTAGGGATATTGATTGTCAGGGAAATTAGGGTGGTGTTGTAATTTAAACCAATTTAAGGATTCACTAAACTTCCTATGCAAAAGGAAAATATATAGTTTTAAGCGATTTATACTCATGATTAATAACTAACGGGAGTTATCGCGTAAGTTTTTATATAATAAAGTTACCTTTATTATTAACCCAACGTTTCGGCTACGTTGCAGTAGCCTTGGTCACGGGCAGACTGACGTTTCATATTTTAATATAAAAACTTACGTGATAAGTCCCGGTAGTTATTAATCATGAAAGAAATTATATTCATGAGACCGTCTTTACATATAATCACCACACTGCCTAAACCTTTCTGGGTAGATAGAACTACGATACATTTATGAGAAATGAACCTTGAAAGACACCGATTCTTGTCTGCCATAGTTAACAGAATTGACAAACTTGTCGTAGTACTATTCTAGAACATTGGTCTCAGGTGGCTAGCCTTTCACCCATTACATTCCATTCACCCCTCATCCCATAGTAGGTTGCAACATCGAAAAAGGCAGTTGCCTAGTAATTATTTTTCCTTTTATTTCTAGTATTTCAACTGTAGAAATATATGTAATATAGTACCAAAACCCTTATGTTATAATAAGACATATAACAGTCAGATAGACGCTATATTGCAAAAAGGTGACGTTAGGAGTACCTATAACCGCCGACAGTGTATGAGAAGATGTATGAATGTCAATGAAGCGAAAGTGGTCTGTCAGGATCGGGACAAATGGGGATCCGTGATATCTGCCTACCCCTCTACAGGGAATCAGGCGTGATGTGTATGTATGTAGTACCAAAAACCAGAACTACATACCTAAAAGGGAGTATTGTTGAATTATACAAATGTGATGTATTTATTATTCGGATGGCACGGCTGGTGGCCTCTGATTATGCTAATGTCATCTGTTGTCGCCATTTCGCTTTTCATGGGGAAGGAATGTGACATGGGTACATTTATTATCCTCACCCCTAGGGCCTGAAGCCTAGGTTTCATTTGCGAGGCTAGATATTTAGGATTTACTAAACTGCCTATGTATATGGAGTGAGGTAGTGTTAGCTTGAGATAAAATGGTTGAGTTTACATTGAGTAAGTTCTACTTGTATTAAATGCTAAAGGGAAAGAATAAAAAACCAATGTCTTGAAATAATTAGTCAGCGCCTGCCTTCAATCACCACCTCAAAATTATACTATTATAATATATAGCCAGTACTCAATGTGACAGTCGTGTCGTTATTTACAAGCACTGACTATTACCTGTTCTGAGTCATAGGAAGTTTTCCTCACGATGGTTTCCCTCCAGTGCATTTCGCTGGCGTATTATTATTGTTTTATTTCTCTGCCATCTCTTTAATATAATATGTATATACGCCCTTCGTTAAGTATAGTAATAATATTTTGACACTATTATACCAATTGAACTGGTTTCTTGTTACGTACAATTAAATCTACTTAAGGGTACTAATCAACGTACATTTAAGAAATATATATTAAAGGAGGTTGGAAGAAAACAAGTGTTTTAATAAGTATATTATGCCTTCTATTGTATAAATCCATCTATGTAAATATACCTATCACTTTGTGCTTCCACATCTCTGTATCTACAACAACAATTTATACTTATTATATAAATACTTATATATAGCATATATAATAAACAACCAAACTGGAAAGCAACGAAAAGCGTAGTTCTTAACTTCGCCGGAAAGCGAACGAGAACCTTACGATTAGCGTTCTTTTGGCTAACCGATCTCGCCACGGAGGTCGTCAAAACCTCTATAACCTCTATTCATAACTACTATACTATAAAGTTAAAGCCCTATTTCTAGGTAATCCACTTGGCAGTTAGCAACCCCATTATCTGGGCTGGTGGAGCAGTGAATTCGTAAGCACGTACAGCTTTGCATCGTTGCTTAGAATATGCAAATCACCCGCCACACTGTGTGCATTTCAACCTCTATGTTTCACCCTGTGCACGGATTTACTAAGGATATGCTATGAGTATTTATTGGGCTGGGAATGAGATCATCAAAGTTGCAAATAACATTACTACTAAATTCATGAGAAAAACATGACTTAGGAGATATTATCGTGTCTGCAAAGTTAAGTGTGTGTCTGTTCAATCTGAAAAGGATTTAAGGACAGGCATGTTTATGTAAGTACGTATTTATAGTACAAGTACGTTAAAGGTTGATGTGTTATTTGATTAACAATGAGTATATTTAAAAGTTTCTGATACTCTGTCTTTATTTATAATATTGCTGAAGTAAAGCTATAAAAAAAAACTATTGGACAACACAAGAAAGTGTATTATAATCCTGTAGTCCACTCTAACAAAAGTTGGAGTAAATATGTAGCTTGTTTCATTCTATTTAAGTCCCTGACTATCCTGACATTACATCCAGCCAACTTTACTCGTCTCTAACAACATGCTGAAAAGCAGTTAATAACATTTTATTCAATTCCCGACTAGCATACGAAACCGAGATTTACACAAAGTATCTTTGTGGGAATGAGATCATTCCCAAACTATATAGAAGTTCGTTTGATCCCTATCTCGTTTGTATTCATAGAAACTAAATTATGATAGAGTTTGTACCACATTGTGTGGTGTACAAAGTTACAAATTCAGGTTTTGGTTACCTACAATGTGACCAGATGAAATGTTAGTGGGGTTGCCAACTTTTTAGCTTTGGATTCAATGTAACCAGACACCATAGTTTTGAGGAGGATTACAGAAGTTTTATGTCTAGAGATCGTGTAAAGAGAGTTGCGTAAGAAAGAAGTATGTTTTGTTCTAAAGTGACAATTAACCCTTGCGGAGTATTAAAAGGTTCAGGTGTCCATCTCCGCAATCGCGGAGGTAGTAATTCTATGGCCACCTCGAACCCAAGTGTTGACCAGATAGTCATACTCAATGTGTGGTAAGCCATGTCGCCATTTACAAGCACTAACTGTTTGGGGAACAGGTAGGTTTCCTCACGATGTTTTCCCTCACCGTAGTATTCGACGCATTTCGTAAATGTATGTATGTATTATGTAAATGTCCCATTATTTATATGCTGTGTACTATATGTGTGTATATATAATCGTAAGTAGATTACGTTAAATGTTAATGATAATAAAAAAATCATATTGTAATTACAAATTGAATATTTTTCATCCTTCATAACTATTAAAAAGTGAAATTATCGAAAAACCATACAAGCGTTAACTTAAACCCTTTCACAGCATATCAATCGATCCTTGCGTAAAACACTGAATGAAAAATTAATCCGTTTAATCACTCGCTAACTTACAAATTACGCTGTACCTAGACAGTCAATTAGTCAACTGTATCGCCGAGGGATAAAACGAAATAAAAATCCCGAAACGACGAAAGTGAATAAATCATGCCATATTGATATCTAGACTGGCTAAAAAAGCTCTCAGCTTTTCATTCATTTTTCAGAAGTGCTCGTGAAATACAGCTCTTTGAATTTAAATGAAGAGTTATATTTTTAGTAGTGTTTGCTATAACTGGGGTTGGGTCTTTCAGATGTGATTAGAGACTTTAGTGACTATTTAATAAGTATTCAAGCTAGTGTAGGTACGTAGTGTGAAGAACAGTTTCTTGGCATTTATTCTCTGCAGGATTTTTTGTTAATTTTATTATAGTTTAACTACTATTAATGTCAATTTTTCAAGTGGAATAATTTTTTTTACTTTCAATAAGTGCGTTTATGATCCTTATGTTGAATAAAAAGCATTTCATTTCATGTTTGAATAAAAAGCATTTAATTACGAACTACATGTGTATTTACATATTGCAACCCCTATGCAACACTGTCACTGATGCAAAAATGTACTTTTCCAGGAGATGCATTTAAAACTTTGACACCTCACTAAATACTCAATGAAAATCATATATAATACTCTACCACTCATATGGAAACTAATTTTATAAAATAGGATGTTCGATAAACCAACCCATCGATAAATACAAACATACCTCACACACCTCAATCACTTTGAACTCACATCCAAGATGTATTCCGTAAAGCCGAGATACGTTTACAAAGCAAATCGATTTGCCCTTGCACTAGCTATACCCACTGGAGTCAAAGGTCAACCTTTGTCAAACGCAATCAAGTTTATTCAATTTATGTCCGAAAGAGACGGAGTGGAAAACTTCTGCATACTAGTGTCCCGTGCTAATTTGGGACGTAAAGACATCTACCAGCTGTCTTTAGGCCAGAATGTTGTAACAGGTGACTAAGAAATTGGATTTTTTAGGTATTGGGAAGATATGCAACCAACTAACATTTATCCCTCACTGAATAGTTAAAAGATCCGAGAGCCCAGTAGGTCATTAATGCCCACTTTGCATAATAGTCAGTAGTCAATGTCATAATTGGTGTTCTATATCGCTATGTAAAGCCACTGATGATTGCCCTATTCTTAAGAATGGACAGGTTTCTTACACTGTAACGGTATCTTCTTATACCATATAAGATTATATTTTCATTCTTTTTGCTTTCATCAAACTTCAAAATTAACATAGACAGATTTGTAAATATTTTGAACTTGAAATTCGGAAGATACCGAGGTATAATGCTGGCCGTGCCACGTCCGGGAAAGGGTCCTCTACTTTCTTTCTTTACGTATAACGGTTTCCTAATTTTTACCTTTTATATTTAAATTTTAAATACATAACACGACCTCCGTGGCGCGATTGGTCAGGCACCTCGCTAATCGTGAGGTCCCGGGTTCGATTTCCGGTGGAGGCAGAATTAAGAACTACGCTGTTCTACTGCTTTCCAGTCTGGTCGTTGATTATATATGCTATATATGTATTTATCTATATATAATAAGTATATATGTCTTAAATATATGTTGACTAGTAACCCTAACACAAGTCTTAAATGAACTTACCAAGGGGCTAGTTCAATTGGTGTAATAATGTCCTAAATATTATTATCATTATAACATCAGATGTCAGAAAATCTTAGATTTTTTATTGGTTCACCTGCGCTACCCTGGCATATATTAAAGTTGCCTATAAATTTTGAAACACAGATCCTTCCATACGAATAGGTACGTGATGCAACTGGAAATTGAATCCGGTATTTTCTAATCCCGAGTCTTTCGTCTTACGAACTAATGTCAAACTTATTCCCGCGTTGTATGTAAGAAGGACTATTATCTTAATTACATCGTAGGCAGTACATAACCTACTCTCCTAAACGACATAATGAGGCGAAATTATACGAATGGCATTAGGAGTACATTTGTAATTCTGATGAGTCGTCCTTTATGGTAATACTAATACCGAGATGGTGTTATGGTGAGCATTAGGTAGATTAGGCGCCAATTGCTGATTGGGGACTAAAATAGGTTGATTAATCCGTCAATATAGCGTCTATCTGACTGTTATATGTCTTGTTAGACGTTATATTGAAAAAAGTTGACGTTAGGAGTACCTATAACCGCCGAGAGTGTATGAATGTCCATGAAGCGAAATTGGTCTGTCAGGATCGGGACAAATGGGGATCAGTGATCTCTGCCTACCCCTCTACAGGGAATCAGGCGTGATGTGTATGTATGTATGTATGTAATCCGTCTCTTTAGTGAATTTCGGGAATTATAAGTGGATAGGCTACCTAACCCTGTTCTGTACACAACCATATAAACAAATATGGAGAAATAGCTCTTTCGAGATGGACAACCGTCATTCAAGCCTTTGATTACCCCAAAAGGTAAGTCGTGAACCCGTGATAAAGTAACTGTGACTTTGTATCACATAATGTGTATAATATTATTATGAATCACATGTAAATGGCGACATGGCTTACCACCTTTCACATTGAGTACAGACTATCTGGTCAAGACGTGGGTTCGAGGTGTCCATAGAATGACTACCTTCGCAATTGCGGAGATGGAAACCTCTGACTACTACAAGGGTAAATGGTCTTGAATGCGTTTGTCTTTTTTGAATCACATAATACAAAAATTAACACGATTGTCTTTTTTGAATCACATAATAAAAAATTACATTATACCTCATTTTTTAAGCTTAAATAAATCTGAGGTTCAGCGCATTTCGAAAGGGAAAGGTATAACGTGATTAAAATGTGTCTGTTTTCCGCGTGTCCACTCGAATCAAAGTGAGGGAAATGGGTGCGGTCTATTTGGTAGAAACTTGATACTCCGAAACCTATTTGGGATAACTGACTTCGCAGAAACTTCTTTAGTCGATCATTTATTAGGCATAAAAAATAATTGACATAAATATTTTTAGGCATAATGTGCTTATGACCGAATTTAGAATGGCATACATTTAAGCTAGTAGAATTTTTATTGGCATATTTACCTTTGGCATAGTTAAAATTTTGTATAATATCATTTAGCATAACGTTCATTTAGAGTACAGATTATTTAGCATAATTTGACTAGGCATACTATGAAGATCATAGAATTTCAATTAGAATAATATAGATTGGGTTACTTTCTTCTTTAAAAATGCGTAGGTTAGGTTAGGTTAGAACTGTGACCTCTTATGCACGAGCCGAGCGAGCGAAGCGAGCGTGCCGCGGCAGCGGTCGGCGAGTGGCAGAAACGAACATGCTCTCATGGGCAAGGATATAATTAATTAAAAAAGTGTTGCAATAATCATAAAAGATGATTCTTGCTGTAAGCATTATGCGAAATGATACTTTTAAATAGTTATGGATAAGAAATATATGCCAAAAGATGAATCTGGTTTTGAACTTTCTGCGATGTGATGATTATACATTGTGATTATTATGGATACCAAAATTATGCGTACAGATAATTCTGACTTACAGAATTATGGGTTTCAATGTATGCTAAATGAGTTAATGCCAAACGATATTCTGCGAAAAGAGGTTTATGCTATTAGTTGTTATGCAATATAAAATTATTACTTGAAAAGTTCTACTATAATAGGTGTACCCGAGGGAAATCGATGGTAGGTATTTTCACGGCTCTCAAATCCTGTTCACCTTTATCACATTGGTAACGATGTAGAACTAACCTGACCCTTCGACCCTATTTGGGTTATTAAGGCCAGTTGTCCTTGCGAGTTCGGGATTTGAATGGAGTGACTAGCTGTCTATATTATTGTATGAGAAGGGTAAATAGTGTAGGTATTTTTAGGTAGTTTTGTACCAGTCTTTCAGCTTGTTGATTGGTGATAATATTTGTAATTTTCATACATGTTTGTAGATTAGGACAAAGTGTAAAATAATATGAGGGATTGTGTACGTCAGCGTGTATGTATATAATATAATCTCCAAGAGTGCACTCTATATAAACTCCAGGGGTTTAAGGATTTCTATGAAAAAATACAAGTTTGACTTAATATAAATCTCTATAATTTTATTTATAGCACTATGGTTTTCAAGATAACGGGTCTTAAAGGTAATACTTTGTTTATAAAATATACTCGATAAGTACCTTTTTCTTCTAAAATAAATAGAAATCGCGAGTCTCTAAAAATATTAGCATTAAGGTTTTCCTATTACAGTTTTCTAATATCGACTCTTAAATGGACGAAACACAAATAATTACATTAATTGAGCAGGAACTAGACAGTTTAAGTGTTTTAAACTGAAAATACTTTATTGCTACTCTAAAGTAGCATTAATGCTTAATGAAACTAACTGAGGCGCAAACTAGGAACGAAACTTGTGACCTAATTTCTAGATAGATGGAATGCCTAAGTATACCTAACTTGGCGAATTCCTCTTAAAGGATAGTCGGAGGTAGAGATATGTAACTTATCTGTGGTCGTCTTCAATTTAATTTAAACTTTAGTGAGCTTAATGAGGTTGATAAAGGCCAATTAAGAAAAATACGAGGTTAACGTGCGTTTACAGTGGAATATAATATGTTGATAAACAACACTTCTATTTTACAAATTAGACTCAAATCTAAACAATAACTTCATATAATTTTCAATGAATTTAATGTATAATATATATACTCACACAATATAATAAAACACTATCAAAATGCTAAACTTAATTAGTAAGTTAACGATTGCATTAGCGATAAATTTATTATATAGTGAAGTTAAGAATAGTTCCAAATCTCGAATCACCTATACCCCTTTACACCATGAATAAAGCAGCTGGTTGCATTCTAATCTGATCCCAGACCAACAGACTAAATAAAACAGCAAACTTGTTAACGAGGTTTCAAACGAATAGCTATTTAAGGCCATGTCAGTGGCATGAAAGCAATTTATTTTCCGCAATAACCACGTTCCCATCTAAGCCTTTTTAATCGTGCTAGATAAATAAATAAACAAAACGGCTATACAACACTGCTTAGGTCGTCAATATACACAAACGTGTGAATGTATGACAATAATATCGTGTACGTATGGTAAAACCGATTAAAAGTTCAGTAGAACAAATTATTTTGAGTCGACAACATGTATCCGCATAATTCAGATCATAGCATTGACAAACAAGCCAAATTTGAATGGTTTTTTTGTGTTATATGGATCTGTATATGGCCTGGGCTGCACCAAATCTTCCAAAATCGGGCACAAAACGAGCAAACCCGACAAAAATTACATTCACTCGTTCGATTAATCATATTCCGAATAATAGCCTGTTTTGAATAAAAGTCAGGTTGCGTCGTCGTGAAATAATGTGTGTGAAATGCAAAAGTGTTCATGGAATGGTAGAGAAGATGTGAAACCAGAATGGTTCTATTCCAAAAGATACATAGCCACATGAGCTTAGATATTTATATGTATTTCTTAAGTCATACATACAAGATGTCTTCAATTTGTTCGTCTTACGAGCTTTACATATTAAATTTGGCGTAATTCATTTCTTAACATATAGTATTTAACCTTTTATGATACGATGCATACCTAAATAATACATGAATTAATACATTTTATTCTACTGCAAAAACAACATGAGTTGACGCAATACATTAATCGTTAAAGCTTCAACTCTCTTCAGAATGAAGGCCTTCTATGTACCCTTCAGACCTTGACGGACTAAGGGACTTAGTCACGACAAAGCCTACGTATAAAACAACCCTAGTTTTCTTGGCACATACATATAGTCATAAATATTCTAATTAACTGCTTTTTAATCTTGTCTAAGAAAGCAACTAAGGGACTAGGGATGAATGGAATTCATCGGTTATAGACAAACGCGTTCACGACCATTAACCTTATACAAACAAAGACAAACGCGTCCAGGACCATTAACCCATGATATACGACTACACCGCAAGATTTCAGGTAAAAAACCTTCGTAGATAAGAATGTGACACACCGCTAATTCTGCAGAGATCTATCATATATAAGCCCTACATAGGTCTTGAAAGAAAAAGTGTTTAGTCACTACATAGTATAAAACAAAGTCGCTTTCTCTGTCCCTATGTCCCTTTGTATGCTTAAATCTTTGAAACTACGCAACGGATTTTGATGGGTATTTTTTTTAATAGATAGAGTGTTTCAAGAGAAAGGTTTATATGTATAATAACATCCATTAAATAGTGGAGTAGGCTATATATTTTATACCCGTGCGAAGCCGGAGCGGGTCGCTGGTATATATATATATATATATATATACGAGTATATTATATACGACTACACCGCAAGATTTCAAGTAAAAAACCTTCGTAGACAAAAATAACCTTCGTAGATAAGAATGTGACACACCGCTAATTCTGTAGAGATCTATCATATTATATAAGCCCTATATAAATAGGTCTTGAAAGAAAAAGTATTTAATACAGAATAAAACTACAGCAACATTTTCTTAGCTACTAATGATTCCTTAGCTTTGCTAGTGGTGTTTAAGTGCGCCACTTAGGCATGCTCAGCCGACCAAGGACTCAAAGCACTTCTAGTTGCTTGGCTTGGTTGAAAAAATAGTTATACTAGAAACATCAAAACCCTTGGTGGTAGTATACTAACTACTTGAGCAAAAGATTAAAACTATTTTTATGTATAATATTGGAATTTTAAAGATTATACATTTATACAGATTGTACAGACACATTATTATATCAGTCACTCAAACTTCAACCACCAAGTATATGTACATATTTATATACATACATATGCCTGATTAGCTGTAGAGGGATCGGCCGAGATCAGGGATCCTCATTTGTCCCGATCCTGACAAACCACTTTCGCTTCATTGACAGTCATACTCATACACAATCGGCGGTTATAGGTACTTCTAACGTCACCCTTTTTCAATATGGCGTCTATCTCGTCGTTTAAAATATGTTACTTTCTAAATATTGTTGGTTTTAGTATACAATAATTGGAGCAAAACATGAATGAATCATCGTATTAAAATACATACATAATCCATACTTTTTAACATACATATTAATTTACTCCTTTAATCCCTTTCGGGATGGACAAAAGCTTGAAAATATAATGTCTCCCAGATCACTTACCAGCATGAATAAGAGTTAAGTAAGTTAAGTAGAACATATCATAATGGAACATTGGTGACAGGTTGCTAGCCCATCGTCCAAGATCTATTTACCTCAGTCTCTTTCCTTTTTAAAACACATATAAACCATAAAGGTATCTATCGACATATTGTATTCAAGTCCTAAACCAGTATTAAATACCTAATACCATCCAAAATACCTAACTTACAAAAGCTAGTTTATAAAGTAAACACGTTAATACTTAATCCAATGCTACCAACCTAAGTACGCCTAAACTAATAAAGTATGTCGCTCACATCCTTTTGAAGGATCCCCCGGGGTCATTAAAAGCACCACAATACCCTATCTAGTCTGTGGATGGCTTATATAAGGCCGCAATAGACTGTCAACTTAGTTTATGAGGACTGTCTAGAATGGACTTTATGACTAGTTGCGGTAGAATTTAAATAGTACTTTTCGACGTAAATAGAAATTCTAAGCCTTAACAGTTTTGTACTTAAATTGATTACCATATTAGACGACCTCCGTGGCGCGATTGGTTAAGCACCTTAACGCTAATCGTGAGGTCCCGGGTTCGATTCCCGGTGGAGGCAGAGATAAGAACTACGCTTTTCTTCTGCTTTCCAGTCTGGTTGTTGATTATATATGCTATATATTTATTTATCTATATATAATAAATATATATTTCTTAAAAATACGTTGACTAGTACCCTTAACACAAGCCTTAAATGAACTTACCAAGGGGCTAGTTCAATTGATGTAATAGTGTTTTATATATATTATTATTATATTATCCGTATTTACATATGTTTACAACCAACCAAGAACTGATCAAGTAGAAACAATGTCTCATGATTCTGTTCACCTCTAAAAGGATAAATGGAGGTAACTACGTATAGGGAAGAGTCCTATAAATATTTGTTCATCTCTGATATTGTAAACAAAATTTCATTTCATTTCAACAGCGAATTATTGTTACATGTTATATGTCGCCATGTATAATTAATCAATCAGCCTATACCAGTCCACTGCTGGACATAGGCCTTCCCAACCGTATTCTACAAAACATGATCACTCATGGCCCTCATTCAACCACTACCAGCGACCTTCTTCAGGTCATCGGTCCACCTGGCAGGGGGCGTCCTATACTACGTATTCAAGCTATGAAATGAAATTCTTTTTTATTACATATAACGATCATAAATATAAAAAACTACGGTCTGCTTGAGGTAATCCCTAAACGAGATAAGTAGGCATATTGTGCAATTTGTCTGTCTCTGTTCATATGTATATTTGTATGAGTGTATAATAAAATTTAAAATGTCATGAAAAAATTGACATTTAGATTAAAATAAATGTAATAATTAAACAACAAAACAAAAAACAAACGCGTTCACGATCATTAACCCTTACAGGGTAGTCAGAGGTTCAGGTGTCCATCTCCGCAATTGCGAAGGTAGTAATTCTATGGCCACCTCGAACCCACGTGTTAACCAGATAGTCAGAACTCAATGTGACAGGTGGTCAGCCATGTCGCCATTTACAAGCACTAACTATTACCTGTTCGACGAACAGGTAGGTTTTCTCACGATGTTTTCCCTCACCGTATAATTCGATGCAATAATAATAATTAAAATGAATATAATTATACTATATGAATATTACCGATCTATCTTTCATGATGTCTTGACTTGGTACCATTTGACATTTATATGGAAAAGATTCCTTCAGGAAATGAAAGGAGACAAAAGAGTCTATTGTCGAAAAGAGGTTTTATACAACTTTCATAATTTAAGTTTTCTCAATCGCAGTCAGAACAAAAGGCAGGAAATTGTGTTCGGATTCAATTCAATTGGATTCAATTTCAATTTTATCACTAAAGTTATTAGACAGGTTGAAGAGCCTCATTTCGGGTTCGATTCCCGACAGCGTTTTAATAATCATACACAAAAACGATGAATAAATAAAACATACATATACATACGTCCTTTAATCCGTTTCGGGGTGGACAGAACCTCGGAGATATATCTCCAAGGTCACTTTTAGCATGATAATTAGGAATAAATGTAATAAATTAATAAATGGAATGCTTCGCAATTGTAGAAGAGGATATCTATACATCTGATATTATTATATTCGACGTAATAAAATATAGTTACATAGATTATATTATATTATACAGTAATCATGGGTAAACAAATTAAAACTATGACTATATACTTAAAGTACAAATAAAACATACATACATACAATCACGCCTGATTCCCTGTAGAGGGGTAGGCAGAGATCACGAATCCCCATTTGTCCCGATCCTGACAGACCACTTTCGCTTCATTGATACTCATACATCTTCTTATACTCACTCGGCGCTTATAGCTTGGGTTAGGTTAGATTAGGTTATACTCCTAACGACACCCTTTTTCAATATAACAATAATAATAAGTCATACTATATAAATAAAAATTAAATTATATAGAAAATATCTTTATAGTCATCGCTGTCAGAGGGTGGTAGGGTTCCCAAGACACTGATAGCATTAAAAACATCTGATTAACTCGTAAAGTATACTGTCGTAAATTGAATATTTTATGTAAGTATATAACCGAGTGTGTAATAGGAGGGTTATCAATGCGAAAGTTGTTTGTCAGGATCGGGACAGATGGGGATCTGTGATACCTGCCTAACCCTCTACAGGAAAACGGGCGTGATATGTATGCATAGAACAAAATTTAGGTTGACAATTTTTTTTTATTGGCTCTAGTTCCAGTGTCCGAATTTTTTGATCTGTAGAGGCCATTTTAACATATTTTTTTCACAACTTTAGTGTTTTTCACATCATATACTCGTATCATATGCTAAAGTATGTAAATAATATTTTTTGTGTATACCGAGAATGAGTATACACATAAGCATACATAAATATAATAACCGAAAAATAGTTTCTATGAAACACAGAATAAATACAACAAAAATAAATTCTACTTACTGTAACCGCTGGCACCGATCAATATCCATTGAAACATGAAAACATTTGTCAAATGAGTCCCCCACTACACAAATTACTGAATGAAATAACACTTACACAAATATAGACTTAAAATCCAAATAAAACCCCATTTTTATTCAACAATACTCATTTTTTCCGCCATATTATAAATATAAATGTCAAATGATTTCCGCGGGAACTCTAACAATTAATTGTCTATTTTTTATTATTATTTGGTCCAGGCAAGGAAATGGATTTGCCAGCCGGTTCCAAGTTGTGTCACGTTCTGCTAGCTAGAAGCTGCGTAGTGGGAAACGCCTGCCCCCGCTTGCGTAACCTGCCCCGATACAGCCTCTTGCTACGGGTTTACTCGTAGTATAGAGTTAACATATTAGTATAGAGTAATAGGTAGAAAATACTATAATGTATATGTGCATGGTAATTGAAAGGATAGACTTAAGATTTCAAATAGGTTTTTGAGTTTATAGTTAGCTTGAATACTAAATTGTAATAAATTCTGTTATATTATTAGTAATTGCGTATTATCCGTAACGGCGTTATCAAAAATAACATTATGCTTTTTTTTAAACATTCATAGTTACAGAAGCCACATAAAAAAGGTTCATAGTTAAATGTAGCATATTTTGGATATAACCATGAACTAAATTAATAAATATTAATAATAGCCGACTACTCTATCACCCTTAAGGCCTTATCACACAATACTTTACCAACAGATAAAACAAAACAAAAACGTTTACATTCCATTAAAAACTCTAACACAAAATATAATATACAAATATCATTCCCTAATTTACACTCATGATTAATAACTAACGGGACTAATCGCGTATGAAACGTCGGGTTAATAAAGGTAACTTTATTATATAAAAACATACACGATAAGTCCCGTTAGTTATTAATCATCATTCCCTAACCAAAACATACAAACACACATTCCTTTTACGCTTAGCCTGAAATTTCGAGCTGTTTTCGGGGAAAGGCCCGTAATACGCATGCGCGGAAGAGTGACAGAGATATGGGATACTTCTATCGCACCCCCAATTGGGCTGAAACGAAACAGGTTCTAATCAGAAATTGGTCGCTTTATCACTCTGTGAATGAATACGTCTTGTAGTCTGTGAACGGACTAACCACCTGTCATGTTGAGTACTGAAAGAATACAAGAAATAATGATTTTGATCACTACACGTAGATTAGTTACAAAAAAGTTGGATATATATATATATAATATCTGCTATGATATTTAGATATTATTATGTAATTGTGTATGTTAATATAGATTTTATTTTGTAACCATAACGGTTTTTTAACCTTTTGGGGCAGTCAGAAGTTGAAGGTACTTTTAATGATCATATTGTTACGAAGGCTTTAGCCTCTCAAAGCTTGTTTCAAGTGATAACATTCCATACCGAATTTTATATTCTTTTGTCTACCTATATAAGTTTTTGTTCGAGTTCTTCACGTTATCTTTCCTCAGTAAGCAGCTGTTGCCAAGTGGGCAAGACCTCTGACTTCTTATTTGAAGTCTTAGGTTCGAATCCCGGTTTTGGTATGTAGCAATGAATGAAATTTAAAATACTGTTTTTCTTTTTGAATATAATTTGCAGTCGCTAAGGGTGATCGAAAACATCGCGATCGAAACCTGTATACGACTATACGGTTCACAACCTATCACGTTGGGTGCTGTCTGTCTAGTAAAACGCGGGTTACTAGTTACATTAACATGCCTTACAAAGTTCAAAGATGGGCAGTCAAGCTTCTAACTACCCCGCGATAAAAAAAATGGAGTGTGTACAAACAGGTCATGAATTACATGTTTAAGCGCATTATCATTATGCTTAGACAGATGACCAAGTATGCATTGAATATCCAAACTTTATTTCTAAGAAAAACATGAGTGCATCTACAACAAACAAAACAAACGCATTCACGACCATTAACCCTTGCGGGGTAGTCAGAGGTTCAGGTGCCCTTCTCCGCAATTGCGAAGGTAGTAATTCTATGGACACCTCGAACCCACGTGTTAACCAGATAGTCAGTACTCAATGTGACAGGTGGTCAGCCATGTCACCATTTACAAGCACTAACTATTACCTGTTCGACGAACAGGTAGGTTTCCTCACGATGTTTTCCCTCACCGTATAATTCGATGCATTTCGTAAATGTGTTTTTATTACGAAAATGTACTTAAGAGATTCATTAAAATTCATTTCCATTGGTAAATGCTCAAGCGGGATTTGAACCCTGTATGTTATGATTATGTTATTTTTCCTCACAGTTTATGACCCTTTTAGACACTGACCATCTTCCTTGTATTATCATATTAAATTATATTCCATTTCCCATACTCCGATTAAATTCACCTATATAACCTCCTTTGAACAGCTTTGATCTGGCCTTATCCGCAAAATCTCTGTCGTGGCCGACCTGAACGAGAATTTAATATCCTGGTCCCGTCCAATCTTATAACTATTGTTGAACCAATACTTCAAAGCTAACGTTACTTAGTAGCTGAGCATTATGATTATATAGCGACTGTAGCCTAGTAAGAACTTTGACTCATTATTATAGGTCCTAGGTTCGAATCCCGCCTCTGGTATGTGCAGTCAACGCTAAAAGTGCAGTCCCAGTAACTTTTTATAAGGTTTACGTTTATAAGAACAAAACACAATATTTTTAATTTCGAAGCACGCGAACGTATAATGGCCATGATATTGCATAGTGGCGCCAGTTTTAAAATGTAAAATATTGTCTTATGTTCTTATAAACCTACCTTATAGAAATTTACTGGGATTACACTTTTGGGGTTGACTGTACCTTTCAATTAAACGATTAAATTTTCGAATGTAGGAAACCTGCCTATCCTTCGGCAGGCCAGTGTCTGTATACGCCGATACGGTTCAAAGTTCGATACTGTTCAAAACAAAAAGTCATAAACCATGTTGTCATTTACAAGCACTGACTATTACCTATTCCTAAGAATACTTAGCTTTCCAAATGATGTCATTTTTTTCTATAGTTTTAAGAAATTCGCGATTTATACTCATGATTAATAACTAACGGGACTTATCGCGTAAGTTTTTATATAATAAAGTTACCTTTATTAACCCGACGTTTCGGCTATGAGTCTGCCCGTGACCATGGCTGCTGCAACGTAGCCGAAACGTCGGGTTAATAAATGTAACTTTATTATATAAAAACTTACGCGATAAGTCCCGTATGTCATTTTTCTATCAATTGCTAACTGGAACGTAAAAAGAATGATAACTAGCTTGTCTTGTCTTGTCGTCGGATGCGACTTAGAGACTTTAGTTTTCATTATATCTACTATACTATGGGCAAGTAACCTGTCACCAATGTTCCATATAACATTACTACCCCAACATTGATGCTAAAAAGTGACCTAGGTGATATTATCAAGTCTCCAAGATTCTTTCTGACCTGAAAGGGATTAAAGGACATGAATGTATATGTAAATATACAACGGGGTTGCCATGTGCGCTTGGTTCCATAAATGTGAATTATCGTATAATTAATTCTTTTCTGTATTTGTGTATATGCTGCGCCTAGTGTGAATATAAGGAATTTTATTTTATTATAACTGTATGAAGAACAGTTAGCTTTCCTCGCGATATTTTCCCTTAACAAGCATACATACACGCCCATACAATAGAGAGGTAAGCAGAGATAACGGATCCAAAATGGGGATTAACATAACCGGTAAAATCACGTTTCTTTCCCATAAGGCATGTTCTGGAACGTCCATTATCGAGTTAGTGCCAATTCGCGAACAATAGATGGCAGGCAAGGCCGAGCAGAGGATGTAAGCACTTGGCCAGAACTGCGCAGATTTAACACTGACGACATGGCTGGGCAGGTGGGGTCAAGGTCGAAAGACTAGGTACTAGTGTTTGTCTAGGAGTCTTAAAGTAATCTAGAGTTATAGGCTGGAGTATATAGCACTTTAGACTTTCTTTCCATTATTAAGAAGTATTAAAGTATTCTATGCGAATAGATTAGAGATTATATTATACTAGACTTTCTTACCAAGCGAGTAAAAATGTATTGAAAAATAGTTATAAGCAAAGGGGAAATAATCGTTATAATCACAATGCATACATATAAGCATTTTCTTTAATCCCTTTCAGGATGGACTGTCCATTTAAAAAAGGGATCGAAGGACGTGAATGTATATGTACGTATGTCAATTATACTCTTAAATTATTACGAATGAGTATATATCAATTGAATGTTTCGCCTTCTATAATATGATTGTATATTTCATATCAACGTCTATGAACGCTGATTATTTTGAAGAAAAGCCAGATTTCATCACGTTAAGAAAATTGTGAGAATATAAATAAAATAAGTCTTAATAAAAACATTTATTCACTCATAAACTATAACAACATCAATGCTTAATATTTATGGTCGTAACAAACAGAAGTGCTAAACTTAACATTATGGTTTAATAGTATTTTTAAATAAAAAATGCATTCCATATATTTAGAGCACCCGCCACATAAGGTGGCAGTTGGAGGCGTCGCCACAGTCGCGTAATCCAGTGTTGCCAGTAAACACGCCAAAACTAGCACTCACTGTGCCATACGGCTCGATACATTATATTGAGGTTTCATTTGTAACGATCTTTGGTTGCAGAGCTATAAACTCAAATAAAACAAATTAATATACCAAAGTCAAAAGTCAAAATATTTTTATTCTAAATAGGCCCTATCATAAGCTCTATTTGAAAGTTATTTTATGATCTAAGTACAAATTAAAAAAACTATATATTGACAAAAGGAATATATATGAGTGAAGTGGAAGGGCGGTTACGTAGGGGCCGGCCTAATAAGACATATATGTAACAGTCAGATAGACGCTATATTGAAAAAAGGTGACGTTAGGAGTACCTATAACCGCCGAGAGTGTATTAGAGAATGTATGAATGTCAATGAAGCGAAAGTGGTCTGTCAGGATCGGGACAAATGGGGATCCGTGATCTCTGCCTACCCCTCTACAGGGAATCAGGCGTGATGTGTATGTCAATTTATTATAATCACCCTTAACAAACATAAAAATTACAAAGAGTGGGCAAAAAACACAACGCTGGTAATACTAAATTTACCTTTCATACAAAATAACACGCAATGGCGGAAACGTCAAATTTAGTTCCAAGTTTGGCTACTGCCAATTTATGTGGCGGGTACTCTAAAGACAGTCTCCTCGTGATAATCCTACTAAGAGATATAGGCATAATATATCAATGTGTATTTAGGTCCGTAGCCGCATCTGCCTTAGGTTATCAAAGTTAAGCAACGTTGATCGTGGACAATATTTGGATGGGTAACCATTCGAATGATCACGTACCATTGGTATATGTAAAGTAAACGTTGAAAGTATACTTATATCTCTTAGTCGCTTCTTTAACAAGCCGAGAATAGAAGGATATATCATTCTATATTCCTTGATCGACAATTTGAGACTTAATAATCTTATTATTAACTAAATGTACTTGTAGAACGTAACACACACAATATTTTTAAGACTGGCAATTTTTGTTTTAGAAGCGTATTCGCGTATACTTAATAAACAAAGTATTACCTTTACCGAGAACCGTAACCTGGAACATGGCCGCAACGTCAATAATATAATAATATTTGGGACACTATTACACCAATTGAACTAGCCCCTTGGTAAGTTCATTTAACACTTGTGATAAGGGTACTAGTCAACGTATATTTAAGAAATATATACTTATTATGTATAGATAAATGCATGTATAGTATATATAATCAACAACCAGACTGGAAAGCAGACGAAAAGCGTAGTTCTTAACTCTGCCTCCACCGGGAATCGAACCCGGGACCTCGAGTTAGCGTTCAGGAGGTTAACCAATCGCGCCACAGAGATCGTCTAGTAACAAAGGTAATACTTTGTTTATAAAATATACGCGATAAGTCCCGTTTTTCTTATAAAATGTAACACACACAAACAAACCCACAATATTCATTATATTATTCAAAAAGTTTTTTATCTATACAAAAACTATCGATAAAAATACATACACTCGTCCTTTTATCACTATCAGGGTGTACAGAAACTAGGAAACAAGATATCTCCCTTAACTACGCTTGGAGTTAGTTGAGTAAATAAGCGGTAACATTATGCATAATGTAATGTAATTTTTATGTTGGAATCCAATTATTGTGTGTTAATTAATCTTATTGTAGAGAATTAATAAAAAAAATATTTTTAGCTGGCTTTCCTAAAGACATAAAGGTAGAGGTATCAAAAGGACTGAAAATATATAGATTCTCCTAGACTATAGGCTTCAAATCAAATATTCCTTCGTGATGTAATCAGAGTTTTTGTTTCAGACTCTTAAGGAGACAGACATGATGTAACTATGAGGTAGGACAAATAAAATAAGATACACTTCAGTACCCATATTCCTTGAGGAGTAGACAGGATTTCACGTGTCATTTCCATTGGTACTAACTCAGGTAGGAATCGAACCTTGAACCTATTAATTCAAAGACAAAAAGCCACTAAACACACTGAATTGAAATGAAATCATATTAAATGTCACGTGCTAGTCTAGGACGTAAAAAGAATACTAACCTTCCTGCCTCTCATAACGGGATATCGCAAAAGCCGCCTATAGGATAAGCGATGGATAGAATCAATTGAGCGATGAGCTAGCACACTGTCAATAAAGTTCGTAATAACATTGCTACCCCATCAAATGTATATTCATGCTAAAAAGTGACCTAAAGATATTATATCTCCGACGTTCTGTGCACCCTAAAAAAGATTAATGGACGTATATGTATAAATGTATGTTGAATGTATATATGTTATTCAATCAATAGTACCTCTATGCACACGATAATCGCCTACAACATTAGCGGCACTACTGTAGCGATTAAAGAAGTTGTTTTTAGCGTCAAATTTCGTTTCTGACGTTCCTGTCATAGCCGTTATGACGTCATTCGTCTTTTTACTACCCTTATGGCTTAGAGTCAAGTATTTAGTAATATCGGTGGGCTTCAACAAAGGAGTTTTGAATGATTCCGACCTCTTTGCCACGAATTTGTCTCTGGGTATTTTCTTTTCGTTCAATACGGGGTTTAGGATGCCTGTACAGGAGTCATCTAGATAGTTTTTAGTGCTTTTAGGGGTACTAAGTCTGCTGTTTAGTAGTTCTAGGTGTTTTAGGTCGTTCTCCAAGGTTTGCAAGCGGTTTGGCGGCTGGAAGTCTGTGTGAGGCTTTGGAATTATCTGTAAAAAAATATAAAAGATTACGTAAAATGGCAAGTGTACTTCACTACATAGTAAAAAACAAAATCACTTTCTCTGTCCCTATGTCCCTTTGTATGCTTAAATCTTTGAAACTACGCAACGGATTTTGATGCGTATTTTTTATTAGATAGAGTGATTCAAGAGGTAGGTTTATATGTATAATAACATCCATTAAATAGCCAGAAGTGCGAACCCGGAGCGGGTCGCTAGTAGTAATATATAAGCGAGTAATTGAAATACAGTACTGTTTATTCTGGCACGTGCATATATTATTAACTAGCTGCATCACTTCTCAGTGCTTATAAAGATAAATTACTTATGTTATAGGTAAAGGACATGTTTGTTGCTAGCCCATCGCCCAAATATATTATTCTTTTAGCCAAAACCTATATTCGTTACCTTTTAGGACATTTGAAGTTTAATTAGCGTTATATACATCCCAAACTATCACGGAACATGAATTTAAATATTTACTAGCGACCCCCTCCGGCTTCGCACTTCTGGCTATTTAACGGATGTTATTATACATATAAACCTACCTCTTGAATCACTCTATCTAATAAAAAATACGCATCAAAATCCGTTGCGTAGTTTTAAAGATTTAAGCATACAAAGGGACATAGGGACAGAGAAACCGACTTTGTTTTATACTATGTAGTGATAAACATACACATACACACCACGCCGATCTACCTTGATAGGGCTAGACAGAATTTACAATACAGTACCTGTTTCCTAGAAGTGGTCCGTGGCAGGGGCGGTGGTTGTGGTGCTTCGTCACTGGACATGTAGTCCGGAGTCCTGGGTTTGTATCTCTGGGGGGCAAGGTCAGGGGTGCCTTCGGATTCTGGGAATCTCCAGGTACTGGTAAAGGAAAAGAAAATTAAATATAGATATAATCAAGATCAACATAAACAGTAATTGTAAGTTAAAATAAAGTATGTGTATAGCCAAAAAATATAATTAAATACTTAAAATAGGTTTAAATTGAGCAGAATTGTTTTTAGATTATTTATTTTTTAGTTTATGTCCATTCTGACACATACTCGATCCATTAGTTTACAAATACTTAGTTTAGTATTACTTGCTTACATCAAAACACACGTTTCACCAGCCAAGGATAGGCAGAGATCACAGAGATCTCCATCTGTCCCAATCCCAACAAACCACTTTCGCTACATTGACACTCACACTCTGCGTTTATGGGAAGTACTTCTAACGTCACCCTCTTTCAATATGACGTCTATCTGACTGCCATGTCTTATTGGACCTGCCCCTACATTTACGATACATAGTATTTATAGTACCTACTAATTCCTTTAACCTACACTCTTAAACACCTCAAACACCTACCTGGTAGATCTCTCACTGCTCTTAGACCGGGTGACCTTGGCCAAGCGGTGAAGGGCAAACAAAGCACCCTCACCAGCCTCCCCCAGCCAGACGCATAGCTCCTGCAATATCTGGAAGAGGGATGATTTGTTAAATAGCGACATCTAACGAAAACAGGTTGAATTAGTTAGATATTATGGACGAAATATGTGTTACGCACGAGTCACTGTTTTTAGGATAGTCTAAAACAGGTTGAATTAGTTAGATATTACACAATAACAACAAAAAGGACAAAGTGTGTCACAATTTTAATACTTTTAAGATTGTCTCAGGCTTGGATCACTACAAGCTAATAATTTCCCAGATAGCCAGTACCCAACTAGATAGGAGTAAATCCATCACCGTGAAGAAGTACTATTACGAAATTATGTTTATCTCTATCCTTTGGTACCGACTGGAAATACATAGGTTTCCTTTAAATATATCACTGGATTCGAATTTGGGACTAGGCCCAGGAACCTTTGACCAGTATTACATGTTTAAGCGCATTATTATTATGCTTAGACAGATGACCAACTATGCATTGGATATCCAAGCTTTTATTCTAAGAAGAACATGAGTGCATCTACAACAAACAAAACAAACGCATTCAAGACCATTAACCCTTGCGGGGTAGTCGGAGGTTCAGGTGTCCATCTCCGCAATTGCGAAGGTAGTAATTCTATGGACACCTCACTGGAAGCCAGTACTCCGCCGTGTTAACCAGATAGTCAGTACTCAATGTGACAGGTGGTAAGCCATGTTGACATTTACAAGCACTAACTATTACCCGTTCCCAAACAGACCTGTTCCCAGACAGGTTTCCTCACGATGTTTTATCTTAAGGTAGCATTAGGTTCTTGGCGACGGCGACGCGCGACCGCGACCCGCGACCGAGACCGGGTCGCGCGACCCACTGCTTTGTATGAATTTTGACATCGGAAAGCTAGGGGTCGCCCCGCGACAGGCGACCATGGTCTCGTAGTCAAACAGTCGCCGTCGCCAAGAACCGAATGTTACCTTTACCGTGGTATTTTGTTAATGTATTTTTATTACGAAAATGTACATAGAAATTCATTAAACTTCATTTCCATTATTACATGCTCAAGCTGGATTTGAACCCTGTACCCACTGATACAGAGCCAAGCCCCAAATAATTGAGCTACGTCGAATTACTGAGCTACGTCGAATTTAACAATTTACATGTTTAAGCGCATTATTATCATGTATGGAAAGATGACCAGCATTGGATATCCAAGCTTTTTTTTTTTTTTTTTAATTCTTTATTAAGCCATTCACCACTTAGGTTATGTCGGCTGAAGTACAAACACTGATGCCACGGCGTTTGAACTTCTTGTTATTTCATCGCCATGGTTACATCAACGCTGCCAGCCGCTACAACCGAAGAAAAACGAAATCGATGCTCCAATTTCTTGCTCTCTTCCTTGTTCTTCGGTTCGTTCCAGTTGAAGATCCAAAGCTTATCCCAAAGCGAACATATTTAGCCAGTTTGGCATCACAATTGACTAAATATTCAGCCCAAAATAATTATTTGTATTTTCAACTTTCACTGAGCTGCTGACTTTGTTGACGCACCATAGACGACTGATCCAAGCTTTTATTCTAAGAAGAACATGAGCGCATCTACTATTTCAATATAGTACCGTAAACTTCCCCCTTTGCAGCAAAGCCGTCAGGATGTTCCCCAAGGTCATCTGGGGGTTGTCCCCACCTAGGCGGGCCAGGGCGTTCAGTGGCTGACACTGGTTGAGGGTCAGCTCATGCTCTGGAGTCCAGGGTTCGTCTTCAGCATCTGATGTGCCGGATTCATCGACTGGAGGAATGGAAAAGATTGCATAGAATAGTGGAGAATGTAGCAGGTGTCATGTTTTATTTGGAATAAATGTAACCAATTATCCAGCTACCTTTTGCGTGATATGTATATTTAGGAATAACATTAACAATATTGCGAAATTTGTTACGTCCTTTTCTGTGACATTTGGTAAAGAACTTTTAATCTAACGACAGGTAAATGTATATTTATATGAATCCATGTAGAGAACACTGTGATGAAAATTACAATATTCCGTTTTAAAAACAAATAATTATCAAAGCCTAAGCAGCAGACAACTCAATAAATTATTAACTACAGTAACTCATAACCTCTACACGGCTTACAAAGATAAAATCTTACCACACAAAGCATCCTTGACCCCATTAATAAAGTCCAAGGTCTCCAAAAGCGTGGGTCTGGACATGGTCTCCTTGCACCGTAACGTGGACCCAGCAGACCTGGGGCGTTTCTTGATATCCAGAGCGCTTTCCATTGCATCCGTGTAGACCAAACTCCTCAGGGTATGGTACCTTTTCTTCATAGTCTTGGTGTCAGAGGCTATGGAGATCTCTGGGAACCCATAACTGATTGGTCTGGTGTGAATCTTTGGTTTTCTCTTCACTTTAAGTCCATTTTCAGGGTTTGGTACTGGGATAATATCAGGTTTGGAATCGTTTCGCCAGTATTTGCCAGATTTTATGCTGGCTAAGATTTCGTCTGTGCTGCTTAGACGGGGATGCTTCTTTAGTTTCAGTCTGTGAATTAGAAATGAACATAAACATTATTGGATGCATTATATATATACGTCATTTGTGTTTGCCTGGGATGTTAAAATAATGCTAACTAGCTGTCGTCTTTCGCGGCATGTTGTAGGAGGCGACTTAGGGATTAGGGGCATAAGAATGTATTGGGCTGTATCATATGACATCAAAACCCCAATATACAGGCTAAAAAGTGACAAAGACGTTTTCGTGTCTCCAAGGTTTTGTTCACACCGAAAGGAATTACAGGACGTGAATGTATATGTATGTATGTAATATATGAAAGCAACATTAAATTTTCAGGCTCAATACAATCGGGTCATGTCTCCGTAAAGACAAAAGCTTGCGTGACCATGGTCATTGTGAAGGTTTAGGTTACTGTCCCTGCAAACGTAACTCGTTTCACTGGATAGTTTAAATCCGACGTGACACATGTAGTAACGGTCCTTTATATACCGAATATAGGATACATACGTAAATAAATATATTTACCGAATGTATTCTTCAATTAACAATTAAAAGGGAGTGTGTATACACAAGTCGTGAAGTGTATGTGTGTATAGTTCGTAGTGTAAATAGTACCCTTAATTCAAGAACATAACATATGTAGTCAGATATTTAAGTATACGTATAGACTAGTGCAGAGTTAGATGCATTGTCTGTTACTAATATATTAGTGCTGTAAAAACATTATCTTACCCATCATCTCCCACAATGGCCGTAGTGAAAGCGTTCACCACACATCTCTTGGCGAGTTTCATCTTTGCTTCCGCTTTGTCCCTTCTGTTCAGGGTTAGAGCTCTGGCTGACGCGTGTTCTCTCTTTGAGGGTAGTTTCACATTGTATGAGACAGCCATGCCATCTCCTGTTGGGAATACTAGGCGAAAGTCTGTAACAGTTATGGGATAAAGATCAAGTTATGGGATAGTCAATTTATATATTCTAAATAATAATTGACAAATATAATAGCATTTTGAATTTTACTAAAAACTCTGCTAGCACAAAATTTCGCATCATCAATCAATTAATCAATCAGCCTCTATCAGTTCACAGAACGTAAGTGTATCACAAATTAGTAAAACTACAAAAGTCATTTTATGGCACGGTACGGGCCTTACGCACAAAAAGATTTTACAATTTTGTTATGCATTAAAAGCTAAAACAAATATACTCTGATACGAGAAAATAACTACCGATTCATTCATATTAAAACTTAATAAAAAATACGTACCAAACTGTCGAAATTGATCCACAAATCCAACTAGCGACTTGGCCCACGACATCTTCTTTGAAACTTCCAGCAGCCCTATACTCGGTTCGATTGCCCCTTCATGGACATTCTGACAAAACTCCTTCAGCCCCTCATATTCCACTTCACTCTTCTTCTTATCATAGTCTTCTAGAAACCACGAGTTCTCTAAAGAACTCAAAAACAAACCTTCTAAATACGGCTTTAGTACTGGCCCTAGATATTTCTTATCATCTTTAGCTCCCTTGTAAAGCCAGTCTAGAACCGTTTTGACTAAAACAATTCCATCTTTCAGGTCATTATGTCTTAGTTCTGGATCTTTCCTTACAGTATCTACTAAACAAGTACTAGAAGCGTCGTAATAGTCTCTCAGTTTAGCCCATTTTTTGGACCTATAAGCGACCATGTCTCTTTCGAATTCGTTCATGCTTTTCGATTGGTATAAAGAGTTGTGTATATACAAGTCTCTGGCTTGGTCAAGCATTATGGCTAAAATGTGTATTAAATCTTCTACTGGATCGCTGTCAGGAGCAGTCAGTTGGATTAGATTCGCTTTGAATGCGCTCTGGGTACTCTGTAAAGGAAAAAAAGGAGACATTAATTTCGCCAGATGCTTTTCTTCAAGATGTGTTGCAAGAGACGATAAAGAAAAATGAGGAGTAGGTCGTAGTATCTATAGATTGGGTAAATAATACACTATAACCCCAATTTAATGAGGCACCATATTACATATGTACACATATATACACTCACGTCCCTTTTGGTGTGCCCAGGGCCTTGAAGATTTAGCATATCCTAAGGTTTCCTAAGTAATATTTTAGTAAGCATTGCGATGGTGAAGTCATCAGGACATTGGTTACAAGTTGCTAGCCCATCCCCCAATTGCTGCCATTTACTCTACGCCCTTAGTGGTCTCGGCAAGAACGGCAGTTAGTTAGCATTCTTTTTACGTCCCGGCTATCACGGGACTTTTACGACCACCATAAGCACTTTATTCCTCAACATAGTATATTATTCTTGCCCTTTCCTTCTCACGATATTTTCCCGCACCATATACGGTATATTAAAAAGCACTTACAGTTACTTAGACAGTGTACAAAGTTCTAGGGATATTAATGAAGCGAAGTTGATTAGTCAGAATCATAACAAATAGGAATCCTTGATCTATGCCTAGTCCTCTGTAGAGAAACTGATATGTTAAGTATATGTACTTACAGTCAAAGTCCTCATTTTGCATTTGAGCAGCTCGTCAGTCAGTCTCCGTATATAGTTGAGCTGCATCCGGGAATACTTGGGGATGGCGGAAGCGACCCTGGCTTCTCTGCCCAGGTTCTCCCATCGCCTGAACAGCGTCAGCTCCAGGACTTCTGAAGGTGGTGCTGGTGTTTCCTGGGCTATGGAATAACATAGATGTACGACGTGATAATAGAGTTAGAAGTTTTAAAGGATCTTTTACAGCAATTAGTTTACAGGGAACGTAAAAATGGAGGTGTTGGTGACAAACCATATAATAAACTTTGAGAAAATTTTAGGTTCATCTACTATATCAAAACCGTTAAATAATGAGGATTTTATAAACAGAATACCTGATAGTCGTCACAATAAATGAATGCTAAGACTATCAAATATGACAGTTAACTTAAACGTGGTTATTAGGGTATTCGTATTATCAATTAAGAACACTTTTGAATACTATAAGTAACAGATGAAATATTCAGAGATTATAAGATTTAGTGAACATTCCAAAACAATTGTGGAACTTGCAAACTGATTTTGTGAAAGTCACCTAGCCACATACCTTTAGCACTCTCAACATGCAGATGTATGAGGAAATTCCTCAGGCAACTGGCATCAGCTGCCCATTCAGTGTCACCAGCCCTCACTCCTCGTCTGGTGACACTGGCTCTGTCCAGGTTAAAGATGTATCCAGCTGGAAGACGCCGGTTGCAGATTAATACCAACCTGTAAGGTTTAATTCATGTTATAGCGCCTTTTTAGAGCTTAAAGCTTTTATTCTAGATATTTAATAAATAATAATAATATTTGGACATTATTACACCAATTGAACTAGCCCCTTGGTAAGTTCATTTAAGACTTGTGTTAAGGGTACTAGTCAATTTATATTGAAGAAATGTATACATATTATACATATATGAATACATATATAGCATATAATAATCAACGACCAGACTGGAAAGCAGTAGAAAAGTGTAGTTCTTAACTCTGCCTCCACCGGGATTCGTACCTCACGATTAGCGTTCCGGCGGCTAACCGATCGCGCCACGGAGGTCGACAAAAAATAAATTAATGTTTGTTTCAATGATATGCAGTGAATAAAGTATTTTCTTTTCTTTCCTTTCTTTTTCTTTTCTTATAAGAGTGTCTTTTTATATTTATATTCCAACCTAGTTGAAATAATACAACCTTATATCTTCTTCGCTCTATGCTCTATGGTTAGACTAGGGCTCCATGTATATTAAGATGATTGTCGTATTTATCAATTCATAACATTCTTAATTCCCGCAACAAGATAAATAGATCGATACGATGGAACCCTAGAATCTTAATTTTAAAAACACGTATATTAATCAAAACGTTTTCTCAATGTGCTATTCACAGTCATTCATTCACGATTCATTTATTCAAGATACATTCATTCACCAGTCGTTTAAGATACATTCGTTCAAGTTAATCATTAATTAATTATAAACAATATCATAAATTACTACCTTCGTAATTGTGGAGATGAACACCCTAACCTCTATATGGGTTAGTGGTCATGAACGCTTTTGTCTTTTTGTTTAGTTAATCATCAATGAATATATGATTAATAACTAGCGGGACTTATCGCGTATGTTTTTATATAATAAAGTTACCTTTATTAATTGGGTTAATAAAGGTAACTTTATTATATAAAAACATACGCGATAAGTCCCGCTAGTTATTAATCATGAGTATAAATCGCGAATCTCTTAAAACTATAATGAATATATGATCAAAATACTTCTAATAAGATACTTACTCATCGAGCACCAGTAAGAAGTGATGGGAGGCATGTGCCCTTGGGAAGGCCCTGGCCGCAGCTGACGGGTAGGTAGCACATCGATCGACACGTCGACGCAACGCGCAGTTGATGGTGTACCGGCTAAGCACTTTTAGTGAACCCTGGAACAATGTCAGTGTGGATTAAATATTACAGAGATATACATTCACGTCCTTTAATCCATATTCTTGGTCACTTATTAACATGTTATTGGGATTATGATGTAATGTGGAATGTTGGTGACAGGTTGCTAGCCTATTGTCTAATAGATTTTATATATTCCTAGGCCATTGGTTGCCTCCCACAACATGCCGGGAAGAACGGCAGCTAGTTAGTTAGTTCACGTCCTAGACTAGCAGGCGACATGTTACGTTACAATATATGTTAAATATGGCAGGTAAGTAATTAACATATGTAAGCGCATCGCGTTGCCATTCCTAAAGACATATGGCCATATAATCGCTTTAGTCATATCTGGCATATAAATTAGGTTGTGGTGGAATTTGACTAGCTGGTGATAGTATCTAAGATTACTATTATCGCTCAAAAATGTTTATGTTTTTAAAGAAATGCTTTTGATCAGGTTAAAAATGTAATATTACTGGAATTTGTCTTCACCATGTCAAATGTACTGAACATTTCTTGACAACCTTTTATTCTATTACCAAAAACATAAGCATGTACTTCTTTATCTTAAAACCTCACTTAACAACCAACCTGTGGCGACCCCTCCCTCAGTAGATCCAGCAGAGCATTGAGGGCCCCAGCAACCCTGGCCACGGCGCTTCCATCAGCGCAGTGGGCGTCCAACTCCGCCTCCAACCCTGGGCTGGTCAGCTGCCACGTGGCCTGCCGCTCCGAGCAGACCATAGAGGATGGTGGACCTATTGGCACGGCGTGGTAGCCCTGGGAAACCATAGATATAATTTGCGAATGGAGTCATATTGTCTTTTTTGTTATAGAAGGATCGGGGGTAAAAGGACTTGGTACCAAAATTTTACATCATGAATGATCGAGGGCTAGCTCCGAAGTAAGAAAAGGTTATGTCGAAGTTTTTATGGTTACAACGTTTGTATAACCGCTACGTATAGGCAAATTCCATTCCATATACAAGTATAGAATATTAATTAATTTTTTTTTTATATCTTTATTAAGCCATTCACCACTAAGGTTATGTCGGCTGAAGTACATACACTGATGCCACGGCGTTTGAACTTCTTATTATTCCATCGCCATGGTTACACCAACGCCGCTACAACCGAAGAAAAACAAAATCGAAGCTCCAATTCTTCTCTTCCTTGTTCTTCGGTTCGTTCCAGTTGAGGATCCAAATAAAATTCCAAAGCAAACATATTTAGCCAATTTGGCATCACAACTGACTAAATATTCAGCCGTAAATAATTATTTGTATTTTGAACTTTCACTGAGCTGCTGACTTTGTTGATGAACCATAGACCACTGAATTAAAATTTAAAACATAAAAAACATACGCTTCATGACTTGTATATACAGTCATTTTTTTATTGTGGCGTTGTAGTCAGAGAGTTGAGTCATAAATTTAAAACATTTGTCAGCGAAATAGGTCTGCCTTTCAATATAAAAATCCTAGTGTTGGTTCGGAAGCCTTGGCTCGGAGAAGTATTAATAAGAAACTTCGACTTATGATTTTTCCCCAGTGCCAGTTACAAAACAAGAACTACATGTAACTCGTATGAAATTAATATTTTACGGTCTAAATGGTCATAATAACTCACCATCTGTCCACACTCATAATGTAGCAACGCCAACGGATGGACCAATGGCACCTTCAAGCTATACGAGGATGAAGAGCATCCATCCACCCTTAAACCCAGGGTCAGCTTGGCCTCCGCTTCACCAGCCCCGACTCGCACCATCACCCACGCTGATCCTTCCACTATGGCCAGCCTTTGGTCTGGGTTGGGCTGAGTAGATGTGGCTGGAAATTGGAAAAGAATCATAAGTCGAAGTTTCTTGTTAGTACTTCTCCGAGCCAAGGCTTCCGAACCATCGATACAATTTTTATATTAGGAGACAACGTATTTTAGACAAATGTTTTAAATTTACAGTTTTATTAACAGTTATTTTATTTACTATATGAGACCGGGTCGTATCACGATAAAATTAAATAAAGATATTGATACCTTTATATCACCCGATGTTTCGACCCAGTTGCATAGGCTGAGGTCGCAGGAATACTGGTGATATGATATAAAGGTATAAGTATATTTATATATATATATTGGTACCTATATTTTATTATATATTATAAATATATTATATTTATTTAATTTTATCGTGATACGACCCGGTATCATATAGTAAATAAAATGAGTACGAATCGCGAGTGTTTAAAAATATCAATGAACAGTTAATTTACGTCCCGTACGTATTTTAACTAATATTCCAAAACGTGTAGTCCCTGTAGAAAAACATATACTGGCTGTTACCTATCCCGGGAAAATAGGCAGGTTTTCTCACGATGTTTTCCCTCACCGTTAGTGACGATAAAATTATGTAGGTAAATGAAAAACTTCTCTAACAAAAACACACTTCTCAATTCAATTCATTGATAAATTGGTCTTGTCCAGTAGGTTACAGCCGCTTATAAATTGAAAAAGGGTGATGTTAGAAATGCCTAATCACCGAGTTTGTATGAAAAGGTGTATGAATATCAATGAAGCGAAAGTGGTTTGTCAGAATCGGGACAGTTGGAGATCTGTGATACCCCTCTACAGGGAATATATATATACCTTTTTCCAAGTAACAGTACTGGTAGGGCTTTGCCCTTAGGGCTCCACGGGCGCACAGGACCCTGGAGCCCCCTCCGCCCTTGATCCCTGCACTGCGCGCGATCAGCTCCACCCAACGTTCCAGGACTTTGTCTCTGAATAAATAAATAAATAAATACTTATAAGGATCAAGACAAATAGGTATCCGTGACCTCTGCCTACCCCTCAGAAGGGAAATGGACATGATCTGCGTATATGAATGTACTTATTATAGCTTTAAGATTTTATTTTATGATCAGTTTATTTTCAACTTTATTTATCTAGATATTATTTTGATTTATTACCTCATGTAAATATTGTTTAATAATTTAATAAAGTGGTTATAAATACTACTACAGTAAATAAAATAAAAATAAATTAAAAAAAAAATACTTATGTTTTATACAAATACTTTCACGTCTTTTATGCCCCTTGGGGTGGACAGAACCTTGGAGCCATGAAAACATCTTCTTGGTCACTTAGTAGCATGTATAATGGGATTTTAATTTCATACGATATATTGGTGACAGGTTGCCAGCCCTTCGTTCAATAGATCCATTTACCCCTAGCCCCTAAGTCGTCTCTTACAACGTGAAGAGAAAAGAGTTTTTCTTTTACGGAAAATAATTCAATGCACATCAAAAATACTGAAATGTACACCAAAATATAGCTAAACCCACAGAAAAGGTTAGGTTTGGGTTGGGACTATTTTATTTTGGTGTACAATTCAGTATTTTAAGAGTGCGTTTTCGTATTATTTTATGTTCCTTTAAACACTATCCAAATCCTTTCCAAAGATATAGCTGCTAACATTAACATACCCATTAAGTAACCATACAAAAACTACACTTCTGGACACATCTATTGGCCCACCTAGCATTTTCAGTTTCGTTTGGTCCCAGCTAAAATTTTTTATTAGGTCGAGTTAAAAGTTTTATGCTGTTTTTAACCTGGCATATTCACAATGTCATTCAATAGTCTTTTTTTTAATTTCGAACACAGAATTTAAAGAAACAAAAGACAATTTGGAGCCTGTTTGTTGATATCAAACAATCGAAACCTAAACTCTAAGGTGGGCCAATAGATGTGTCGGGAAGTGTATAACCCTCCCTACATACAAAATGGTATGTTAATAACTAAGTATACCTATTTTTATATACGATAATTATTATAAAGTTATAAGTTTATTTTTGACGATCATATAACACTCTCTGTATGCACATTGGAGCCTTTGTCAATTGTCATATAAATCGGTTATTTGTAATAAAAAATCTAATCTAATCTACATACATACCGGCACAGATATCCATTATCAGTCAGGAACTCCTGCCATTGGTCCGCCAGTTTTCCTGTCACTCTGACCTTGGCGTATCCTGTAGGACCCTCTTGGAGGTAGACCTCCTCGCGGTCAGCATTTAGGGCAGGAAACGCGTCTAGGGTTACTAGGTATTCTAGGGATTTTGAACGCATCTGAAAAGGTTTAGGGTACCGATAATTAGTAATGATAGATTGAAGCTTACCTAAAATGTATAAGTGTAAATTGTGTGTAAGACTACAGTGTCAAATTATTAGATACATTTATAGGTAAATTATTTTAATTAGGTTTAAGTTTGTAAATATTTTGTTAATTTATTGTAAAGATTTCATTGATAAATAAATAAATATTTATTAAAAAAGTGTAAACTAGGTAATAAAATTACATTCAACTCTCTGAATGCAAAAATTCTGAAACTAATTAATGACCACCTCCTTGCTTCGAAAGGGATAATGGTCGAGAAATTGACGTAATGATGTATATACAATTTGACGACCTTCGTGGCGCGATCGGTTAGCCGCCGGAACGCTAATCGTGAGGTCCCGGGTTCGATTCCCGGTGGAGGCAGAGTTAAGAACTACGCTTTTCTTCTGGTTTCTGGTCTGGTCGTTGATTATATATGCTATATGTGTATTTCTCTATGTATAATATGTATATATTTCTTACATATACGTTACGTTATATATATAAGTAGTACCCTTAACACAAGTCTTAAATGAACTTACCAAGGGGCTAGTTCAATTGGTGTAATAATGTCTAAATATTATTATTATTATTACAATATGTATCTCCTGATTTATTAATTCATGCATCTAGTAAAACTAAAAAAAGAACAAGTGATTAAACTTAATATAATCTATCTTAATATATTCTATAAAAACTATAATTAATATAATCTTTTGGGCAATAGACTAGCAACTTATCACCTCATAAAATTATCGAGTCATAATGCCATTAATAAAACATTGTATAAATGGCATTACAAGGCCGATAATTTTGCTCAAATCGAAAAAAGTGGTCGTCCACCCCGAAGGAATTAAACGACGTGAATCTATATGTCATAGGTCATATATATGTGTCATATATATGTGGGTCATACATATATATGTCATATGTATGTCTGTGTATGTGTACCTTCTTCCCTCTATGCAAAGCTATCATATGGCAACATCTGAACCGAGGGTCCTTCTGGCCGGCACCGTCCACCATCCTCTGCACTAAAGCCTCCACTGTACTCTCCACTGCTCTAGACATTCTTCCTGGAAATAAAGGATTGATGGGTGAACATACATACGTATATATTCACGTGCTTTTATACCTTAAAGGGAGGAAAGATACACTAGACATTATATATACTTTTAGCAAGAATATTGTGGTTGAGATGTCATATGGAACATTTGTGACAGGTTCGTAGCTCATAGCCCAATGGATTCCATAGATACACTGCGACAGTATTTTTTATTGGGTGAAGAGAACTTAGGAAACACGATTAGAACTAGTTCACTTGTAGCATTTATATTGGGCTCAATACTATAATGCTGGGAGATCAATAGAATTTATTCATAATCATAAAATTTGTACTAAAAATAACTGATTGGAATAAATAAAACTGATCTTTTTATACGCTGTTTTTAAAATTATATATGTATGTATGTTATAATTAGTCTTAAATTGTATGTATTATCTTAATCTATACGTATAAAGCACATCCAAACGCGTTCACGACCATAAACCCTAGCAGAGTAGACAGAGGTTTAGGTTTCGATCTCCGCAATTGCGAAGGTAGTAATTATATGACCACCTCGAACCCACATCCATGCATTTATACATAGAAGTATCTGTTTTATTTATCAACTATCATTCATCCGCATAACTTATCCAAAACAAAATATCATAATAACACTTATTATCCCATATCTTCATAATCTGTTCGTGACCTACAATTAGACAAGCAAATGAACAATAGAACTCTACCTACGCTCTACAGCTTAAAACCTTGAACTTAGAAAGGTTTCATCTCCTCAACATTACTATTTAAAGATTCAATGACATCAAAACTCATTGCTATAGCAAGTTTGGAACTTTAATATAATGTTAACAGCTGTTTTTTAATGTAGATATTTTATATTAAGAGTTTGGTTTCTATGTATGTAAGTTTGGTAGTTTTTAAAGGACAAAGAGTTCAGTCGTCTATGGTGGGTGCGTCAACAAAGTCAGCAGCTCAGTGAAAGTTGAAAATACAAATAATTATTTTCGGCTGAATATTTAGTCAATTGTGATGCCAAACTGGCTAAATATTTTCGCTTTGGGATAACATTTGGATCTTCAATTGAAACGAACCGACGAACAAGGAAGAGGAGAATTAGAGCTTCGATTTCGTTTTCTTCGGTTGCATCGACTGGCGGCGTTGGTGTAACCGTGGCGATGGAATAACAAGAAGTTCAAACGCCGTGGCATCAGTGTTTGTACTTCAGCCGACATACCTTAGTGATGAAAGGCTTAATAAAGAATTTAAAAAAAAAGGACGAAGAGTTAGTTAAGTTTTGTTTGTCTTTGTAGTTAACAATCAATTTTTACCTTATTATCTACCAATTGGAAAATTTGCGGAACTGACATAACATACATAAATATCACTCCCATTTCCCTGTATAGGGGTAGACAGAGATCACGGATCCCAATCTGTCTTGATCCTAGGAAACCACTTTCGCGTTATTGACATTCATAAATCACACTCGGCGGTTATGGTAACTTCTAACTTAACCCTTTTTCAATATGGCGTCTATCTGACTATCTTGTGTTTTTGTTGTCATATGTTACGAAACTGCCTATTTTCTAAAATTATATATGTGTATCTTCAAATAATACGTATATTCAATACCTGTAGATTATTGTAGATATGTTCTTATTCTTCCCTAAACCTTCGCAGTGTTGTTACTCAAATCGCTGACTACCCTGCACTAGTTAACGGTCGTGATGAGAAAGAAAAGTCTTAGTATAATTATAGTACAATATTATTAGGTACAGAATAATACTTATTTGTACAGTCTATTTACAGTACAAATTTACTAACTACAGAAAAAAAGCTAATACGAAATCTTCCATTGTACAAAACTTTTTTGCAACACAAGTTCGAACCCAAGACCTTTCAATCAAGAAACGACAATGATCATTGTGGCATTGAAACGCAACGGGTGGTGATGTACCTCTACCTACTCCGTACGGCAAAAAACCTTGAACTTAGAGAAGATTTCCTTATACAACAATGGAGTTAAATTCATTGATTCAAGTTTAAAACTGTGACGTAAATATTAACTATCCTTTCTTACTGGTTTATTGTAGGAGGCGACTATGGGACTAGGTGTAAATGGAATCTATTGGGCGATGGACTAGGAACTTAATAATAATAATACTTGGACATCATTACACCAATTGAACTAGCCCCTTGGTAAGTACATTTAAGACTTGTGTTAAGGGTACTTACTAGTCAACGTATATTTTTTTTAAAAAGGTATACATATATATATATATATATATATATATATATATATATATATATATATATATATACATATAGATAAATACATATATAGCATATATAATCAAAGACCAGACTGGAAAGCAGTAGAAATGCGTAGTTCTTAACTCTGCCTCCACCAGGAATCAAACCCAGGATCTCACGAATTAGCGTTCAGGTGTCTAACCGATCTCGCCACGGAGGTTGTCAAACTAATATACCGTACTTGTCAGTAATATACCGGATTAAAACCATTACAACTTCGAAATGTATGCTTTAGAAATATTGATTGTTTTAGAGATACTGTTAACCCTGGAAAGGATATAAGGATATGTTATATAAATACGTAAAATGTACTGTAAACGTATTGTAAATAGCGACATGTCTTACCACCTGTCACATTGAGTACTGACTATCTGGTCAACACGTGGGTTCGAGGTAGCCATAGAATTACTACCTTCGCAATTGTGGAGATGGACACCTGAACCTCTGACTACCCCACAAGGGTTAATGGTAGTGAACGCGTTTGTCTTTTGTCTATAAGTACGTATTAGGTGGCTAATATATTTTAGAGCCAAAATCAAATTTATAGAGCTGAAGTAGAAGGTAGAGTTGTAGAAATGGTCCGCGTAAAACATAAATGTTAGCATATTATGCTTATGACGTCCCGTACCCTGTTTTTGTTTTATATATCGACTAAAGTACTGAGACTTTTTTGCTTCTGTTTGTTAATGGAACATAACAACATTTACAATCATATTTAGGACACTATTACACCAATTGAATTAGCCATTGGTAAGTTCATTTAAGACTTGTGTTAAGGGTACAAATCAACGTACGACATATTTAATAAATATGTACTCGTATATTTATCATATATAGATAAATAAATAAATAATCAACAACCAGACTAGAAAGCAGAAGAAAGCGTAGTTCTTAACTCTGCTTCCAACGGGAATCAAACTCGGGACCTACGATTAGCGTTCACGTCATTAACCAATCGCGCCACGGAGGTCGTAAAAACTCAAATTCTGTGGCTACTTCGTATGTTAACAGAAACATATATGATAAAACTTTGAAACTAAAGAACGTCTTGATAAGGGAAAGGACGTCGAGGAAATCTACCTAAGTCTGAACACGTAATTATGTTGTGGTATATGAACATATATGGTCTCCCTTTGTAAGTTACTAACTAATCTTCAGTGAGCTTCCAGTGACCTTCAAAGTCAGGGAGGCATACACACCTCTGTATACACAATGGTGATTAAAGTCGTGACTCGTATCACTTGTATGTTATAAGTGGTGCTTATGTTTCTTAATCATCTTTAGTTATCTTACAATGTATTGTATTTTTTGTGTATAACACCATGTTATGTATGGTAAAACCCATACTTATATCAATTAGCAAAAAATGACTTAACACACATGTTCTTTGTCATATACACACATATATTCACGCCTCTACTTCCCGAAAGGTATAGGTAGAGACCATCAAACGCCATCTTGAATGGGTGACAAATCTCTCTTGCTTCACTCATATCCATTAACCTTCTCATACATGCTCTTCTGTTCTTCACACTACGTACAACCGTCTTGAGAAGGATGTCTCCAATATTATCTGTATGTTTTAATCCTCTTTCATAAATACGTTTACACCCATTTCATGCATTTGGAAACCTCGTAAAGTATACAAGTCGTAATACAACTTTATGTGTATAACTTAAGTGTTTACGTGCTTACAAATCATTATTCAAATTAGCCTGAGTCACTTCATAAGTATCTTATGTTTTCATACTCCATTACTTAATAAGTAACTATTTATTATTGTGAGTACTTGTAAACGAGCGTGGTTCAATAATATATGCAGGCATTCTTGTATAGTACGTATAAAGTAATGTAATTGCGAAATACGTTACTTTATCTTATGCTTGTCTAAGATGTAGATGTAGATGCATAAATTACTGACAGGCTACTTTTCTTCCCGTTATTTAAGAGACGATAATAAGGTTTGAAATGTATGGGTTCTAAATTAATTTAGTGACTTGTAAAAGTCAAAAAATTAATTAATACTTATGCATCTAAGTACAGTAATAGTACAATCATTGAACGTCGAGATATATTAATGAGTGGCACTTAGAATGCAATATTCCATGTCATTGCTATCACAACCCTGACAGTTATGTTAAAATACATACATACATACACATCACGCCTGATTCCCTGTAGAGGGGTAGGCAGAGATCACCGATCCCCATTTATAAAAGTAAATATTAAATTATACAGTTAAAAGTAACCAAAAATATATTGTTGCTCCAATAATATTATATATGTGTGTGTTTTTTTTTACTTTATATAAGTGATTTTAAAAGAAGTTGAAAAGAAGTGTTTCATTTAATATATCCCTAATTTATTCGGGTGAAAATATTCTTTTCTCACACCTATTTCAATAACAGCCAAAATCTATGTATACGCTGTCACAAATCTATGTAAAGTTATAAGCTACATATAAAATATATACATCGTTTGACCCCTAAGCAAGAGGCAAAACACTGAGAAAACAAATCAAAATGATATTTCAAAACGAATCCTTATGATTTCTACAGTCCAATCGTTACATCGCTTATGTTGACATGTTAAATTTTGTCAGAAGCTTAGGCACAGATATAAGAATACTCTACTAGTTATAGAAATCGGTGTTTTACTTACCAGTCTGATCCCTATCGTAAAGGGCATCAACATATTCGTTAAGGGACTGCAGCTGTGCTCTGCTGAACCTCAGGCCGGTGCAGGGCAGCCGCAGTTCGCCACCGGGAACCTCTGTGAACGTGGATGCTACGGAGCCCATTCTGTAAGAAGGGACAAAAGGGTTAAGGGTTACGTATATACACAGGTGTTCATATTAGGCAACTAGGTTCTGATAGGATTGAAACTTGGGTTGAATAATATCGCAATATAAATAAATATAAGTAGGAATAGTCAAGTTGGTGAGACTGAGGAACCGAAACTGAATAGGTTCAGAGCTCATTTCCCACCCGGAGCAATGCTTTTAATGTACCAAAGGAATCTTTAAGGATATTATATTTAGGCTATTTTTCGGAACAGGCAATAAACAGTGTCCATCCATTGCGAAATGGAATATTCATAGTTTTTATTTCTCTACAGCAGCTGTAGCCTAGTGGGAAAGACCTCTGGCTTCTAATCACAGGGTCTAGGCTCGAATCCCTGGTTCAGGCATGTACTAATGAATTAAATTTAAAAACGTATTTTTCACTTACGTACATAGTTTACAGTCGCTAACGGAGACGGAAACAATCGAGAGGAAACCTGTCTATCTGTGTACGGTGACACGGTTCACTACCTATCACGTTGGGTATTGTCTATCTAGTGATACGCAGACTTCGAGTGACTCATACCTAACTAGCCTTCGAAATTCGGAGATGGGCACTCAATCCTTAGACTACACCGCCATAAATAAAAATAAAAAAGGGAGTGTGCATACACAAGTCGTAAAGCGTATGTTATGTTATTATTTGAGTCCCTATACACAGAACTATCAATTAATGCTTGAATGTACATTCAATTCGCCGTCATTGTCCGCGAGATAGCGTCCACCGGAAGAGTATTATGCGGGCCTGGTCAAGCGCAGTGGCCATGGCTCCAACAATAGAGTCAGCACAAAATTACATAAGTCACATGCAATGGGGTATTTCCTTTGAATTTAATGGGTGGGGTGCTGCCATCTATTGTTGGAGTTGATGCGTTTTTTGGTATTTTGATTGTTATTGAATGGAAAATTAGAAGTATGAATTTTTTATCGTACATCTTATACATACTTATGTATGTTCTTATATAACTTTAGGACTGAAAAGACAGGTTTTCACGTTTACCGTTCACATTGCTATTGAGATTGTGATTGAATTATAGGATATTGGTTATATGTTGCTTGTACATCTTATAATGAACTTCAATCAACCCTAGTCCACTAGTCACCTCCTTCTACATGCTAAGAAAAAAAACAGCTAATTTATCTTATATCTCAATGTACTGTTAAAATAGGTAATATACAGAACCCCTAATTATTTTTCATTCTAATTTGTATTTATGCCTAGAATATTACCTTATCTAAACAACCACTTTCACGACCTTTTTACCCTTGCGGGTGGACAAAGATTTGCGTGTCCATTTCTACAATTATAGAGCTGCCAAATCTCAACATTAGATTGGTGATATTAACTTGTAATCATCTTGCCAATGTCATAGTAACATTGACAATGCAAAGAGTGAGGCGACGATTTTTGTTCACACACCACTGAACTAAGATATTACGCTTCACGACCGTTTACCTTTTAGCGTTATCTAGTTATCGTTGGGTGCCGTTTAGCGTTTTAATATCACGTCGAGGTCACCAATTTAGCTAATGGGATAGTTCTTATAATTAGCTAATAAAAGTCAAAGGTTAACTTAAGATGATTGTATTTATTTATGTGTATTCTCGTTTAAGTAATAATTGTGACTGGTGAATAAACTAATAAAATATGTACTTAAACTAATTTAATTGCAAGTCAGCAATAATGAAATATGCTAACGCTGTACGTATTACCGCTACAAGCGTAATCAGAGGCGTGAAAGACTATCGTATCTACGAAGATCAAAGGAAAAATGTGAGAGACTTTGATTTCTGTCTGTCCCTTTGTAAAGAAACAGGCGTGAAGTGTTTGTACTTGTGTACTTGTACATGTGAACTCTTCTTCATTTCAACGACCTCTGTGGTGCGATCAGTTAAACACTTGAACGTTAAACATGAGGTTCTGGGTTCGATTCCCGGTGGATGCAGAATTAATTTTCCAGTCTGGTAGATGATTATATATATACGATATATATATATATATATATATATATATATATATATATATATATCTATATTTATCTATGTATAATAAGTATATATTTCTCAAATATACGTCGACTAGTACCCTTAACACAAGACTTAAACGTACTTAGCAAGGGGCTAGTTCAATTGGGGTAATAGTGTCATAAGTATCATTACTTCATATATGTACATGTACACGAACCTCTGACTACACTGCAAAGTATAATGGTCGTTAATTATGTTTGTGTCCTCAAATATTTTAATGACACTCTTCATTCATATGGCTAACGATGCAATTATTTCATCATTACCTTATTCTTTAATTAGTTAATAATACCTTAATTCGTAATTTTCGTACCGTGCTAATCTTGAATGTAAATAGAATAAAATAGCTGTCATTCTTATATGATATCTATTGGGTGATGGGCTAACAACCTGTCACACTTCCGATGGTTATTTACAAGTGTTACAAGTGACCAAGTAGATGTTTTATCTATTATCAGAATAAATCGATATTGAAAAGGAATAAAACGTTGGATAAATTAATTTTAACCCAAGTCTGCAATCATCCTCCCCAACATATGGAAAGAACGGCAGCTAGTTAACATTATAATTACTTTCCAATTTATATAAAAATAAAGTACTACCGATGCACGTAAATGAAAAACACATTTTAATTTCATCTCTGGCATGTACCAATGAATGAAATTAAAATGTGTTTTTCATTTACGTACATTATTTTCAGTCTCTCGGGATAGGTAACAGACAGTGCCTATATACGGCGATACGGTTCCATTACCTATCACGTTGGGTGCCGTCTATCAAGTGAAACATTAGCTTTGGGTGACTTATACCTAGCATGCCTTCGAAATTTCAAAGATGGGCGCTGATGCCTCTGACTACTACGCCACAAAAAAGGGAGTGTGTATACACAAGTCGTGAAGCGTATGTTATGTTATTACCGATTACTTAATGTAATGTTAGTTAGTGACATATAAAAATCCTAACCCAACATTACCAAAAGCTTACAAAGTGTTACCAAAGTGCTATAAGGTGTGATAATAATCTTAAGATGTTTAACATGCAACCTGAACAGGCTTTAAACTAGGACAAAGATAGTCCTGATAAAAACCTTTCATGTTGACTGAGGGAGTGTACCCATAGTCTATGGAGATACTAGAATAACGAAATATGTAGATCACTAAATGGTCGCTTATTATGGATATTTAAAAAGATTTGTGTAAATTATATGAAAGAAAAAAATTCAATGTTGGAAATCTTCTTTCGAATGAAGTAAATGTAAAATTTACCTTTGATATTTTGCACAAATTTATTCTTCGAATAATTTGATATTTTAATCGAATCTTTTTTAATAAAATAAATATCCTTACCTTTATTAATTAACTTATCCTCAAATCACTGTATCCTTTCACTTAGAACGCTAAATTTAATCTATTAACAATGATAATTAAAAGTATTATAATGTTAAAAATCTCTTAAAATTGCTATAAAAACTTTATTATTATAAAACCATCATCGAAATGAACCGCCATTATTAACAAATGACAACACCACGCGCGTCAAAAATACGCGGTAAACTGAACTTAGTTTGCTATATTATGAAGCATCATTATGCATTTTTTATGCAGTGTTTAGTGATTTTTGTTAAAGTGACATTGTTTATCTGTAATTTGTTAATACATCTTTAATTTATTTACTTACATACATATAGAATCACGTCGTTTAATTTCTTTCTTGTGTACCAAATCTCGATGATATAATGTCTTCTAGATCACTTTTTAGGAATACTGGGGTTGTGATGTCGTATTGAACATTGGTGACAGGTTGCCAGTCCATCTGATATATTATTATACCATTTACCCCTGGTATTCTAGGCGGCTCCTGCAACACCCTGGAAAGAACGGCAGCTTGTTAACATTCTTTTAACATCTCAGGCTAGCGGAGGACTTATTATTTACCATAATAACTACATAGTATAAAACAAAGTCGGTTTCTTTGTCCCCATGTCCCTTTGTATACTTAAATCTTTGAAACTACACAACGGATTTTGATGCGGTTTTTTTTAATAGATAGAGTGATTCAAGAGGACGGTTTATAAGTAACATCAATTAAATAGTGGAGTAGGCTATACATATATCTTATACCCGTGCGAAGCCGGAGCGGGTCACTAGTTATATAATATAATTATTATATTTTATAAATAGTTAATATTCACTGCTTGCTATCGGAGAATGATTTACCGTTGGAGCATACAAGTATAACATTTTTCATATTATTTTTTTATTTCTGGTGAACTATTATGTGAGTCATCCTTGGTTTTCGGTATCTGGGGGATCCGGGTTCAAATACCGCAGAGCATCTTCTTTACAGTCAGAGCAGTTTTTAATTATATATAAGTTTGTGTTTCTTGTGTGTACGTGGAAGTTTTTACTATGCATATTTTAGTTGGCACAAGAGTCCAAAATATTATCAGGAATTCATACATACATTCTCTTACATATTACATTTATATATTCTCGAGTCTACTTCCCAAATAGATTCGGCAGAGATTATGTATCATGAATTGTGTATTTTTATGAAAACTTACTACCTTTTATGCATTACACACAAATTGTAAAAATTCTACGATTAGAAATAGGCCTATTCCGTCATATTTAATCTAAATCTATCAACGTTTATCGATATTAAACATTAAATTCTTTCCAACTATATAAGAGTGACCGGTCACAGTGATTTGCCCATTGCTGGTGACGATTGTCCGTGCTCTGTGGACCGTGTATATCATGGAATCTGTGATTACAGTGGCCTTGTCACCAATACTGGACAACTTTAATCGTAGTGGAAAAGGGTGACTTTAAAGTAACATATAATAGTCATAGTAACACATAAACATATATGTATATACTCGGCGGTGATAATTAGATTGAGTTTCTTTCAATCTTGGTGTATAGATTGAATAAGCGACCATATATAAAATGGATGTAGGTGTCCATAATATCAACTAAACGAAAAAGATTGGGTTGAATGAGCTGCGACCGAAAAAAATGGAGTAAGTAATTTCTTTTGATGATTATGTATTTTTAACTAAAATCGTAACACTCATAAAACGTTCCATGATATAAGAGGTTTTATACATAAGTACAAGTTGACTTTCTTGCCAACAATAAAGTAATATAAGCCATGGCTTAAATGGAGTAACGGATTTGTAATTAAAAGTATGTTGGTCTATTAAAAATTCGTACTTCAAATTCAAAGGTTCGAACTTATATAATTTTATTAACTACTCGTTAATCTTTGTGCTACGCTATTATTATTGCCTGCTTTACATTTCCTAGGTTACATCACTTCAAAAAGGATAAAATTATGTGATTATATGTATGTATATAGATATAACCCAAAAAGTTTAAAGGCGCCGTTATCAAGGAGGTTGGATTAGGAAGGAGGTCGACAATCTATTACACAGATAAGGTTCCAAGCTTTTGTTGACATTACAAATCACTTTTTAATGTTCCCACTAATCTGTGTACATTACACCTAGTCCCTATATATGACAAAAAAGACAAACGCGTTCACGACCATTAACCCGGCTATTCTATTTCAAAACATAGCAAGTCCACTTTTTGTGAGAATCGGTGTTTTTGCTAATTTCAACTTCATTCACCTATATACACATGTTAAAGTCCTTAAAACACCCATTTTTCTACTACTTTTCCATAAAAAAAATATCAAGTCGAGGTTTTTTGATAGAAATATATTGTAACTTCTATATAAATTCTATTTCATAACATAGCATGTCAGGATTTCAATTTGAAAACACAGCAAGTAAAATGACTTGCTATGTTATGAAATAGAATTTATATAGAAGTTACAATATTTCTATCAAAAAACCTCGACTTGATATTTTTTTTTATGGAAAAGTAGTAGAAAAATGGGTGTTTTAAGGACTTGTATGAGATCATGTAGATCATAACATAGTAATTCAACTTACTAAGTTTCGAAATTGAAAATTGAATGTGATTTTATATTTTGCAGTAAGTCCTATAAAACAGAAACAATAAAATATTCCTGAATTTAGAGTATAGGGGATGAAAGTCAAGGATATTGCGCACCTTTTCATGTAAAAATCATTTCTCTAGCTATCATAGTTTTTGAAGGGATGGGTTCGCAAGTTGGCAACCTGTTTTTCTGCTCTCCTGTAAAATTTGTAAAAATGGACTTGCTATGTTTTGCTTTAGAACAGCCGAACCCTTGCGGGGTAGTCAGAGGTTCGGGTGTCCATTCCGGTAATAATTCTATGGCCACCTCGAACCCAGGTGTATATGAATTATATACATCGTCGTCACGCCTGAATCCCTACAGAGGGATAGATAGAACTTATTCGTTGATGATGACCTCAGTGTAGGAATAAAAGTATTTATACATATTATATATTCTTATGTACATAGTCATAAATACACACATTCATAATTATAGTTTTAAGAGATTCGCGATTTATACTCATGAATAATAACTAACGTTTAAATAATAAAGTTACTTTTATTACAGGCAGACTGCCCGTGACTATGGCTGCTGCAACGTAGCCGAAATGTCGGGTTAATAAAGGTAACTTTATTATATAAAAACTTACGCGATAAGTCCCGTAAGTTATTAATTACACATTAATAATGTTCAATAAAGTAAACAGAAAATAGGGTTCGAAATAATCTTTCAATTAATTGTGACACCAAAGATCATAATAAATGAGATATTGATGTTCAAGCCTTACTCCTTAATCCCTTAGTCGTATCTTACACTACGTATGAATAAATACTAAGAATTAGGTTGTAACCATCCCTGCATTCCAGTGCATGTTAATAAGCCATTACACCGAAATAAGCAATTCACGAAAGCTAGACTTAACACCTGTAATTTTGTTTTCGTTGATTTAAATTACATGTTGCGAAAGTAACTGTTCAAAGAATGAACTGAACATGTAATTCTACGTTTTGTAGTCATACCAGGGGTCCAAGTTCAATAATGCTTTTTGCTAATTCGTTGTTCAAAAGGACTTTAGTAATGGTGTGAAGTTGTCAGCTGATTAGCAAGTGTAAATTTTCGCCATTTTTATATTTGAAACTTTTGTTGATTGTAATAGACATAAAAATATCAATGAATAGTGGAAACAATTTCAACAAAAGATTTTTACTTACATTATTGATACTCCATTATCACATATCCAACGGAAAAATCACCTAATATTATTTTTAAAGTGATTTTCGATTTAACTATCCTTTGATCGTACGTAATTCATTATATTACCTACATACATAAAATCATACGCTTCACGACTTGTGTATACACAGTCCCTTTTTTATTGTGTTGGGGTAGTCAGAGGCTTGAGTGCCCATCTCGAAAATATGGAAGGCATGTTAGGTATGGGTAACTCAAAGCCAGCGTTTCACTAGATAGACAGCACCTAACATGATAGGTAGTGAACCGAATCGCAATATATAGGCTCTGCCTATTACCTAACCCGAGGGATAGACAAGTTTCCTTACAATGTTTTCCCTCACCGTTAGCTACTGAAATAATGTATTAAATAATAAATAAAAATAAATAAATTATGTACGTAAATGATAAACACATATTTAAATTTCATTCATTGGTACATGTCAGAGCCGGAATTCGAACGTAGAACCTTTTTCGTATGAAGTCAGAGGTCTTACGCACTGGGCTACAGCCGCTATTACGTATTCGTACCTATAACCGCCAAATATGTATGTACCTACGTATGAATGTCAATGAAGCAAAAGTGGTTTCCATTTAGAAAAAGAATCCTTGGTCACTACATAACCCTTTCTAGGGACACGGGCGTGATGTGTTAAACCGACACTTCAGGTTATCTTTTGATAGATCTTGTAAGTTGCGGCACGCGAAGTTTTCCTTAATAGGCGAAGTTGTATTAGATTGCCACTGTGTTAACAGATAAAAGGCAGAGGGAATTGACCCTGCATATATTATGCAAGTTTAAGACTTATTTATGCTACTAATACATTCACGTCCTTTTATCTTTTGAGATGGACAGAACTTAGGAGATATAACAATATGTCCTATGGCCACATTACACCCATGTTTTGACATTATTCAATATTCAATGTGACAGACGGTAAGCCGTGTAGCCCTTTAACAGCACTGACTATTACATGTTTATTCGTCGCCTCGCTGTAATATTTGGTGTACTTGACAAATGTATTTTTATTGTGATTACTTATATTGCTTTGTATGCTTTACAATTACATAATCAAATACTGAGTAACATCCACTTTAAAATATATGAAGTATAACAAAAAAATACGAAGAGGTAATAATAATAAAAGAAAAGTTTAATCACTTAAACATTTAATACCTAAATTCATATTTACACTTAGAACACAAACACAAAATTGCATTATATCTAGCATTCAATTTATTTATAATAGTTTTAAGTGCGTATGTCTACCAAATAGAAAATCATTACAATGCGTAACTTTCCCAAAGACATATTTATCATAACCCCAATGAATTATCTAAATATAACTGACACTTTAGGGGTATGATGTGTATTTGTCATTAATATTCTATATTACTGCGGCCCAAAAAGACATGACAGTCAGATAGACGCCATGTTGAAAAAGGGTGACGTTAGAAGTACCTATTATTATCACTGACTCTTTTAGAGGTGTAGAAAAGCGAAAGAAGTTTATACAATAGAAAACCTACTTGTCTTTAGGGAAACAGGCGTGATGTTAATGCCTATATATGTTTAATACCACGAACCAAATATAAAGAGGACCCGGCGTAAGGAGCGGTCCCCGTTACGCGGTGCGGAGTCTAAAAATGTGTAGTAGAAAGAAGATACCTAATTTGATTGGCCGATGCCGTGTTTTGATTGGTTGTAATATCTCCCCTCCATCTCGCATACCTCGTTTCACCCCGCGTAATGCCACGCTAGTTTCCATACAAATATTGCGTCAGGCCCTCTCCTCTTATTAATTACTCCATGTCTAATACAGACAGCAACTTTTCACTGCATAAAGTGCCCATAGATATACAAAATGTATGAATATAAGCAGATAACCTTCTTTCATTAAAATACTTTATTGTACGCCAGAAGAGGCAACCCATGTTGAAACTAATTATAAAATTTGTACACCCTATTTACGCATGTGTCTCAAATTAGGTTTCTTTGCATTTGTCTTTCTTTCTTATATTACACACTATATCATCAAAAGGGTTCCTATTCGCCAAGCAATGAATGAATTGTATTCAATTCTTTCGTATATGTTACTATCTTTATACAAGGAGCCATCTTCTTTTTTCTTCTCTTATCTTCTACTCCCATCGACTTCTTTTGCCGCTCTTCCGGACCCTCTCTGCTGGTTCCGGTTCGGGGTTAGCCGGCGCGTTTACCCCGGGTTGAATCTGACCCCGGGTTTGCTCCCACGAATGGTCTGATGATGCTGTGAACTAAAATGTTAATTGTTAATTCACGTCATTCGAAATTTAATGAAATCGAAGTACTTTATTCAGTTAAGAAAATAAATAAATAAAAATCCTTTTATTCACACTAGACGCAGTAACACAAATAGATTCAAGTAGACACAAATAGAGAAAAGAATTAATATATAACAATTGACATTTATCGAACCAAGCGCACATGGAAACCCCGCGCAAGTGTGAATAGAATTTGTCTCAGCTATGTTGATTATGTGAAATTCACACTGCCAACGCTGATATTCCGACAAATCCTTATAAAATAAAGTGAATATAATATAGATGTTGAGACGCAAATTTAATTAGACATGGGGGGACATATATATACATATACATTCACGTCCTCTAATTTCGAGATGGATAGAACCTTGGAGACGATAATATATATATATATATATATATACACACACACACACACATATACATATATCACCTAGCATTAATATTAGGGTTGGGATATTATATAGAATATGGTTTGCTACCCCATCACCCCATAGATTCTATTTACCCCTAGACCCTCATGACAAGCCTGGAAGAATGACAGCTGGTTGGCATTATTTTTGCGTCCCAGACTAACAGGATATACATACATCTACTCCAGTTTGGCCATAGCTTACAAGATGCTATTAGGATCCAATTAACCCTAAGTCTCTAAGTACGACATGCCGAAAAGAAAAGCTACTAAACATTCTACTAACACTGCACAACATGCTAGTCTAAGACATACATACATACACATCACGCCTGATTCCCTGTAGAGGGGTAGACAGAGCTCACGGATCCCCATTTGTCCCGATCCTGACAGACCACTTTCGCTTCATTGACATTCATACATCTTCTCATACACTCTCGGCGGTTATAGGTACACCTAACGCCATCTTTTTTAAATACTTTTTCTTTAATTAATAACTAACGGGACTTATCGCGTACGTTTTTATATAACAAAGTTACCTTTATTAACCCGACGTTTCGGCTACGTTGCAGCAGCCATGGTCACGGGCAGACTCAGTGAGTCCCGTTAGTTATTAATCATAAGTGTAAATCGCAAATCTCTTATAATATAAAACTATATTTTTTCAGTCTAAGACTTAACATAATACTAAATTGTCTTTACTACTTCACCCTATACACTCACAACCAGTCCTACAATCTCTATCCACCCACCTGGTTGTACTGCGACTTGAAGGCCTGTTTGAGCGCGGAGAGCCGGTCCGTGGCGGGCCCTTGACTAGCCCTTTGCGCCACCGCGGAGGGTGACGCCAAATCCATCTCCGGTAGGCCTGGACGCTCTTTGTACCTGTGATAGGAATAGAGGATTGAATTTACTCGTAGGAAGGTAGATTAAAAAATAGTCAACTTGTGGAAAAGGAAAGAAAAAAATTAGTTGACCCGTGACTAAGACCATTGCAACATGGCAAGACATCGCGTCGGGTAACAAAGGTAATACTTTGTTTATAAAATATACGGTTTAAGTCCCGTTTTCTTGTTAAATGAAAAGGTATGTAAGTCTGCACTTGTAGTATGTAGGCAAATTAGGTATCAAGGTTTAAGTATCAAATGAAACGTTTGTATATTTATAAGATTTAAGAATCTAATAATTATAAGTTACACTCCCGTTAAAGTAAACGTACCCGTAGTAAAGTTTAGGGATCTCTTACATAATTTAAGATTTGTCTTAATATACATATAAGATACATACACACAATTTCAATCTAATCTATATCCCTTGTTAGATTAGCAGGTGTGAGCATGCCCATCAATGCAATTTATGAAGTAGTTCATTTAAGATTAGATAAAGAAAAAATGTGACGTTAAAAGTACCTATAACGGCCGAGTGTGAGTGTCAATGTAGCGAATTGGTTTGTCAGAAAAACAGATGGGGATCCGTGTTCTCTGCCTACCCCTCCACAGGGAATAAGGTCTCGTACACACTGAGCGGTTTTAGGTACTTCTAACCTCGTCATTTTTCAATACGACGTCTATCTGACTGTCATGTGTCTTATCACCACATAGTATAAAACAAAGTCGCTTTCTCTGTCCCTTTGTATGCTTAAATCTTAGAAACTACGCAACGGATTTTGATGTGTTTTTTTTTAAAAGATAGAGTGATTCAAGAGGAAGGTTCATATGCATAATAACATCCATTAAATAGTGAAGTAGGCTATATATTTTATACCCGTGCGAAGCCGGAGCGGGTCACTAGTTGATCTTATACAGGGTTACAGGAAAGGTCGACCTAGATCCGTTAAGGGCGTGTAGTACACATCATTTCTGAATAATTTCACTATGGAAAACGGTTAAGTTTAGGATGGGGGGTTCCATAGTGAAATCATTCAGAAATGATGTGTACTACACGCCCTTAACGGATCTAGGTCGACTTTTCCTGTAACCTTGTATAGTAAAAAAGTAAGTGTTAGTGTATATACTGACCCGAGGCCGCATCCGCCTACATTGAGGTTCTTCCCTTTGCCCTTCTTGAAGCGCGACTTGCGGAACCACGCCGACTGCAACGCCATCTGCAGCAGCTCCTCTGGCACCTCCTGGCGACAAACACGGACATGTGTAACGTAGACTGTTAAGCCTTGGGGCGACCTCTAGAGCGGCACAGAGAGAAACCTAAGTTGCCGACCTCCGTGGCGCGATCGGTTAGACATCTGAACGCTAATCGTGGGGTCCCGGGTTCGATTCCCGGTGGAGGCAGAGTTGAGAACAACGCTTTTCTATTGCTTTCCAGTCTGGTTGTTGATTATATACGCTATATATGAATTTATCTATGTATAATATGTTCACAAATCTTAAATATACGTTGAATTTACCTTAACACAAGTCTTCAATATACTTACCAAGGGGCTAGTTCAATTTGTGTAATAATGTCCAAATATTAATAAGACTATTAATGAGTTGATTTCTCAATCGGCACGTATGGCTATTCATAGGGCTGTGCTAGTTCCAACATTGACTTATGGTAGTGAAAGTTGGGTATGGCAAAAGAAGCATGAAAGTAGAATCAATGCCGTCGAAATGCGGTCACTGAGAAGTATGTTAGGAGTGTCATTGAATGATAGAATTAAAAATAGCGTGATAAGGGAAGGTTGCGGTTTGAAAGAAGATGTAGTGACTAAGATTGAAAAGAGCATGCTTCGATGGTTTGGACATGTTATGCGGATGAATGATAGCAGATTGACAAAAGGAATATATATGAGTGAAGTGGAAGGGCGGTTACGTAAGGGCCGGCCTAATAAGACATATAACAGTCAGATAGACGCTATATTGAAAAAAGGTGACGTTAGCTATACCTATAACCGCCGAGAGTGTATAAGAAGATGTATGAATGTCAATGAAGCGAAAGTGGTCTGTCAGTGGGACAAATGGGGATCCGTGATCTCTGCCTACAGGGAATCAGGCGTGATGTGTATGTATGTATGTATATTATTATTATCTCACCTGAGACGCCCCCTCCAGATTCCTGACCAGATGGCCTGCGAATTCCTTGTCCTTATCCTTTAAGAGTAGCGTGTAAGCGTCCCCATACACACCCGCCCTGCCAGTACGACCTACGCGGTGTGTGTGCGTGTCTATGTCGCGGGCTAGGGTATAGTTTATCACTGTACGAATGTGGGGTATGTCGAGACCCCTAGCTGTGGAAGGTAGAACGGACTTTAGATATATTTATAAAGAAAGAAAGAAAGAAAAACATTTATTCACTGCTATACATACACATTTTAACATAACACTATTTATACACACTTTGATACAACAACAATAGTCGTACATATAAGGAGTAGGCACTTGATGCAGTGAAAAGGTGCTGTCTCAGTATTTGATGCAGCTAAGCAGCATCACTGATCCTCCGACAGCACCCAAAACATTATACATACATACGCTTCACGACTTGTGTATACACAGTCCCTTTTTTACTATGGCGGGGTAGTCAGAGGCTGGAATACTCATCTCCGAAATTTCGAAGGCATGTTAGGTATGGGTCATTCGAAGCCCGCGTATCACTAGATAGACAGCAACGTGATAGGTAGTGAACCGTATCGCCGTATATAGGCACTGAATATTGCCTATCCTGAGGGGTAATAGGCAGGTTTCCCCACGATGTTTTCCCTCACCGTTAGCGACTGTAAATTATGTACGTAAATGAAAAACACATATTAAAATTTCATTCATTGGTACATGCCAGAATCGGGATTCGAAGCTAGGACCTTTCTCATACGAAGTCAAAGGTCTTACCCACTGGGCTACAGCCGTATATATATATATTTATGTATTTATGTTAATCGACGTAGCTCAGTTGTTTGGGGCTTGGCTCTGTATCAGTGGATATAGGGTTAAAATCCCGCTTGAGCATGTACCAATGGAAATGAAGTTTAATGAATTTCTATGTACATTTTCGTAATAAAAATACATTTACGAAATGCGTTGAATACTCCGGTGTGGGTAAACATCGTGAGGAAACTTATCTGTTCGGGGAACGGGTAGGTTTCCTCACGATGTTTTCCCTCACCATATAATTGGATGCATTTCGTAAATGTTTTTTCAATATAGCGTCTATCTGACGGTTATATGTCTTATTAGGCCGGCCCATACAACCATCTCTAACTAACCAATGCCCATACTAACCAGCGACATCTGTGGCCACGAGGATGTCGACCTCCTTCCTCTTGAATGCAGTGATGACCTTGTTCCTCTCCGCCTGTTCCATGTCCCCGTGCAAGAGCAGAGCATCCACCTCCCTCGCGCACAGCGACGCCGCCGTTTGCTCTGCTTCCACCTAGGAAAAATAATATGATATTGTTACGTGCCTGAGTTTTATTTACACACCCGAGTTCATTACATTAAAGTCGTCGAGGCATCCCAGCTTCTATTGTTTGCGCACAGGCTTCTAGTACCTTCGTTGATTCGGACATTCTATGCCGCGGCTGTGCACCGAATGTTCTAGACGATGCTTTTAACAATATTATTAATAGAATTGTAGAACTCTACTATACCAATTGAACAGCCATCACAAACCCTCTGTCACATTGACTACTGAATATCTGGTCAACACGGTGGTTGGAGGTGGCCATAGAATTGCGACGTCCTCAATTGGAGATGGATACCCTAATTGCTGAATACCCCGCGTGGATATACAGCTTTAATCACTTTTTGGTGGACTCCTGTTCCTTTTGAGACATTAATATGTCCTTGGTCCCTTTTATCACAGGTATCACATATCATGGTGGCGTTATTAGGTACACAACATCAGTGACAGATTGCTAACCCATCACTAATTACATTCCATTGCCTCAGAGAGTAATATTGTTATCACGGGACAAATGGATTTCTTTACCTATGACTGTCGCTAATCTTGGTCATTTCAATATACTAGAAAGAAAGGCGACATTATAATAGCAGTACTTATTCTAGTTATTTTTAAACACTCGCGATTTATGCCCATATTTTTTCCCGCGACCACGGCCTATGCAACTAGGTCAAAACGTCGGGTGATATAAATGTATCTATATCTTTATTAATTTATCGTGATACGACGCGGTCCCATATAGTAAATAAAATGAGCACTCGTTATTTTTGAATCACGTCTCGCAAAAAGGCTACGCATAACAACATGATGTATGGTTTATACCCTATTTTTTTTTACGTTCAAGAATAGAATAGAAAAACATTTATTATATAAATTGTAACTCCTTTCAAAGAGGCTTACCTTTTTGGTGACGAATATTAGGATGCTGCCGGCAGAGAGCATTTCCACCAAGTTCTCCATAAGCCACTCCCATTTTTGCTCCACTCGGTTGAATATCCTGAAACAGATAAATGGCGAATTAGTATTCATTGGATACAGTATTAATTAGTATTAGTATTAATTCGACGTAGCTCAGTTGTTTGGGGCTTGACTCTGTATCGAGGGTACAGGGTTCAAATCTCACTTGAGCGTGTACCAATGGAAATTAAGTTTAATGAATTTCTATGTACATTTTCGTAATAAAAATACATTTACGAAATGCGTCGAAAACTACGGTGAGGGAAAACATCGTGAGGAAACATACTTGTTCCCCGGACGGGTAATACATAGTTAGTGCTTGTAAATGGCGACATGGCTGACCACCTGTAACATTGAGTACTAACTATCTGGTTAACACGTGGGTTCGAGGTGGCCATAGAATTACTACCTTCGCAATTGCAGAGATGGACACCTGAACCTCTGACTACCCCGCAAGGGTTAATGGTCGTAAATGCGTTTGTCTTTTGCATATAGCTAATATTTGTTAAAGGAGTAAATTTAATAACGGAGGGAATAGTCCCTTATTTATGTCTTTAAACACGATGGCAATCAGATTGTTAATACATATAAATTTACTTCCTTCAATCCCTTTCGGGGTGGACAGAACCACGGAGACATGAAAACATCTCCTTGGTCACTTAGAAGTGATATATGAATATGATAATATGAATATTGCACACCTCGAACTTACGTGTTGACCAGATAGTCAGTACTCAATGTGACAGGTGGTCGGCCATGTCGCCATTTACAAGCACTAACTATTACCTGTCTGGGGAACACGTAGGTTTCCTCACGATGTTTTCCCTCACCGTATAATTCGATGCAATCCGAAAATGTACATAGAAATTCATTAAACTTCATTTCCATTGGTACATGCTCAAGCGGGATTTGAATCCTGTACCCACTGATAAACAGCCAAGCCCCAAACAACTGAGCTACGTCGAATTTATTTATTAGCTATAGTCAATATTGACAGTTTGACGACCTCCGTGGCGCGATCGGTTAGACACCTGAACGCTAATCGTGGGGTCCCGGGTTCGTTTCCCAGTGGTGGCAGAGTTAAAAACAACGCTTTTCTACTGCTTTCCAGTCTGGTCGTTGATTATATATGCTATATATGTATTTATCTATATATAATATGTATACATTTCTTAAATATACGTTGACCAGTACCCTTAATACAAGTCTTAAATGTACTTACCAAGGGACTAGTTCAATTGGTGTAATAATGTCCAAATATTATGTATAAAAAAAAAAGAAGAAAAATCTGATTGCCATCGTGTTTAAAGACATAAATAAGGGACTATTCCCTCCGTTATTAAATTTACTCGTTTAACAAATATTAGCTTTAGTCAAAAACAAACGCATTCACAACCATTAACCCTAGCGGGGTAGTCAGAGGTTCAGGTCACCATCTTCAATGCAATTGCGAAGGTAGTACAACTATGCACACCTCGAACTCACGTGTTGACCAGATAGGCAGTACTGAATGTGACAGATGGTAAGCCATGTCGCCATTTACAAGCACTAACTATACCTGTCTGGGGAACACGTAGGTTTCCTCACGATGTTTTCCCTCACCGTATTATTTGATGCATTTCGAAAATGTACATAGAAATTCATTAAACTTCATTTCCATTGGTACATGCTTAAGTCCCAAACAACGTGAGCTACGTCAAATTAAATCATTAGCTATAGTATAGTCAATATTACCTGACTTGTTGCCTGACAAGAGCACTGGCTTCGCCCGCCGCGCCGTGTTGTACCCGGACCGGGTCAGAAAGGGCGTCCCGGGCGAGCCTTTCCACGCGCCTCGGAAACGTAGCCGAGAACAGCAGGGTCTGACGATCCGGACGCACGTGGCGGCAAATGGAACGCACCTGCGGTTCTGAATGGGAAATAGGGTAGATTAGGTATACAGGTTTTGTTAGGGGGGTAACAGAATATTCAAAGTCAAATGTTTTTATTCAACATAAGTACAAGTACATTCATTGAAAGTCAAAACATTTGCCTGACACTGGTTGTCTCTTAGCATTGAAATTCTACCTTTGGTTCGGAAACCCTGGCTCGGAGAAGAACCAACAAGAAACTCCGACTATTAGTTCTACTGTACACCGGCTAAATATAGTTTTACACAACGGATTTTCATGCGGTTTTTTAATAGATAGAGTGATTCAAGAGGAAGGTTTATATGTATAATAACAACCATTAAATAGTGGAGTAGGCTATATATTTTATACCCGTGCAAAGCCGGAGCGGGTCACTAGTTGTTTATAAAATATACGCGATAAGTCCCGTTTTTTTGTAAATTGATGAGCATGTAGTTTAAAGATCTTAAGAGAGAGGTACTTAAATTCCTTTCTGTCAATGTTGTAGCAGGGGGATTCGTAGTAAATCCTATGTCCTGTGCTAGTCTGGGACGTAAAAAGAGTGTCAACTAGCTTTATTTATAAAATATACGCAATAAGTCCCGTCGTTTTCATATAAAATTGACGAACTCCGTGGCGCGATCGGTTAGACACCTGAACGCTAATCGCCGGGTCCCGGGTTCGATTCCCGGTGGAGGCAGAGTTAAAAACTACGCTTTTCTACTGCTTTCGAGTCTGGTCGTTGATTATATATGCTATATATGTATTTATCTATATATAATATGTATACATTTCTTAAATATACGTTGACTAGTACCCTTAACACAAGTCTTAAATGTACTTACCAAAGGGCTAGTTCATACATACATACACATCACGCCTGATTCCCTGTAGAGGGGTAGGCAGAGGTCACGGATCCCCATTTGTCTCGATCCTGACAGACCACTTTCGCTTCATTGACATTCATACATCTTCTCATACACTCTCGGCGGTTATAAGTACACCTAACGTCACCTTTTTTCAATATAGCGCCTATCTGACTGTTATATATCTTATTAGGCCGGCCCCTACGTAACCGCCCTTCCACTTCACTCATACATTTTTTTTGTCAATCTGCTATCATTCATCTAGTTAGCTGGTTCAATTGGAGTAATAATGTCCAAATATTATTATTATTGTAAAAATAATAATAATATTGTAGGACGTTATTACACCAATTGAACTAGCCCCTTGGTAAGTACATTTAAGACTTGTGTTAAGGGTACTAGTCAACGTATATTTAACAAATATAATATACTTATTATATATAGATAAATACATATATAGCATATATAATCCAACGACCAGACTGGAAAGCAGAAGAAAAGCGTAATTCTTAACTCTGTCTCCACCGGGAATCGAACCTCACGATTTGCGTTCAGGTGTCTAACCGATCGCGCCACGGAGGTCGTCAAAAAAATCAGTCTCAAATATATTAAATGCTTACCAAAGCCCATATCGAACATCCTGTCAGCCTCGTCCAGTACTAGATACGTGACCCTCTGCAGGTTGGTGGCTTTGCACTTGATCAGGTCTATAATACGACCCGGGGTCGCCACTATGATCTCTGCGCCTCCCCCTGGGGAAAAAAGATTGATTAATTTAGTACTACTAAGTAATATATAAGGTTAGATTTTGGTATACACAATATAAAACAAAAATCCATAATATATACTGCCATCAGGATAATATACGATATAAATTTCGCCATTTATAAAGCGAAATTTGACACTTTTGCTAATCCACTACCAAATTCACACTATTCAAGATCTGATATTGAACTGTTATTGTGCAAAAAGCATTAATAGACTTGGGCCCTAGATTTATATGTACTTTCGGGTCGTGTCCTGTGAACCCCTAACTATGTGCCAATCCGCTCACCTTCGAGGGCCTTCTGTTGCTCCCACTTGGACCCGCCTCCGTAACAGCACACGCACCTTATGTTGTACACTTTGCCGAACCTCTTCGCTTCCATGTAGATCTAGAAAGCAAAATATATGGTAATATAGCATGATCATGTGAAGCCACAAGATACGGTGAGTGTAGTGTGTAGGTCACGTGTTATTAATAAAAACGTAGCAGTGAGAGTAGTCGGAGAAGAATCTGACAGGGCGCTGCGGTGGAGGCGAAGAAATATGCATCGTCAGTCTGCCCGTGATCATGGCTGCTGCAACGTAGCCGAAACGTCTGGTTAATAAAGGTAACTTTATTATATAAAAACATACGCGATAAGACCCGTTAGTTATTTACCTTAAAAACTATATGGTATAGAACATATACATACATTACTGTACATTAGTGTCTCTCCCGAGATACAGTCTCTGACTAGTTCGGGAGAGCACTGTCCAATGTTTGTACCTAGCTTAAGTTTTGTTGTGCCCAATAAACTTTATTATTATTATTATTATACAAAGACAAACGCGTTCACGACCATTAACCCTTGCTTCCGAGGTTCAGATTTCCACCTCCGCAATTGGGACGGAATAAACACGATTCTATGGCCACCTCGAACCCACGTGTTGACCAGATAGTCTGTACTCAATGTGACAGGTGGTAAGCCGTGTCGCCATTGACAAACTCTAATTATTACCTGTTCGGGGAACAAGTAGGTTTCCTCACGGTATTTTCCCTCACCGTATTATACATATACATTCACGTCCTTTTATCCCTTTCGGGGTGGAACAAAACTCGAAGATATGAAAACATCTACTACGTCACTCATTAGCTTGAATATTGCGGTTGTGACGTTATATGGAACATTGGTGACAGGATAAGTATTATAAATTGTCCCAATAAGACATATGACAGTCAGATAAACGCCATATTGAAAGAGACTTATGACCGGAGAGTGTGTATGAGGAGGTGTATGAGTGTCAATGAAGCGAAAGAAGCCTGTCAGGATCGGGATAAAGAGGGATCCGTGATTTCTGCCTACCTCTCTACAGGGAATCAGGCGTGATGTGTATGAAATGAAATGCTTTTTATTCAACATGAGGATTATGAAAATCACTTGTTAAAAGTCATAAAAAAACATTTCCACAGGAAAAGTTGTCAATAAAATTAGTAAATCTTAAAAAAATTAAATAAATTTAATTAAACTATTGGCATTTCGTATGTATGGTATACTAGCCCATCGACCAACTGATTCCATGGAACACTAAGAGACTCGAGTTCCATGGAATCTGTTGGGCGATGGGCACACTCGGCGGTTATAGATACTTCTAACGTAATTAACATACTAATAACTAGTTCGTTCGTTCGCCTCATACACCATAGGCGGTTATAAGTACTTCTAACATCATCCATTTTCAAAGACACAAGAACAAACAAAAACTAAAGTCTGCCCGTGACCATGACTACTGCAACGTAGCCGAAACGTCGGGTTAATAAAGGTAACTTTATTATATAAAAACTTACGCGATAAGTCCCGTTAGTTATTAATCATGAGTATAAATCGCGAATCTCTTAAAACTATAAAAACGAACACATCACGACCAACCCTCACGGGGTAGTCAGTGTCCATGCATTAGTCGGGCATCGAACCTGTTGCGCCAATTCCCTGGTAGGAGCCAGGATGAGGCCTATGGGTCCATCTCCCGGCTTCAGCTCCTTCTGGTCCATGATGTGCACCAGCAGGGGCCACAGAAAAGCTGCTGTTTTGCCCGAACCGGTACGGGCGATACCTGGAAAACACAATTATGTAATATAATAATAACAATAATTTAACATTAATACACCAATTGAACTAGCCCCTTGGTAAGTACATTGAAGACTTGTATTAAGGGTACTAGTCAACGTATGCCGCCACCAGGTTAACCCATCGCGCCACGGAGTAAATTCGGCGGAATAAATACATCATAAACTTCGGTATAAATCAGTCTTGAATTCGTTGGCGACTTAACTTTGTATGAGTGGGTACAGGATTCAAATCCCACCTGAGCATACATATACGATTGGAAATTAAATTTTGTGATTTTCTATGTACATTTTCGGAATAACAATACATTAGTGAAATTCACTAATACCACGGTGAGGGAAAACATCGTAGTCAGTGCTGGTAAATGGCTACTTGTCAACACGTGGCTTCGAGGTGGCCATAGAAGAACTTCCTCCAAGATTGCAGACGTGGACACACAAACCTCTGATTACCTTACAAGGGTTAAAGATCGTGAAACCGTTTGTATACCTATAAGATCCCTGCCAGCCAGCGCAGCCGGTATACCGGCAGCCTGGACCGGCGTCGGCTGCGTGTACTCCGACTTCCTGATGGCCTTCATCAGCTGCTCATCGAAGTTGAAGTGGGCGAAGCTGGTCACCGGATGGGGAGGGTCAGGCCCTGAAATCTGGAGATGATGGACTGTGACAGACATATACATTCACGTCCTTCATTCGCGTTAGAGTGGACATCTCCTAAGTAATTTTATATATTAGCACGAACCTTGACTTCAACGGTAGAATTTCAATGATAAGAGACAACCAGTGTCAGCCAAATGTTTTGACTTTCAATGAATGTCCTGTACTTGTACTTATGTGAATAAAAACATTTGACTTTGACTTGGAGATTTGGTATCTCGTAGGTCACTTTTTAGCATAACTATTCGGTTTTTGATGTCATATGTTATGTAACATTGGTGACAGGTTGCTAGCGCATCGCCCAATTTACCCCTACTCCCTTAGTCGCCTTCTACGACATACGGAAGAACGGCAGATAGTTACAATTGCCTTTAAAATTGAAACAAAACCCACCTATCACATATGTAGCCATATCAGGTGAAAAATTGGCTTTAACATGGCCAAATATGTACTTCAGGTTTATATAAACCTCTGACAAGGATCAATGGTCATGAAACTTATATTATGATTTTTATTTCATTAATTTACACTTTATAAATAATAGTCGTTCTGAACCCTCCTTTTGAGCAGTTCGCCTGTGTTATGTCGTCGTATACATTTAATTACTTTAAACAAAAAACAAAATGCACAACAAATTCCCTTTAAGTACTTATAAACTTTAACTTATGGTACCAAAATCCACTAACCTTCACACCCAGATTCTTCTTCAACTCCTCGACCTGCGCTGGAGAGAGACTCTCTATATCTTCGTGTGGAGTGTAGAAGTTCTTCTCAAATGGCTCATAGGTGATCTCCGAATGGTCAATGGGGGGTAGTGGGTCAATCAACTTCTTTTTGGGGGGCGGAATAGGGTTTCCATCCTCATCATACTCTATCTCTATGTCTGAACCTTCGTCTTGGTTTATTATTGGATTATCTTCTATGTATCTGTAGTTGGGCGGAACGGTTGTGTTAGATTTGTTATTGAATAGATATACTCTTATGTAATATACATACATACGCTTCATGATTTGTGTAGACATTCCCTTTTTTATTGTGGTGGGATAGTCACAGGATTGAGTGCCCATCTCCGAAATTTCGTTTGTTAGGTATGGGTCACTCGAAGCCCGTGTTTTAATAGATAGCACCCAACGTGATTGGTAGTGAACCGTATCGCCTTATATAGGTTATTCAAGGTCTTTTCCTTCACGCTAAGCGATATAGATATGAAGTATATAATTTTCTTCTGATATATCAATAATTCTAATAGTAGTCACCAAATATTTGTCTAAATGTGAACAGTACCCCAATATATCACAGCCTTTTGTCAGCGTTAGCATTCCAAAACATACTGCCAAATATTTATTATAGGTAATAAAGCAATAATAATTTTCTAGACTCAGTTTAACTAATTGAGATATTAATGAATGAAATGTTTGATGACCTCCATGGCATTTGTTAACCAGGTGAACACTAATTGTGAGGTCTCATGGTTCGATTTTTTTATGGTTTATGGTATTTTCTTCTTGGCTGTTGATTATATATACTTAAATTTGTAAATGTAAAATGTTGACTAGTACCCTTAAGTCTTAAATGTACTAACCAAAGGCCAGTTCAATTGGTGACTTACACCACAATATTATCATTACTATTTTCTCTTACAGTGCAATCAGTACTTATACAAACTCGAAAAATGCTCAAAAAATGCTCTTTTACTTTCTAATTTTGTCGTCTCAAGTGACTGTATCCATATTGCAGTTGCCTGGAAGAAATTGCTTTAGCAATAAGACCGCCAATTGTGCATGACAATTAAGTTTTCCTTCACTAATGTGTATAATGTTCAAGTGATATGTGTACAATAAAGAGTTAAATAACATACATACATAAAACATACGCTTCACGACTTGTGTATACACACTCCCTTTTTTTTTATCATGGCGGGGTAGTCAGAGGCTTAAATTCCCATCTCCGAAATTTCGAAGGCATGTTAGGTATGGGTCATTCGAAGCCCGCGTATCACTAGACAGACAGCACCCAACGTGATAGGTAGTGAACCGTGTCGTTGTATATAGGCACTGACTATTACCTATCAAGAGGGATAGGCAGGTTTCCTCACGATGTTTTCCCTCCCGTTAAATAAATAAATAATAAATAAACTCACTTATAATAAGACTCCTCATCGTCCATCTCATCAATATCTCCTCTTGTGCCCCTGGCGCTCTCTTTGCCGCTCTCAGCATTCTCCTTGCTGGCCACCAGGTCTTTGGCAGCCTGCTGCTCCAGACCCGCCATGAAGGCGTCCAGGGGATCCTCATCGTCTGACTCTTGCTTCTGTAACGGGTAGATTATATAGATTAAGTGATAGAGTTGTATTTTGTATAATTAGAGAAAAATATAAATTAATGATATTTTTTGTTATAGATTTTAATAAGGTCTTTAATAAGGATTTTAATATCTGTATTAGATATATTGTGTTCTCAATATTCTTTATGGATTAAAGAATGTGTCTAGATAATATAAAATAAATCTTTATTTGTGTCACGGTGCAGTTAGTATGTTCAATCTTAAATTAGTTTCAGCATGGGCTGTCTCTTATGGCGTACAAATATTTGAATTTATAGGAATTAAACGTAACAAAACACAATAATTATTGGAGCTGAATCACAGATCCTTCTTCACCGTGGGCTATGCTGATGACATTGCCATTCTCCTGAGCGGGCCTGTTGAGAGCACATTGTGCGACAGGATGGGTATGGCGCTCAGGACGGTCGAGGATTGGTGTAGAAATAACGGACTGTCTGTGAATCCGTCAAAGACCGAACTTGTGTTGTTCACCAAAAGGAGGAAAAGGGCGCCACTAAAGCTGCCACGGCTGTTTGGCGAGCGCCTGTCCCTGGCAACAGAGGTGAAATACTTGGGGATAATTCTTGATGACAACTTACGCTGGAACAAGCATTTGGACAAGAAGCTCGCAAGGGCCTGCGGGCTCTTCTTCCAGTGCAAACGGCTTATAGGCAAAACATGGGGCCTCAAACCTGAAATTACCAAGTGGATGTACACGACGCTGATCCGGCCCATAGTGGCTTATGGTTCAGTCGTCTGGTGGCAAAGAACTGAATTGTCCACGGTGGTACAGAAACTTCAAAGATTCCAGAGAATCGCTACGACCGCAATAACCGGATGCATGAGGACAACTCCATCGGATGCCCTTGAGGTCCTGGTGGACTTAGCGCCCTTGGATTTGTACATTCAGCAAGAGGCTACTATGGCCGCAATTAGAATTGATAACTCGGGCCACTGGGCTCGCAGCGACTGTCCTCACACTAGGATACTAAAACCGTTTTGACAACCTCCGTGGCGCGATCGGTTAGACACCTGAACGCTAATCGTGAGGTCCCGGGTTCGATTCCCGGTGGAGGCAGAGTTAAGAACTACGCTTTTCTACTGCTTTTCAGTCTGGTCGTTGAATATATATGCTATATATGTATTTATCTATGTATAATATGTATACATTTCTTAAATATACGTTGACTAGTACCCTTAACACAAGTCTTAAATGTACTTACCAAGGGGCTAGTTCAATTGGTGTAATAATGTCCAAATATTATTATTATTATTATTAAAAAGGGCCCTGGCAAGGGAACCGCTGTTGGGGGCATCGTGTGACAGAATCCCTGCCGTGTGGGCAATGCAAAAAAACTACAGCATCAACATGCAGGAAGACGGAGATCGAGGGGACACCAAGTACGTCCGTATATACACGGATGGCTCCAAGACCCATAATGGCACTGGAGCGGGTATATACTCAATAGATCTCAACATAAATATATCACTGTCTCTGGGGGTCCACAGCTCCATATTCCAATGTGAATGTGTGGCAATTATCGCGGCGGCGGTCGCCGTTCTGCGACGTGGACTCAAGGGATACCACATTAAGGTGGTCTCGGACAGCGCTTCCGTCTTGATGGCGCTGTCCAGTACGACAATAACATCAAAGCTAATACACGAGTGTCATCTTACCACGGTGTCCATTATGAATAGTGTGACACTGCAGTGGATTAGAGGACATAGTGGATCACTCGGGAACGACGCAGCGGATGAGCTTGCAAGAAGGGGCGCGGGGGCGGCCTTGGTGGCTCCGGAGCCTTTGTTGCCCCTCCCCTTCAGCAAGTTCAGATCATGGATAAGAACCTGGACCAGGGAACTACAAAATTTGAGATGGAGGGAACTCGATGGCTCGAGCCATTCAAAGGAAGTTTTTCCAGAGTTGGCCCCCAAATTAACGAACAAATTACTTCAACTAACGAGAAGAGAACTGCGTGTGATGACCAAAATATCACCAGCCATTGCAGACTAAATGGGCACCTATTCAAGCTCGGAATCACGGATAGCCCTCTGTGCAGGGGCTGCATTGACTCCACTGAAACCATTGGCCACGTTGTCCTGGAGTGCTGGGCCGTGGCTGAAGAACGGGCTAAAATCCTTGGGAAACCGGGGTCGCTTCGGGAAGCCTGTGAAGACGTTAGGCGTCTTCTGCGCTTCTGGCGGGTGCTGGGCTGGCTGGAATAGTCAGCGACATCACGCAAAATGGTCCCAGTGGGGACTAATCGCGGAAACCACGGAGCCCTACAAACTAAACTAAACTAACACAATAATTATTTTATTATGGCCTTATTTTCACCAAAAAACAGAAACATATTTTGTAAACTTTTATCACATAGTGTAGAGCTTTATATACATATGTATTAAGAATTAATTATTGGAGTTAACTACTAACTATAACAAAATACAGTAGCAAACCTTAGAAGAACAAGCTTCCTCATAACTGGGACTTCCTGGGGCTGGTATGTAGGCGAGGGCTGGTGCGGCTGGCTCATCATCATCATCAAAGTATCTAAAGGTGAAAGATAGGTTTTTGGTACATACAAACTTTCATCTATTAAAGAATACTGAGTAAATTTAGTCATACGTCCTGTTACCTATAAAAGGAATTAAGAATGAAGATTGGGAGGTATCCGGATTCCTTTCATAGGTAACAGCTTTTTAGTTGACAAAAGTGATTGTGTTGGTCAAATCTTGTCATATTTCAAAGAACTAAGAATTTATAACCAATCCGTGACACTTCGGTATTCTCGATCTACAGAGGGCCATAACGCTCAAAGGGTTAAATGCACATTTATGAAATAAATTAAATTATATGGTGAGGGAAATTGTGAGGAAACCTACCTGTTCGTCGAACAGGTAATAGTTAGTGCTTGTACATGGCGACATGGCTTACCACCTGTCGAGGTGTCCATAGAATTACTATTTTGGCAATTGCGGAGATGGAAACCTGAATCTCTGACTACCCCACAAGGCTCAATGGTTGTGAATGTGTTTCTTTGTTTTGTAAATTTATATGTACATCAGAATAGAGGAACAGCTCTGTACAGCAACAGAATACTATTACCCATGATGGGTTATAACAACCTGGTATGAAGTAGTTTGTATTATTGTAGCAAAGTTAGAGCACCACATTAAACCTTTGCAATTATATTGTAACTCCATCCATACTTTGAGTCTGATTTCTAACCTATACAGTATTATAAGTCTTCATACTTATAGAGCTGTACAAAACCTAGCACCCTATCTGACCAACACTCACAATTAAGCTAAAACATTAGGTTGTAATGATAAATTGTTATATCATCATCCTATCCTATGTACAAAGGGCACCAGTGGTGCAAAGGGCCTTCGTGAGACGTCGCCAACCGCTCCTGTCCTGTGCCTTGTAAATAATTAATATTGTTATAGCTAAATAATAATTTCCCAACTGCCTACACTACTTACTCGTCTTCAGTTTTCGGACGCTTCTTTCCCAAGGTCCCCCAATTCCCAGTCATGGCATTCTGGGAGATAGCGTTCATTGTGGAATATCCTTGTTTAGAGAGACCAGAAGAAGGCGGTGGAACTGCATGCATTCCTTTCGAAGGAGGAGGCACAGCGTTTAAGGATACGCTAGAGGGGTTCCGTTTAGGCATGGTGAAGCCGGCAAAACCGAAACCTTTGCCCCCATTCCCGTCTGGATAGCTCATCTTGGCAACAAAAACAAAAGTCCCGATGAGGTTATAATTATTGATTGCAGTTTCTACAATTTCACATTATACGAAATAGTAAATTATAATTTAGCTCGTAGCACACCAATAAACGCTGTTAAATAATAACTTAATAACAGTTGAGACGCACAATTAGAACAATTTTATCACTATTTATCGCCCAAGCCAAATGAAAACTTTTTTATTTATTTAATGGCCTGGGCTGGCGACATTGGCCTTAAATTAAAAAAAAACAAATAAAAGTCGTAAATAAATAATTAGCATTTTTTGTACTAAATCTAATCCAATGATTTGATAATAATTGTGGTGTCTATTATTTCAATAAGATATTTCCACAATATTTATGTAACGACCAAGGACCCGTATCAAGTAGACAAACAAATACTCTAGGCAAATAACCGGCAAAAGTAGTTTATTGATTACAGCATCAACTGTTATATGGGATCTCTACATACCCTAGGTATTATACTGTAATATATATCATATCATTCTTTCCAAGATTTTTTTTTCGAATAGTTTCTATTTCGTCTATCTTTGTAGGGACAGAAATACGTCAATGCAGATGAAGCCAAACGAGAGCAATTTAACAAATTGTGAGTCGTAAATGTACATTCATATTTTAGATAATGCGATTTATAGATGCTTAGGCAATTTTAAAATATAACAATGAATAAAGTTACACACACAACTGACACCACAACATAGATTCATTACAAGCAAAATAAATAAAATAAAACAGTACACAAGTACCCGAAAAAAATAAAGAAAACAAACAGCATCAAAAACCCAAAATATTACTAATTTCATCACAAATTTCTACGAGAACCAATACGAAGAATCAAGATTGAAAGGCATCGAAACCACAGCCATGTATCTGAAGATTTGTTTTCTGATTGTTGCTATGTTCTCAATAGTTAGAGTGGAAGCCCACAGCTACGATTTTGGCGATTTCGTGGCTACAGTTTTGGGCATTGGGATCACGGTTGTTGGAATATTGGCCTGCTTAGGCAACTACGCGAGACAGAAAGCTAGAAACGAGCTAATCTAAGCGTGACCATTGAGTAAGTTAATCTTAATCTTTCATCTGCTTTGTCATGCATCTGTTCATTTTATAGCCATATTTATCTCTTTTGTTTCCAACATTTATCATGAGCTGTATAATTTATACTTAATATGTTCGCAAATGTATGTATAATGATGTGAATTTTGATATAATTACTATGTGAGTCATACCTTTTGGTTAGTACTTAACATTACGCTGCTTTAAAACTAAACTGAAGAAACTCAAAAAACACTATTTTGCAAAAAACGTTTTTTTATAATATAGTTGATATATTTTTGACATTAAATTGCATATAATTTAAAAAAATGATTAAATATAAATACATTTTTTATCTTTTTATTAACTTAATATGTTTTATGTACTTATTATTTAATCTTTTTGAGATAAAATGTTTTTCGAGTTTCTTCAGTTTAGTTTTAAAGCAGCGATTATAGCATTTGGTAGTACATGAGTTCCATTGTATCTCATTGGTCTCCCTTATAAAATCTGACGATCAGCACCTCCGCTTAGCTTAGCCATTGGTTTACATAATATTACATTTTGCTACTACCCATTTAAAGACTTATCAGCTTTCTGTACAATGTTTTCTCTAAATATACATATATATTAAGTCTTATTAATATATTATAATATTGTTACAGGTTACCAAAGCACTACCTTGAGATGTCTTAAATGTGCATTATAATGTAAATATTGAAAACTGGCCTTTACAATGAATGAGTAATTAGATAATAAGAATGTATCAGTAAGTTTTGTTTCTTAATAAAGAGAGTCTGTTATATTTATTTGTGTATTTATTTTTTACAGTGGTGATTATTTTGTATTTATAGTGGTAATGCCCCTATATACCTTTATATTTCACCCCTCCGCTGTACATGATCCTTTTCAAAATATCTGCTGTTTAACCAGTTGTAACAAAGTTGAGAGATGACATCCTTATTTTTCTACATCCTACCAAACTACTTTTGCTTTATTGACACCCTACACACTTGGTTATAGGATTCATTGTCAGTGATACTACTAAACAGTGCTTCCAGGGGAGTTGTCAAAAGCTCTTAACACCAGGACCCTTACTCCACTAATTAACTTTGACAGCCACACAACTGCATCTTGGCTGTTAATGTGGCACTCTGCTAATATTTTGATCTGCCACAGTTGTGCCTCAATAGCATGTCAGTGGCAACTCAAGTATAGAAATGTCAATACTAAAGTACCAAATATAAGGCTATTGAACTGACATTGACAGACGTTTGATTAGTGGAGTAGCTTTTTTGTACTTCAGACGCAGAAGTACTTCAGATGTAGTTTGATTGTGCTTCAGTGGCCAAAATTTGTTAGTGGAGTGCCAAAAGTGTCAAATTATGGCCACTGAAGTATTACAGTATTGATACTGAAGTAATATTGTGGCTAAAATGAATTAGTGGATTAAGGGCCTAGTAATATACATATGTCTGTTGACAGAGCTATGCAATATTATCAGTCAGATCAACACCATATTGAAAAATGGTGATAATAGGACCTATAACCGCCTAGTTTGTATGAGTGACAATGAAGTAAAAGTGGTTTGTCAGGAGTGGAACAGATAGGGATCCATAATCTACCTCTACTACCTACTATACTCCTATACAGAGAATACCACCTAAACCTTTACAGAGAAACGGGTGTGATTTGTATGTATGTTAAGGGTAAATAACAAAATCTAAACATTTGAATATTTCATTTAATTCATAAATTTTTACATCATTAGAAATTTAAAATAACAGTTTGTATGCACGTCTTATAGAGAACTGATCAATATTGCAACTTGTTTCCTTGTGTCACTAAATTACATGTATGTAGTTATTATATATTTACCAGAAACATCACAAATACAAAGGAAATAAAACAACACAGAAATCCTGTTATTCTTAATATTATTTATCCCATGAGTGATTTAGAGGCGTGAATATATGTTGCTATAATATTTCCCTAGTCACCTTTAGCATTACTGTGCTGTGAAGTTGTATGAAATATCTTTTCTAGTTAAATATTTGCATAAAATAGTGGAAAAACTGCACATCACTATAATTAAACTTCACATTATTACCAAAATCTCCAAGTGCAGGCAACACAAAAGACAAAGGCTCATGCCCATTAACCCTTGTAAGGTAGTCAGAGGATCAAATTTCCATCTCCGCATTCGCATAGGTAGTAATAACACACACATTTGACATACAAATACAAAGCAATATATGTACATTTATTCAGTCAATAGATATATCTTAAGGATATGTCATCAAAACTATAATCACCAACAAACAAGTTACAATAGTGGAAATCCTGACCATATTAGTACATTGAAAACCTAAAGCATGTCTTTACATAGAAGTGTCCCAACTACAGATTTTGAAGTTACAATCCAGGTGCATATATAGAATTTTAAATTAAGGTTTTTTCTGCATAAGTTAATAAGGCATATCGAGATTTTGCAATGGGCTAGCAACCTGTTGAAATTATTGCCATTTAGTGGCGTAGCAAAGAGGGGCGGCCTGCACAGGAAGTCATCTTGTTTGAAGTGAAACCCAGCTCGTAGGTTATTATGTATCTTGCAATCAATTAGCAATTGGCAAAAATTGATTTTTTATTACTTTCCTTGGGGTGCAACCACCAACTCCCGCACCTTGTGCCTACCACTGTTGCCATTATCAAATTATTCTTGAAATTTCACATTAACGCCATTACATCATCTTAGAAATAAGATTACTGTTTACCCCGAGTGAGCTAATTTATATACGTACTCCTCAGTAAAAAAGCTTGCCAGCTAAGCAGCATTCTATTTACTTCCCTCATTTGTGGACACCATCTTGAAAAAGGGTGACGTTAGAAATACCTATACAGCTGAGCATGTATTACTGTGAACTAAGCAAAAGTCATTTATCACTGATCTATGATCTCTGCCTTCACCTCTACAGAGAAACGGACATAAAGTATAATACATACATATGTATGTCTAACACTGAACACAAACTTGTTAAAACAATGTCAAGTCATGCTAAGGTTTTCTTTACTCTATAACTTTATGCTATACTTATAACACGTAGAAAAACAAATGTCACTTAGCCTATCTGCTTCTCTAGGAGCGTTATTTCCTTGAGAATCTCCGTCTTTTTTGACATCTTCTCTTTCTGGTCCTTATCTGGCTTTAGTGAACCTATTTTGATCTTCTCCTCTAAAGTTTCAATTTCTCTTAGTTTCTTCCGCAAGTTCTTTAGTCGCTTAATTGGGTCTTGCTGGTTCTGACTAGTTTCTGATATTTTGGCCACATTCGGAGGTTCAAACACTGGTTCTGAAATCTCACATTTTGCGAGTCTCTCTGCTGTGTCGTCAACAGCTGAAACGAATAAGAATAATAAGAACATTACATACATAAACAAATATATCATCCCTATATTTAGACTAAATAGTGCAATAACATGTCCAATTCATTATTTGTTTATGATGTTTTAAAAATTTATTATTATTCAATTACATAATTTCTGATATATTATTGAATCAATAAGCTCCTAATCAAGACTGAAGAAGGTTACTACCTCAAGATGGTCTTAATACTACTTACTACCCCTCTGTAGCAAAATGGACATGACCTGGGCGAATAAGCAAAACTTAAAGCCAGCAGTAATGTGATGTAAAAAACGGTATTGTTGCCATATAAAATAAAAGTTGAAGTATGTATCACAATAATGTACATATTGTTTTTTAAATCCTACCTGGTTTCTTTTTCTTCTTCTTTTTCGCTTTATCAACACTGACAATCATGCCCGGAATGGGCTGTATGACTCCAGACGCTTTCTTCTTCTGAGAAGCTGCTGCTATCTCTGGTGGTAGACCCACTGGTAAGCCAGTTTGCCGTGCTAGGAACTGCTTTCCCTTACTCTCGTATAGAGGCACTTCCTCTTGAGGCACATATCCGTCTTTTATCCGCCTTGGTTTCCTCCATGTGCCATCTGGACGTTGAGTAGCGGGGATGAATTTGCCACCTGGAAGTTGGCATTTAATGTACTTTCAGGAAGTAAACAGTATGAAAGGTCATATAAAATGATTTGAAAGTACATAGAACTCAAGAATTTAGGGTTAATTCACCCAGAACTTGAGTAACAAGAAGACTTTATGGATACAACACCATAATGTTTAAATAGGAGATATGTTTTAGTTATAATAACCATGAATAATAACAAAATTTATAAATAGACATTCCAGAGAAATAAAAGAATAACAGAACATACCATCGGCATCGTGTTCATAGGCTATTGTAGCCATGATAAACGTTAAACATGCAAGTAGTGATCACGTATATCACACATTCAAAGAAATTAAACTAATGCCGGATTTATTACATACGATTATACGTAATTATATTGGAAAAATGCACCACAAACCAATTTTCCAATTTTTGACTATTGTTTGGTTTTTATTTGTTTAGTTGGTAACTTTCGTTGAATGTCAAATTTCACTATTTATGTTATATTCACACTCGCGGTTGTCGTTTATGATACCAGAAAAGTAACAAATAGTCTGTGGTGCACACCAAAAAAAAAAATTTGCTTATAAATAAAAATTAAATTGAAATTTGAAAACCAGCGTTTTGTACGAATTGTTTATTTTGTTTGAATTAAATTTTTACTGTATCTAAATCTTTCTTCACATCAAAAATGCCTAAAAGAAGGAGAATGTATTATACGCCCAAGAAAATGGTGTCGAAAAGTCCAGCATCCTCGGCAATTTCAGCTATTATCCATGAGGAAGAACCCGTAGAAGATGATTCTAATTTAACCAATTGTAAGCTGATTTTATATTTTATTACTTAATTTTTACTCATTACACCTCTTTTCTCAATACTTATAAGGCATAAGTGTTGTTCTACAACATTTGTGTACAAAATATCTAAAAAGTTGTGATAAAAGTAAAAACTAATTAGTAAACATTTAGTTTCAAATAGTTATACTATCTTCTCATACATACGTATAGGTAGAAATCCAGTATCATAACAAGTTTACATAACTATCTTAATCATGAATAGGTACTAAATATTGCTGACTGATTGATAGCTGATCTCCCAATAGTTTCCATTAAGTCACTTATTTATCACTATATTTACGTCCAGAATTTCATGGAATACTCTAAACTGTCTATTTTATATTATTAAGAAAAAAACAAAAACGCATTCACGACCATTAACCCTTGCGGGGTAGTCAGAGGTTCAGGTGTCCATCTCCGCAATTGCGAAGGTAGTAATTCTATGGACACCTCGAACCCACGTGTTAACCAGATAGTCAGTACTCAATGTGACAGGTGGTCAGCCATGTCGCCATTAACAAGCACTAACTATTACCTGTTCGACGAACAGGTAGGTTTCCTCACGATGTTGTCCCTCACCTTATAATTCAACGCATTTCGTAAATGTGTTTTTATTACGAAAATATACATAGAAATTCATTAAACTTCATTTCCATTGGTACATGCTCAAACGGGATTTGAACCCTGTACCCACTGATACAGAGCCAAGCCCCAAACAACTGAGCTACGTCGAATTACTGAGCTACGTCGAATTCTGAGCTACGTCGAATTTTATAATTATATATTATTAAGACTACTTATATAAACTATTAGTGACCCGCTCCGGCTTTGCACGGGTATAAAATATATAGCCTACTCCACTATTAATATGGATGTTATTATACATATAAACCTTTCTCTTGAATCTCTCTATCTATTAAAAAAAACCGCATCAACTTCCGCTTGCTTAGTTTCAAAGATTTAAGCATACAAAGGGACATAGGGACAAAGAAAGCGTCTTTGTTTTATACTATGTAGAGATATATTATATTAACTGGATATTTTTAAGTATTGGTGAATTTCATAATTTCAGCGCAGAAAAAAGTAAGAGCAGCTCGGGGCAGGCTCATGGGAGCTCTCTTGGATATATTGGAAGGCGATGGCTCTGAAGATGAGGATAGGTAAGGTGGTTTTAGTAACATGCCGATAAAGACTTCTAAGGAATCAGTTTCAGCATTGATTCAATATTTAGCAAGGGGGGGGGGGTTATAGATACATTTTTATGAGTATAAACATACACTTCATGACTTGTATATAGATACTCCCTTTTTCACTGTAGCAGGGTAGTCAGAGGTTTGAGTAACCGTCTCCAAAATTTCAATGATATCATGGGTATGAGCTACTCAAACCCTGCATTTCACTTAATGATCAGCATTCAACGTACATGTGTCACATTGAATGCTAGATACTTAGTGCAATGTGGGCTTTGATTGGCTGATACCTCCATGATTGTGGTCACTCAAGTCTCTGTCTATCCTGAAAGGATTACTGGTAGTGAAGCATATGTGTGTATTGAAGTGGCCTAAATAATTTTTATATATTAATGAATTAACATGCACAATAACTAAACAAGTAATATACTTTAGGTTGCCACTGTAACTAAAATATGTATGTTTTAGTTGTTATACTTTCATGCTAAAAAATGATCTAAGAATTTCTATCCTATCCTTTATGGTTTACCCCAAAAGAGATGAAAGTTCATACATTATGCTATATTTATATGTAATTTACATCACCAGTTACGGACCCAGAAGCAGAAAAAGAAGTGTGACACCCGAAACAAAGAAACCAGACACATTACCGATGAACGAATCAAACCGTCAGTCGTACGTACTGAAGCTTTTTGACAGGAGCGTTGATCTGTCACAGTTCAAGGAGGATTCCCCTCTTTACCCTATTTGCAGGGCCTGGATGTGTAATCAGCCTAAAAGTGTCTATGCTAATATAGGGTAAGTGTAGAAGGTCCATTAACCTTATAACAGTTTTAAAGATTTAGGAACACAAGTTTGTGTTTTCTGGGACTTATTCTTACAAATTGATTTAGAATTAAAATTTGTATCAGAGTTAAGTTTAGGAGATATAGGAGAACTAAAAGATTCAGTGTTTTTATTATAAGCCATAGGACGCAGCGAAATGGTGTAAGATTTAGTAAAAGATTCAGTGGCATTTGTTGCGTTAATGATATAGTTTATTGAATAATTCGTTATAATCGTAGAACAGAGATGCATCACCATTTTCCATACTTTACTTTACAGATTGAAAAACTTCAATGCCCCTAATTTAAATTTAAAAAAAATACATTTGTGTAATGAATGCACTGACTACACTGAGATAAAATATTACAAAAAAGAATTTACAACATAACATAACATACGCTTCACGACTTGAGTATACACACTCCCTTTTTTATTATGGCGGGGTAGTCAAGAGGCTTGAATGCCCATCTCCGAAATTTCGAAGGCATGTTAGGTATGGGTCATTCAAAGCCCGCGTATCACTAGATAGACAGCACCCAACGTGATAGGTAGTGAACCGTATCGCCGTATATAGGCACTGACTATTACCTATCCTGAGGGATAGGCAGGTTTCCTCACGATGTTTTCCCTCACCGCTAGCGACTGTAAAGTATGTACGTAAATGAAAAACACATATTTTAAATTTCATTCATTGGTACATGCCAGAGTCGGGATTCGAACCTAGAACCTTTCTCATACGAAGTCCGAGGTCTTACCCACTGGGCTACAGCCGCTTTTTCACTGGGCTACAGCCGCTTTTTACAACAATGTTTTAATTATAACAACAATGTAATGGTGCCTTTTTCAGTAAAAACAAATCTTACAAGCCGCTGCCAATAAGTGATAGCATAGAGTTGCCAGGCCCAGAGGGGGCGGCAGTGTCCCGAGTGCCTACCCTGTTGCCGGAACAAACTGACCGCAATAAGGATAACATTGACTTAGATTATGTAAGTACATATAACATATAATCACATTCTTCAATCCCTTTCAGGGTGGACAATACCTCCGAAAAGTGATAGTACCTTGTTGATCACTTTTTAGCATGTATATTGGGATTGAGATTTTGAGAGTCAAAGGTTCAGGTTTCCAGCTCCGCAATGGCGAAGGTAGTAATTCTATGGCCACCTCGAACCCACGTGTTGACAGATATTCAGTACTCAATGTAACAGGTGGTCAGCCATGTCGCCATTTACAAGCACGCCTATTACCTGTTCGGGAAACAGGTAGATTTCCACATAATATTTTCCCTCACAATAATATTCGATGCGTTTCGTAAACGTATTTCTAAATGGCGGTGTTTTGTATACTTACATCCAGAAAGGCAAGATGTTGCCGTTCCGTGATGACTTGCTGAGCGAACATCGTGCGAGGTGGCAAGCGGTTCGCGGGGCGTGGCAGAGACAGTCTTTGCTGGTTGAAGAGCGGTATAAAGCCACGCAAGATGTGCTGAACAAGATCAATCTCAAGTGAGTATGACCCAGTAAGACAAATAATAGAAATAAAAAGTATTAAACGTTTATTTACAGCTACAAAAACAGACATAATACAAAAAGTTTACAAATGAAACTTCCATAATATATAAGTATATATTTCTTAAATAAACGTTAATTAGTATGCTATATTGAAAAAAGGTGACGTTAGGAGTACCTATAACCGCCGAGAGTGTATGAGAGGATGTATGAATATCAATGAAGCGAAAGTGGTCTGTCAGGATCAGGACAAATGGGGATCTGTGATCTCTGCCTACCCCTCTACAGGGAATCAGGCGTGATATGTATGTAGTACCGTTAACACAAGTCTTAAATGAACTTACCAAAGGGCTAGTTCAATTGGTGTAATAGTTAGTGTCCTAAATATTATTATAACAAACTAGTGTGTATAGCTTGTGCATGTTATTGTCGCAGCTAAAAGGTTCCAACTCAGCTGGGTATGTTGCATTTGGTGGCAAACGTAACGCTGATATTATGTTAGAACCAACAACAGGAGAATATTAACGGTAAACGTAGTGTAGGACGGCCCCTGCTAAATGGTCCGATGACCTGAAGAACGTCGGTGGTAGTGGTTGGCTGAGGGCCACGAGTGATCGTGTTGTGGCGTAACCTTGGGCAGGCACTAATATAGGCTGTTTGAATGATGGTAAAAGATCAGGGGCCTTAGTCCACTAATGCGTTTTAGCACAAACGCATTGAAATCGGTAAAGTGTCAAATTACGCTAAAAATAGCGAAATTTGTCACTTTTGCTAATCCACTATCAAGTTCACATTATTACTGATCTGTACTGTACAGTACTGACTATCTGGTCAACACGTGGGTTCGAGGTGACCATAGAATTACTACCTTCGCAATTGCGGAGATGGATTCATGAACCTCTGACTACCCCGCAAGGGTTAATGGTCGTGAATGCGTTTGTTTTTTGTCGGCTGTCACAAACCAAACCCTAGTAAGAGCCATCTAGAAAATTTTACAGGGGAATCAAAACATATGAAAATTACTTGCCTGTGAAAAAGTATTAAGTTATAAAATACTAGCGACCTGCTCCGGCTTCGCACGGGTATAAAATATTAGGTCTTTACCTATGAAATTGCCGTTCTGCAGTACTGGCCATTTCAAATCAAAATAATTTTTGTTTGACTAAGAATTCTAATTTCAAATTAATTTTATTTTAAAAACATGGAATTCTTTTTCCAAAAGTAGTCATTTGTTTATTGATTAGTGTTACGTTTTCATCGCATTTCAATCTTTTTCGTCATCATGGATACGTAAAAATTCGAGTAATTATGGAATATGAGTACCGTCGTGGCAGCAACGCGGCACAAGCGGCACGCAACATCAATGACGTTTACGGAGCTAACACTACAAACCAACGCACCGCCTGTTATTGGTTTGCTCGCTTCCGTTCTGGAAATTTCGACCTGAAAAATGAACCTCATGGTCGTCCGAAGACTTTGGTCGACAATGACGAATTAAAGGCGATTGTGGAAGCTGATGATACACAATCTACGGCGGAATTAGCAGCAGCTTTCGACGTTAGCGTCAAAACAATATTGGGCAATTTGCGTCAAATTGGCAAGGTAAAAAAGCTTGACAAATGGGTGCCCCACGAACTCAATGATCGCCAGCGCGAAGTACGCGTCGAGACGTGCCTTGCACTTCTCAACAGAAACACAAATGAAGGAATTTTGAACCGCATTGTTACCTGCGACGAAAAATGGATTCTGTTTGACAACCGCAAGCGCTCAGCAAGTTGGTTGGATCCTGGTTCAGCACCTAAACAGTTCCCTAAACGAAAACTTACCCCTAGAAAAGTGATGGTCACTGTTTGGTGGTCTAGCGCCGGTGTGATTCATCACAGCTTCTTACCAAACGAAGTGAGCATTACTGCAGATGTGTACTGTAAAGAACTGAACACAATGATGGAGAAGCTGGCACATCTCCAACCAGCATTGGTCAATCGCTCGTCTCCGCTGCTCCTGCACGACAACGCGCGACCTCATACTGCACAGCAGACGGTCTCCAAGTTGCAAGAACTGGGGTTGGAAGCTCTCCATCATCCACCGTACTCACCAGACCTTGCGCCTACAGACTTGTACTTTTTGCAGAATTTGGATAACTTCTTGGCGGGAAAAAAATTTAATACTCGAGAGGCAGTACAAAATGCCTTTGAAGAATTTGTTGCCTCCCATCCAGCTGATTTCTTCAAGAAGGGCATCAATAAACTGCCACTGCGTTGGCAAAGATGCATTGATTGCATGGGTGATTACTTCGATTAATACAATTAAAAAATACAAGAAAAAAAATCGTTTAAATTTTTTGATACAAAACGGATATTTCGTAGGTAAAGACCTATTATATACCCTACTCCACTATTTAATGGATGTTATAATATATACAAACCTTCCTCTTGAATCACTCTATCTATTAACAAAAGCCGCATCAAAATCCGTTGCGTAGTTTCAAAGAATTAAGCATACAAAGGGACATAGGGACAAAGAAAGCGACTTTGTGCTATACTTTATAAAATTTGGTTCTAAATGCGTTAGAGCAGCCAGTGTTTTTGCATTAGACGCAGTTTTGAAAACAAAATGGCTCTTGCTACGTTTTGGTTTGGGTCCCCCAATATTGGGTGATGTGCTAGTGATGACTAAAAAATCACTTATTTGAAAGTTTAAAATATAGATACGCTGCGTAATTAATGAATTCTTTTTCTTTGTTTCAGTCTGTACTAAAGGATGCAGCTTCGATTAAATGTTAAGTGTAAATGTAAGAATTAAGTAGTGTAAAAGAAATAAATCGTCTAAATCGTGTGATATGGTCAACAAATCAAGCCATTACATAGAGGAATAATAAACAAGTTTATGAAATACATTTTTTTATTTCAATTAAATAATTTTTTGTATATAAAGGGTATTTTAGATAAACTAACAAAAATACTGAATTGTAAATAAAAACAGTCCTGACCCAATCCAAACATTTGCAATTCGTTCATTCATACATATTCATTGAAGAAAATAAAAAACGTTCATTTTGAGAATAAACAATTGAAAAATATAACGTAATTATAGAATATTTTCGTTATACAATTCAATTGTGACAATTTTTGCATGTTTTTGTTTAACTTCTTTTAATTTACATAGTAATCCAGAAATGTACAATCTATATATTGAACACATAAAACAAACATCTATAACAAATTCAAAACTATACACTATATACATAAACTGTTGAACTTAAAACAATAATATGTTAAAGGCATATCGGGCGATGCTTTCATTTTTCTTACACTTATAGAGCTGTAGATACATTGAGACATTCTTTAATAATATATAAAAAAAAATTCAATATAAAAATGAAGTTACAACTCCATTGCTTTGTCAGTACTGGAGGCGTCAAAATTTACAAACTAGAAGCACTGATATATACTTTTTACTGTATTTAAGGAAATAATTGCATTAAGAATAAGTTGATATTTAATCGAAGTATCACAATAGTTCTTCATTCTTCATCAACGCTATAAGAAAGAATGATATACATGTTAACAATGGTTAATTTTTTGCATGGTTAGGTATCAACTTGTGCCAATAAATAAAAAAAATTACACATTCTTATTTTTTTCCTTTTTAACAAGATCAAAGAGCAGTCATATCATTGATTTGTCAACTATAGATGTAATGGATGTAAACGGTTACATGTTGCAATGTTAGAACAAAAAAATGCTTTTTCAACACACTTGCTCATAAAGTGACTATTATTGCACGGAATTTAGGCATGTAATTTGACATATTATCAAACTGTGACTTTTGTATTATATTTATCGCACTTGTGCTGTAAAGTTATAAAAACCTATTAAACTAAACCTCATTTTCATCATAAAGTAAAGCAACTTTTTTTTTGTTTCCTTTTAATAAGTTTTGACATATGGAACTTGAGATGGGTAATAAAAAAATTCGATGTTAAAAAAAAATCGGTACTTCAGTAACATCGATTTTATTTTCTATGGGGAACGTATCGATCTAGGAAGAAAATGAAACCGAAAAATGATATTTTGATTAAATTGATTCCATTGATGCAAGCACTAATGACTGAGTTTTCGGATATGCGCGCGCAAAAGAAAACTCACTCGAATTTTACTGCCACGCGCCTTTTTTTCCTTCAAAACTTTGATTGCTACATATCTATTACATTTATTTACTAAAATGAGTAACATAAATAATGAAAACGATTTAAACAGTACACCTCCCGAAATAACAAGTGAGGCTAATAACGCCATGAAAAGCTTGCTACCCGGAAAATTCAAAGGAAAAAATATATTTTGGCGTATCAAACTTTCATATCATGGAAAAAACAACAAAAAATATGCAGTCTTTTTCGGAAAATGTGTTTATGGCATACTTCAAAGAGTTGTCAACCAAATATAAACCTAGTTCCTTATGGCGCATTTACTCAATGTTAAAAAGTACAGTCCGTACTAATAATGGAGTGGACTTAAAACAATACTGCAATTTGTCAGCGTATTTAAAAAGACTTTCAAGCGGATATAGGAGCACGAAATCTAAAGTCTTGTCACCTGAGGATATTGAAAAATTTATAAATGATGCTCCAGATAGCAAATATTTAGCTACTAGGGTGAATCAACTAATTCTTGGGATATCATGTCCCTAATCCAGTTAATATGAATCAAATAATATAATTATAAAAACTGATATTCAAATAAAATAATAAGATATAATTCCTTTAAAATGACAGAATTTTTGTATTACTTTAATTAATTAATGTAAAGAAAATTTATCGTGAGTCAGTTGACAATTGTTATGACCCCTCATACATTTGTCATGTCCCAACCACATTACAATAAACTCAATCAAACATTTTGAAGAAAAATTGTATGTAGCTAGTCCAGATTATTTTGAAGTTTTATTTAATAAGACCTTATTTGTCGAACATTGAAGCTGGAAAATAAATGACATTAATATTTTCTTCTAAAAATCATTTTTTAATCACGTCTCCCAAAGCTAATTACGAGAAACGTCAAATGAGTCACAATATTTAAAACACTATAAGAGTGAAAGAGATAGATTTATAAAGCTCCAACCAATAGCAAAATAGTTTGCGTATCACGTGACAACAAGCCGCCATTACAAGCGTTTGTTGTTTGGGCGGCCAGTACGTCATGAGTTAGCGTCGGTGCGCGTGTGTTTATTGTTGGTCAACTGGATGACAACTCAAAATTAGGTAAGTAGTTCGTTTATTTCAATTATTATTGATGTCTTCCATTACTTAGGATTCTTATGTAATATTTCTATTATTTGTGTTCTAGTGTGTTTGTTTGTTTTGAATAAGATTGATTTTATATCTATAATTTCTCCTGACTTCACTGGTCTACTAGCTCACTTTTTTACGTGACCCCAAGAGACACAAAACGTGACTCAAGAGACATTTGAGTTTGAAATTGCTGTTTTTATTATAGTTTTGTATAAAACATTACAATTAATATATATTTTAAAAAAATAGGTGATGGTTGCATAGCTTGAGAGTGTTTATTTCTATATTTTTACAGTTACTACTAATGAAAATAATTTTGGCTCCTCCCTACACAAAAAACGAATTGTAGTTCACACAAGGAATGAGATTTCCTAGTATTTAAATAGGTAAGCTTCTTTATATAACGTTTCTTGATCTCATCTGTGGGCTTTCCTTTTGTTACTTTCACGAATATAACCTATTAGCAATTGATTAAGTGGGTTATTTCTTTTATTTTACAGGTACTACAAATGGAAATAGTTCTGGCTCTTACCCCCACACAAGACAAATAAAAGCCCATTCACATGAACAAGCAATAATATATACTAATATTAATAAAGGTAAGTTTTTTAAATCATGTTTATCGATCTAGTTTTTATCTGTTGTTTATAGGTACATGCTTAGCTATAATTTACCTTTACTTTCAGGTACAATGGCTCCTTTTACTGCTGCAGAACGACAAAGGCGTTATAAAGAAAAGATAAAACAAGACCCAATAAAGTATGAAACATACAAACAAAAGAAAAGGACTCATTATCACAAGGTAAAAAGGCTTGCTGCTGACTTTACACCCAAAGTAAAACACCAAGCTAGAATAATTTGGCGCCTACGAAAACAAGAATCAAGAAAACGTACAAAAGACCTATGCAACGTATTAAACGTAACACCTCCTAGTTCTCCTTCCATAATGGAGCAACTACCATCAGATCTATTATTAGATGTGCAGCGACCACAATTCGTGGAAAATCTACCAGCCACGGAAGATCAGCACGTGGCGGAGAACATTGTGGGACAAGACCTAGGATTTCACCTTCCTGGAAATTACTGCCGAGCCCCGAATACGTCAAATGCTTGCATGATTTACAATTGCACAAACAATACTCGTCGACGAGTACCAAAAAGTTTGAAAGTGCAGTTACTTATTAATAATAATTATTATGTTTCACCGTACGCACGTGTGTGTCAGGAGCATTTAGAAAATGACGCCTGGGATGATCTTTTTACGGCACCAAATCGATGTTTTGATTTTAGCCCTCAACAAGTTTTTAAAATGTTAGAATTATTAAAAGAACCCAAAATCGAATTATTGATTTTGAAAACCTTAATGAGCTGCATGATGAAGAGTTGCATTATTGGACAGGCCGCACTCGAGATGAATTCGAAAGATTATTTAATCCAACTCCACTTTTAGCACAAAGGTGCTCAAATCCAAGAACTGCATTAGGTGTAATACTGGCCAAACTCGCCACGTTCTTCAACATGTCTCGTGCAAATCTAGAACGAAGAATGAAAATAGCTAGGGAGTGTCTGGTTAGTGATTTTGTCCCTCGCTACTTGGGATTCGACCATATTTCGAGAGAGCAGATCGTTGAAAGAAATCTAGCAGTTCCTAACGCATTGTTTGCAAATAATCAGGAAGCTACTGTAATACGCGACGGTACCTATATGTATATACAAAAGAGTTCCAATTTCTCTTTTCAAAAAGACACGTACAGCGTGCACAAGTACAGAAACCTTCTAAAACCATTTTTGTTAGTCACATCCGATGGACACATTATTGAGGTTTGTGGGCCCTATGCTGCGACTACAAACGACGCAACCATTTTAAACAACCTTTTAGATGGGCCGGATAGTCATTCATTGGCTGTTACAGCCGGGTGATATTTTTATATTAGACAGAGGTTTCCCCGACTCAATAGCGTCTTTAGAAAGCCACGCATATGTTGGCATCATGCCGCAATCGCAGAGCAGAAGAGGCACACAACTTAGCACACTCGATTTCAATAAATCGCGGTTGTGCACCATTTGCCGGTGGCCTGTAGAAGTGGTGAATGGACGGCTAAAACGGGATTTCAAGATTTTTCGTCATGAGTTCTGTAATCTGGCTATGAGCCATTTTTACACAGACCTTCGGATCGCTGCAGCGATAACTAATGCCTTCCATGTTGATATTATAGATCATGCCAATGCACGTGAATTTATTAATATAGCCAGAGAGCGATTGAACGTTGCAAATCATTTAGCTGAGTACGTTGATGAAAGAAGACTAAACCGAAACAGAGTCAACTTCAAAAATATTACAGTGGTTAGCGATAATGTTGCTTCATTTCCCATGTTGACAGCAGAGGAATTGACTCTCTTTGCAGTTGGAACTTACCAAATTAAACTTGCACCCAGCTACTACAGCGAGCATATACGCAACACGGAAACATTTATAATCCAAAACTATAGCAGTCGTCTTAACGACCTTTCCGATTTTTCGATGTCGAACAGCAATGTGCAACTAATTCGAGCGCATATAAAAAAGCAGACATACGTCTTCAAAAGTGTGTATCATTGTTATATTTTAATTGACGAGAACAATCATGGGCTCCGTTCAATTAATCATTATTGCTGTTCGTGTCTTACTGGGCGGCGAACGATCGGCAGTTGTGCTCACGTTGTTTGCCTAGTTTGGTTTTTGGGGTGGGCTAGGCACGAAGACGTTTTGAGGCGGCCTGCTTTATTTTTAGATTCAATAATCATAGATGACGATGAGGATGATTGATTAGGTATCATTAATGTTTACATCATGATCATGTAACGAATAAATGATTGATTTATTAAAGCACTATACTTAACAAGTGTTTTAATAGTAATAAATAATCCATTGTTCACAATATACCGAGTTTTATTTAAAAAAAACAGCTGTTGGTTATGATTTTTCGTCAATGTAAATCCTATGAAAAATATTTTTTTTCTCAGTACTCCTCGGATAGATTCTAAAGCGCTTTGGGTTACAGTCTGATATTCGTCTATGGAACATTATGTACCATCATTCAATGTTGGGCAGCACTTGGTCCAACGTTCATACAAAAATGGTCAATCTCCTTTGAAAAGGAACTTGAATTTCTGCAAAAGTTTTTTCAAGATAGACCTCAGCTCTCAAATTTAGACGCTTCATCTGACGATACACAGATTTCCGAAGATACGCAGAATATCGAAAATACACAACCTCCCAAAACAGCATCAACTGTTAATTTTCCTGAAGCACAATCGCCTGTATCTCAAATGTCGTGTTCACCCCATGCATCCGATTTTAGACCAGCTAGACATGTTCGTCAGCGATCATACATGTCATTGGAAACACAGTATACGGAAACAACAGCAGAAATATTAAAAAAATACATTGAAAACCAAAAGAAGGAACAACATCCTATGGAGATATTTTTTCGATTTATTAGGCTGGATTTCCGCCTACACAACATTTTAGAATCTCACCGCCATTATTGGCAGCCCATTTGCGTTCACTTCTACCTTTCCAACAGGAAACAAATTTATAGATTGGCACTATTGTCATTCCAACTTGTTAATACATATATATGTTTAATTTCATTTGCTGCATAAATACGAAGAATTTTACTATGATTTATATCGATATTGAAACCGTAGACATGCACGATGTTGAATCGATGGCTATGCTCATTGATTACGTTTTGGAACCTGATTATTCTAGAGCTCTTGATATCATGAAAACAAACAAGCAATTTGATGAGTTTCTTGGAATATATATGGAAATTAATGGTTCGGATTTTATTAGACGAGAGGTGATTAAAAAGAAGAACATCATCTTTAAGAAGGAATTTGACGTTGATGAAGGATGGACCAAACAAGATGATAAAGACTTCGATGACACTTTACCTTACATGTGTGCTATCGTGGGAAAGGACAGCATTATGTCTTATCCATATAAGGTTGACATTGTCACCAAAGAATATGATTTAGATGAGGATATTGAGGATATGGAAGTATTGATGGATGGAGTTAATTTGAAAGAAAGAAGTGAAGATATGACGGATGAAGAAATTGAAGAATTCCAGGTTGTTGAAGAGAATATTGAACCTGAAGAAAAACTATATGATATATGTGAAAGTGGAACTTCAACGCATAAAACAGATGAACTATACATAGCTCAATTTATTTTCATTTCATTTCAAGCAATGGCGGCAACAGCGAAGACTTTGTCACCAAAATTACAAGCTGAAATAAAATGCGATGTCTTACGTTTTGTCACTGATGCAGAAATAAAGCATTTGGAAAATGTGGAGTTAAGTTCAGTTGTGCAGCGAAGTCGTCCTTCAACATCAAGTTCAGGATTCGATATTTCAAATGAATTTCATTCATCTCAGCAATACGCACCAACTTCTGTTGCCAGAGACGAAAGAAACCACTGCTACAGGTAAATCCCCAAGTAAAGCAGATAGTCATGAAAGAGTTATTGCAAAATACCAACAACTTAAACGAAAATACCGGACCGCTTTAGAAAATGTTAAGAAATTGTCAGGTCGCTTAGTTACCTACCGTAAATATCACAGTAGAGTTCAAATATCATTAAAAGAAGAAATAGAAAGACTTAAAGACAACATTGACAAGATGAAGGCTCGAGAAGAAATTTTGGAGACGTCACTTTCGAATTCTTACAAACAATGTCGTAACTCTTCAGAAAAATATGTTTTTAAAAACATTATATCAGATATTTCTGTAAAAAATAATAAAAAGGTAAGATATATTACAAAATTATTAGGTTTTAGTGGTCATATGAAAAGAAAAAAAAACGATCTCTGCACATTTGCGGTCGCTCAGAATCAAAAAGGAAGTCGAATCTTTCTTTTTAAGAGATGACATAAGTCGCTCCACATCTGGGCCCTTACTCCACTAATTAACTTTGACAACCACTCAACTGCGAGGCTATAGCGATAAATCTGCATCTCGGCCGTAAAAGTGGTACTCTGCTAATATTTTGACAGCCAGAATAGCGCCATAATAGCGAGTCAATGGCACTTCAGTGGCCACACACAAAGTACAGAAATTATTGTCTATGGATTACAACAATTTAAAAAACTGTTTGCACTGCTATGCAGCAATGTCAATTAATGCATATTGATTTAGCAGTTAAAAGTTTTAAGTTTATAACGTAAACGTAACTAAAAACGTAACTGAAAAAATATTTTATGTTTTTAATTGAAACTAAAACTACTAACTGAGTGTGTGAGTTGCACACTAGATATTGACCATAGACAAAAATAGCTGTCAAAACAATAGTAGAGTACCAAAATGAAGGCTATTGAACTAATATTGAGGCACGTTTGATTAGTTGTATTTCGATAGCGCTTCAGTGGCCAAAATTTGTTAGTGGAGTGCGAAAAGTGTCAAATTACGGCCATTGAACTGCCACAATGTCGACACTGAAGTAATATTGTGGCCAATATGAATTAGTGGAGTAAGGGCCCTGGCAAAAAAGAATGCCGAACTTTTAAAAAAGAGAAAAAACAAATTAGATATTTAGTTGATAGTTTGAATAATTTATTTAAAATATATAAAGAAGAGGGTGGCAATCTCAGTTTTTCTACTTTTTACAAGTACAAGCCTTTTTATGTGCTTTCTCCAAACTGTTGTTGTATCTAAACTAAGAGACAGCTTAGAAAAAAGGTTTGACAAGTTTTTCAAACTATTAACTGAAGCTAATACAGTCATTTTTGCATCATGCTACCACCCGAGTTATAAAATGCGTTGGTTACCTGATAATGTTTCAGCAAGTGAAAAACAAAGAATTCAATATTTAGCAATTAATGCCTTGGAGGCCAATTACAAAAAATATGAAGAATTGTTGGAAGAGAATAGCCGAAGAAGTAGCACCACAAGTAAAGAAGATGATGATTTTAAGACTTTATATTTCAATAAGTATAGAGTAAGAAAAGTATTTTATATTTCAATTACTCACTTAAAGAGTATTTTGTAATTATATTTTAAATAAGTAAAGCATGTATTTTGCCCAGCCCTGGTTGTTGGTGTCCGAGAGCAATAAATATGCTGTCAAAAAGAATTTACCTGGAGACATAACCACTGAAGATATGAAATGTTTCATCGGCATATTGTTGGTTAGTGGTTATTCATGGCTCCCCCGTAGAAGAATGTATTGGGAAAACTCCCCTGATACAAAGAATGAATTGATCAGCTCGGCTATGACTAGGGATAGATTTGACTTCGCGCGAATGCACACGCGCGTAGCCGAGATACACGGGTTTGCTATGTTGGGTACACATGATACGCGCGAATGAAATCCTTCGCGCGTAATTCGCCAGTCATTCGCAGAATCTCGACTCGCCCGTAATTCGCGCGTTTTTGGCGCGAGTCGAGATACTCAGGCTGAGGCTACATTAGACCGCGACGCGACCTGCGACACATGAGCGACTAAAACAAGTAAATGAATGCTCACGTATATGGCTACACCGTACATCAAATATTACTACCGATCTTTGATTTCTTTATGCGATAGGAACAACAGTACTGAAATAACGGCATCGGCTACATCAACATATAAGCGAAATTGAAGCGAATTTATTAGAAAATTTCTCACTTGCACGACTAGTTCAATAGTGCTGCTAAATATGCGTGTGCAAACATTATGCGTATAGTAAACCGCGATGGATGATTTGATCGCATTCTAAAAAAACGACCGATTCAAATAAGTCATTGTTATGATAGCGGCTACATTACAACTGTACTTCAGAGCGTAAAAAACAAATGCTCGTCAGTTATATTAAATGGCTACATTATTTGAGCGAATTTAAATGAATGAGCGATTAATTTTGCGAGAAGTTCAAAGTTACTGTTTTACTGGGTACTCTGTCAAGTGGCTACATAATCACGCTACGGACATCGGACGAGGTGCGGAAGACGGGGGCAATACTAGTGCACTCGGCGCTCGCTCATGACAGTGCGACAGGTTCAAACCAGTTTGTTTTGATCGCTCATCTAAAGAGGTTTGTCTATGAATCTACGATGGACGTTGAGTTGTTTGTATCCGAAATTCAAGCACGTCCTGCAATATGGATGACTAAACATGGACATCAGTGCGCCTTGTTGCGTCCAGTACACGCGCGAAGAAGCCGCGAACGGACGTATTGAGAGAAAAAATAATGGAAAAGGAAAGTTTCGATGTAGAATTGTTAATTGATGAAGTAGAGAAAAGGCCCGCCATATGGGATATGACATCACCAGACTATTCTAATAAAATTTTGAAGAAAAAATCTTGGGAAGAGTTGGTGTTGATATTCGGTGAAGGTGACGACTCACAGGATAGAAAAAAAACGCTTGGTGAGTTTATAAATTATGTATTTAATAAATGAGTCATTTCTTCGGTCATATTTATTTACTAAAAAATATTGTTTTGACTTTTGTAGGGCTTTGATTATATTTTTAAATCATTTTGTGTTGCCAAGGTATTTTACCTTCTTCCATGAAATAATCCACTGCAGAGTACGACGATGATAAGCTATTCTGTCTGTCATTGTATAAAGAATTATTTAAAGTGCCCGAGCATAATCGTATTGCTGTAAAAATCGAAATGATGACGTGTTTGCAAAGAGCCCAACAACAGAATTCAACAAACTTGAATGCAGCTAATGAAAGAGCAATGTATATTGCACAACAACCTTCAGTACAATATCAACTGCAGCCATTGTCGAGAAGAAATCCTGATCAGACAGAATACGACCCATCACGTCCTTCTATAACGTCAACTGTTACACAAACCAGATACCCATCCAGTTCAGGTATTAACAACCATCAAAAAGATTATTCATTAATTCAATCTCCAAATAATCTATGTTCGCCGACCTCAGTTGCATCTCAGGGCTCTGATTACGTTGACCTATTTTGAACACTGTCGGAAAGTTATTATATTTTTAGAATAAATAAGCAATTTTCATTTACCTGTTTTTTTTTCTCTCAAATGTGAATGTTATGTAACAGGGTGTCTCAAAAATCGACAGCCAAACGAAAACCTAATACAGAACGGACCAAGGGCTATCACAATCACCCCCTGTACTTGCATGTTCTTCCATTTTGAGTAATTGCCGAGTTATTCAAGTTTGTGAAATTTAGAAAAACTTTTTGCTTTTGTCTTTGATCCAATCCAATAAAATAATGGGTTTTCGTGTGGTACTCGAAATTTAAAACATGCTGTATAAGAAAATTACATTTCAATACTTCTAATAGGCATTTCTTTGCAGCTATACACAAACTTACCTTAAAGTAATCACCAGTTATTCTTCAGCTGTAACACAGTCCCTTATTACATAGTTGTCACGTGGCGATAAATCCTCTTTTACCAAATGAAGTAAAAAATCAAATGTTCCAATTGACATGCGAAAATAGTTAAAAAACTTTTCATCGTGTTGCCTTAAGTTCGGGTACAAAGTTATGAACATACTGTGGGTCATTCTATCTCGGAGAATAGGATGGATTCTGAATCTTCGGCTTTCTACTTTTTTGCGCCGTTTCCATCGGCGATAAGCAAGCCACAATACAACCGCTTCCTCTAAATTCATGATGAACACTGACTCAATACACCGAGCCCAAAAGTCACTCGCGCGTGTTTCGCTTCATGTGATCGCAGTGATAAATTCTTTCGCGCGAATCCATTCGCGCGTAATTCGCCCTATGTGTACATGGCCTAAATCATATTATATACTTTGACAACTTTAATACATCGATTTCGTTAATTCATCATCTCGAAAGCCAATGTATTTTCGCTTTAGATACCATACATAGAAACAGATTATGAAAAAGTTGCAAATTGGCTGTTCAAAAAGAAATGATGAAAGATTCTGTTCCCAGGGGTTCGTACGAAGAACAAGTTGCTAATTACGAAGGTGTGGATATTTCTGTTACCTGTTGGAAGGACAATAAGCTCGTGACGTTGGCGTCAACTTACGTTGGTGCTGAGCCCGCTGATAGTGTCAACAGGTACGACAAGAAACAAAACAAACAAATTTCTATACCTTGCCCTAAGATCGTAAAAGACTATAATATTCATATGGGAGGTGTAGACCTAATGGATAGTTTTCTCGGTAGATACAGAATCAGGATCAAAAGTAGAAAATGGTATTTACGTCTGTCAAATGCTCGCGCGTTGGTACGTGGACGCGGATCGAGTTGCAGTGCATGTGAAGGTCCTCCAGCGCCACGTAAGTAAATATTTTCGTTTCGATACTTTTTGGTCTCAAGCTAGCATTTTTCGTGCTTTTAATATGCGAGTTTTTGTAAAATGTATGTTATTTATCCTAGTTTGTTATCCAGTGTAAATTTAATGCTTTGAGCACAGTGATTGTTATATGTGAGACAAAGTATCACACTAACATAAACGGGGTAAAATGTGCCGTTAACGTGGGGCTGCTTGTGCCGCGGCACAACCAACCCCTAAGCAACCTATATTGTTTATATTTACGCGAGCACTTATGAAAGAAAAAAAATACTTTTGGACATAATAGGTAGGTACTTTATTCGGTATTTATTTACTTTGACAGAATGAAGACATACAAGCGAAAAACTGAAAGGGGAACTACATCTCAGCATCTTATACAAAGGGCTGCTGATGCAGTCATCAAGGATGGACGTAAATTAAAAACTGTTGCACGTGAATTACAAATTTGTCACACAACACTATAACGATATGTCAAAAAAACTGAAAGTGTACTTACTCCTGCGGTTGGATACAAACCAAGACTAGTGTTCAATAAGGAACAAGAGGCACTACTGTCGAAGTACATCTTAGAAAGCGCTTCTATTTACTTCGGTCTTCTACCGGAAGAAGTACGCCAACTTGCGTACCAGTGTGTCGTGAAGTTTAATGTACAAAACATCCCACCATCTTGGCATACAAATGGCGAGGCTGGAAAGGATTGGTTGACAAACTTTCTGAAGGGGAACCCTACACTTTTTATTAGAACACCCGAAGCTACCAGTACAGGGGGCCTACCACAAGCTTTATTAAAACGGACTAAACACAGAGCAGTTTAGTTTAGGTTCCTAAACTGAATCGCAATATTTGGTACCACAAGCTCTTAAGAACGAGTCTGCTTTGGAATCGCAACGCGATTGACGAAAGACTCATTATTCGTTTCATTTCATTCATCATGGCCAGCTAGCTTGGCCTCCAAAATACTTAGACCTCCCAACTTAGAGAGTTCATTAGTTATTGGACAACTATTGCCGTGAGCCGCAAGCGTTCGAAAGTCTAAATGTTGTAAATAAAATATTTTTTTGAAGAATCTATTATTATTTTTAAAGGATGATGGGCGATTTGGTATCAGGTCTCAATCAAGATAAATTATACACCATTAAATAGGTCTTAGTGAGTAGGTAAAAAAAATATATTACGGCCAACCTCTAACATTTGTCCATTTCGAGATAATGTACAGTCAATGTACACATTGTATTGTACATTGACTGTACATTATCATCGATGTTGTAAGATTTATTTACGCTCAAAAAGGTAACAAAAGTCCTGTCTTAGACTGTATCTTTAGATTTACGAAGACAAAAGTAGTTTTGCCCCTCCCTCGTACTGCACCGCACACCCTTGGACGCCTGCACAGGTAGTAGCAATGCGCGGGGGCTTCTCTCTCTCCCTCTATCACTCAGTCGTTCGCTGACTTTGTCTGTGTAACTACGTTCCCGATTCCTCCTTTGTTTTGCTTTTGACTACCTGACCCCCGCATTCTCCTGGACTCCGTTACCCGTTCAAACTGATTACCTTCGCTTTCATTTGGACTTCGATATTGTGATAGTGATTTGGTTGAGTGTTATGGATCGTTATCGTAACTGCGTAATGTGCCGAAGAGGCCTACACCGTGGCAGGTTTCAAGAACGCATTCTCACCGAAAACTTGCCAAGGATGCGTGCTGATTTGGCAACATATATACAACAAAATGCTGCATTAGAGGTTAGTACAGTTTTTACATATTTTCTTAATTGTATCAATAATTATCATTGCAGTATAATACACAATATCTATGGACCTCGCTGGAATGCGAATCTCCTCCCCCCTCTCCTTTTACCACCCCGTGTTCGCTCCAGGCGCGCCGTACCAGAGCGCCTATGCGACGTGAGGTCATCAACGCTAGGTACACAGATATTGTAAACGGGTGTTTAAATACATATATATACACGGGCATAATAACACAGATCTTGTTAGCCCCGTGATAAGTACATCTTTATGACTTGTGTTGTGTTACGGGTACTAAATACATAGATGACATTCAAGACCCGAGATAAACTAGAAAAAACTCAAACTAATCATTTAACGCAATATTCACTTTCAGGTCGTGTTCGATGGGACGCGGCGAGTCTGCTTTAGATGCTGGCAAAGGGCTGAAACTGCGGTTAGAGCGCAACAACAACAAGAAGTACATCAAGCCGAGCCTCAACCTCAACAAAATGGCGTGATTCAAGTTCCTGACTACACAAGAGCCCCAAACACGCCGTCACATTGCATATTTAGAGGATGTCGCAATGAAACACGACACCGAATCCCAAATGTTGTGAGGATACATTCATTGTGTAATCACAAGCTATACATACCAGATGGAGCAAGAGTATGCCGAGAACACCTCGACAGTAATGCTTGGGATGACTTACCTCAGTCATGTAAGTCTCTCACGAGTTTACTGCTGAACACTTTTCTAATGTTTGTGACATTTTGCGTGATGCAGTAAAACACAAATCGACGTTATGTTTTGAGGAAGTTGGGGCTATGAGTGAGGAAGAAATGCACTATTGGACTGGACGTACAACTGAACAGTTTAACGCAATCTTAGAGCAAACTCCTTCATTACGTGAAAGATGTGCCGCACCAAGAACTGCTTTGGGTGTCCTTTTAACTAAGTTGCGAACAGGAGATTCCGATGAGAGACTTGCCACGTTATTTCAAATGTCTCGCAGAAAACTAGAGAAAATATTGGCAGTAGTTCGAGAATGTTTAGAAAATGAGTATGTCATTCTGCATTTAGGTGTAAATCATATAAATAGGAACGCTATACTTCAGCGGAACCTAAGATTACCAAAACATCTTTTTGGAAACGAAGAGAACACTAAGGCCATAATTATTTGCGATGGGACCTACCTTTACATACATAAAAGCTCGAACTTCTTGTTTCAAAGAGAGTCTTACAGTTTACACAAGTTCCAGAACTTGTTAAAACCGTTTCTATTGATGGATACATTATTGACGTGATGGTACCATACGCTGCAACCAAAACGGATGCGGATATAATGAGCGGTCTGATGAACAACAATGAACACGACATTCACGCTATACTACAGGCAGAAGATGAATTCATTTTGGACCGCGGTTTCCGAGACAGTTTGCCGCACATAGCAGCCCGTGGTTACAGATATCACGTTCCACCGACCAAAGACCGGCAGGAATCACAACTAACTACGAGTCAGGCGAACGAATCTAGGCTCGTTACATTGTGTCGTTGGGTTGTGGAGGTGGTCAACGGAAGATTAAAGAGGGACTTCAAGCTTTTGCGACAGAAATATTTCAACAATGCGTTGCCACATATATTTTGTGATGTCAAAATAGCTGCGGCACTCACCATCCACTTCCACATCCCAATCACTGACAGCCCTTACGTAGAATCTTTTATCACCACAATATCAACAAAACTACAAACCCCAAACACTTTATATACATATGTCGAAGGAAAAAATCTGAATCAACGAAGAGCCGACTTTCAAAGATTAGAAGCTAATTACATAGAAGATTTTCCAAGATTAAGTGAAGAAGATGTTATTCTCATAGCGTTGGGGACTTACCAACTAAAGCTTGCAAAATCATATTGCAGCGAGCACCTGCACCAAGGTCTGTATATAATAGAAATATATAGAGAAACAGCGCTAGAAGATTTAAATCAATATGGTATAAACGAAGAAAATGCGTGGCTATTACGCGGTCGTATCCAATCCCGACATGTCAGGGCTAAAAAGTACTTCTGCTATATATTATTATGTAATGAGACTATCATTCAATATTACTGTACATGTCTCACAGGACGACGCACTGTAGGTACATGTGCACATATAGTATCTATTATCTGGTACTTGGGATACGCTCGACACGAAGGATTTACAAAACCAGCTCTTTTTTTAAATTCTATCTGTATTGACGAAGAAAATGATGTTCAAAATGAATAAATAAATAATTAATATTACTTACTTTGTTTTAATCTTCAAAACCTTCCCGTACATTTTGAGCCATGAACGCAAAAATTACATATTTAGGTACAGTACTAGTGCATAATTATAAGACTTCGGCAAATCCACGACGAACGAGGTATCCCGAACGGTGCCGATGAATCTACCAATCATCGTCATTATGCAGTGACGTTTTATGACAGACCACTTCAAAATTAATGAGTTTTATGACAGGCCACTTCAAAAAGAATGAGTTTTGAAGTGGTCTGTCATAAAACGTCATTGAATAATTGCGATGATTGGTAGATTCATCGGCACCGTCCGGGATGCCGAGATTTGGCGAAGTCTTATAATTATGCACTAGTACTGTAGTTTTTATATGTTTATTTACAACTGACATTTGTTATTATCAATTGTCAAACACACATACATCATCTCACAACTGTCAAGACATAAATATATCGTTAAATATAATATAACTATAATGTAACGTGACATTATCGGCCTGCAATGTAAAGACCCATATATCACTTTGAACGTGGCCTTACTCAAAACGGACAACGAATATTGATAAGCGCCATGGTGGTCTTTAATGAACATGGATATACCTTCCCAAAAATATATAATTCATTCTGATTGAGCCCTATACCAGAGCCCATACATTTATGCCCATCATCCATTTATTTTATGTCTACGACATTCTTAAAACGATTAATTGTTTTTTTCTCTCTCATAATTATGTTTAATAATATATGTGTTTTGAACGTTTGTTATAGTTTTTTCGAAATTCATATGTTTCAACTTTTGTAAATACCTACTCGAAAAAGTTCGTCTTGGTGTGACAGTGTTGTATTGTATATTTACGAGTTTTCTTCAGAAAATACGAAGTAAGTAATAGATATAGTATAAATAACTTTGAATAGGTATACAAATATGATATTTGAAAAATATTAAAAGAAAAATATTCATATTATTCTTTCAATGGTATTTTTCTATGAATAGAAACTCAAGGGCATTTCTTTGAAATTTCAGTGAAGGTTCGCGACGCAGGGTAACCTTTAGGCAACTTGAGACCCTATGGGAACTACTAAACTCCCATATAGGTTTGGCCACAGGGTACAATAAAAGCGCGCAAGCCAGGGAGAATTTGCGATTACTTTGGACTCGGGCGCAGAAACGCTAAATGCACACGGTGATGGCGCCGTCAAGACTGGAAGGGGTGGTGCAAGGGAAGTGTCTTTGTATAAGTATAATAGTAATCACATTTACGACATTCATTCTCACCAATTGAACTAGCCCGTCGGTTCATTTAAGATTTTTGTAAAGGGACTTTTATAGTGGGACTAGCCTATGGATATTTAAGAAATATATACATAGATCAATAATTAAATAACATCAGTAATAAAGATCCAGATCGGAAAGCAGATGAAAAGCGTATTTCTTAACTGTATAATATTCATCATTGCTGACTTGCAATTAAATTAGTTTACATTCTTTATTAGTTTATTCACCAGTCACAATTATTAATTTAACACAAATATTTAGAAACTAGTTTAGATTTTAAGATCATTTTATTTTTAGCTGTCAATAGCGATTTGCGTGTCAATAAACTAACTACTAACTATAACTATCTATAAATTAACTACCGAACATTGTTGAGCATGGGTAACTACGGAGCTAAGCAGCAAGAAGAAAAAGTAATCATCGCACAGAACGGAGCGAAAGATGCCACCAACGCCCATATAGAACAGAAGCTGGAGACGTACGGGATAGCGCTCACAGCCATTTCCGTGCTGCTTGGCTTGATCGCCCTCTACGTGGTGTATCGAGCATGCTGTGCGCACTCCAAGAAGTGAATCCGTAGGGAGATGCGCGCGACTATTCCCGCTATCACCATGGATGGAATCGGAAAAACCGCACCAACACCAACTCCGATACAACATTTTGTGGCTTAATAAGGCTTAATTTGAACTCTCCAGAATTAAGGAGGAAATTTATACGATTTCCACAAACTTTAGCTGAAAGAAACACTATAAGAACAGAGTAAGTTTGTAAAGCCCCAAACCTCATTGGCCCAAAATGATATGACATGCTGAGAAGTGTTTCAGTTAATTGGCAATTAATTCACCCCCCAATTGTAGATAAAAACTTAATGGGATAAGGATGCAATTTTTCAGTGAAGTGGGGCGTGAGGTGTACGAGTATGTACATGTATAATAAGTTGTAATAATTTTAATCTCTAATAAAGTATTAACCTTGTTACAGGTTTTATTCAAAGTTTGGAATCCCTGGTGTGCTAGGGTGTATTTATTGCACTCATGTTGCAATCATAAGGCCAAAATCGAACGAAGAGCGATACTTTTGTAGAAAGCATTTTCATTCACTGATCCTTTAGTTGGTGGGTAATCAAGTTTTAATTTAAAACAGACTTAAAATTTCAGTTAGATTCTAAGAACATAAATAACTAAAAGCTAACTTGTGTTCTAAAATTTTATTTGAATATGTCAAAACTATTAATATTATTATAATGTAATGCTACATGTTTGTTCCAGATATGCGACTCCAATAAGAAAATCATGAGTGTTGATGCTAGCCATGGTGGCAACACTCATGATTCTTTTATTTGGAACACACATCCAGTTAAAGAACATTTAGCTCAATTAAATGAAAACACATGGCTCCTGGGTAATACTGTCTTTTAATAATAATGAAAAATACTAACTAAACTACTTAATGATTGACAATTTCAGAATCTATGCTACATACATATAATATTTACTAGCTTAATATAAAATATAATTATTTTGAGAAATATTCTACAAATATATTATTATGTACTTAAGTATTCCAAATAACTTATTTTTGTTAGGTGATTTATAGGTGACTCAGGATATCCTATATCATTAGGAACTACATCTCAGAACGAGGAAAATTATTGAAAGAACAATTGGCCTTCTTAATAGTGGGTCCACACGGTACAGACTTGTGCTGCGCAAACTTTCGTGCAGACAAAAGTCTGTACAAACATCATCGTCTACACGGCACATACTTGTCAGTTGCACGTTGCACGTCGACGAGTGAGATTTTATAACCCCTTTCTTGTTAATAGTGCCTGTTTTAACTTTAAAACCTAAATAATTAATATTATGGAGGAAATATATAAACGCAGACGTTTATTGCTAGTCGCTGCTGTGGCTATATCCGCTGTAAATGAAAAAACGGCAAGAAAAAAGTGGTCAAAAGATTGGTTGTTACAAAGGCAAAAAAAATCTCATGTGTCTTTATTGAACGATTTGTCAGCAAATGAAGAGTACGACTTCATTAATTACCTGAGGATGGATGTGTCTACTTATAATGAGCTATTAACCTTGGTTAGCCCATTAATACAAAAGGAGGATACTTGTATGTGAAAATGTATATCTCCCCACGAGAGGCTAACGGCAACCCTGCGATATCTTGCAACAGGTCGCACTTATGAAGATCTAAAATTTAGTACTACGATTTCGAAACAGGCATTGAGTATAATTATACCAGAAACTTGTCAAGCCATCATTTCAGTATTAAGAAAAGACTATTTAAATGTAAGTATAAATAAAAATTATCATCATCATTAAAATCAAAACTACAGTAAGAGCACAGCCTTTCAGACAAACTCCACAGTTATAAAAAAGTGACGTGAAGAGAGTGAAGTGAAAATGTTTGGAAAAAAATTGCAAAGATGGCAGTTCCCACACTGTTTAGGAGCTGTGGATGGGAAACATGTGCGAATTGTACCACCACATAATAGTGGGTCTTATTAATATAACTATAAAAAGACATTTAGTATTGTACTATTTGCAATAGTAAATGCAAATTATGAATTTATATTGGTTGATGTTGGAACAAATGGGCGTATTTCTGATGGAGGGGTTATAGATAATACATTGTTTTATGAAAGATTGAAAAATGGTCAGTTAAATATTCCTAATCCAGAAAGTGTTCAAGAAAGTAACCGCAAATTAAATTATGTCTTTATAGGAGATGATGCATTTACTTTGCGTCCTGATTTCTTAAAACCTTTTAGTCACAAGGACTTAATACCACAACACAGGATATTTAATTACAGAATTTCAAGAGCGAGAAGAGTAGTTGAGAATGTGTTTGGGATATTGGCTAATCGTTTTCGTATATACAAAACTGATATTAATCTTAACACTTTCGTCGCCATGGTCCAAAAAAGTATATGTGGTGCCGGTCAATTTGACCCACCATGGCGACGAATGTGTTAATATAGATTCAATTGATAAAGTAGTTATGGCTACATGTGGTAATTAATTTTCTACGAAGAAAGTCACATCAGTATATATCAAATGGTGCCCCGGATGTTGAGAGTAACCAGCCCACAGTGTCAGTAAGGTGCAGCACACATGAAAGTACCTTACAGTCTCTTCAGGTAACCGCAAATGCTGGACACCAATCCAATCTTGCCAAGAATGTTCGCAACAGTTTTGTGGAATATTTTAACAATGAAGGTAGTGTCCCATGGCAAAACGAAAGTTGTAATTTACATAATAATAATTTGTAATTTTTGAAAAATAATAAAGTACTTTTGTATCTACTTTGTGTTTTCTTGCTCCCAACTTGAAGTTGAAGGCCTTGGAGCTTCTTGGTCTCTTAAGAAGTCGAGTAAGTGGAAGTACCATAGACTAGAAGATTGCATCTCGTCAGAGCCCATGCCAGAGTACTCATTATTCATTTTCTTTAACTCTCGCCTATAGACACTTCGCATACTATTAATTTTCTTGGTCACAAATTCCCTGTCCGCTTGGGGTTCGACCTCTTTCCATTTCTCCACCAAGATCTCATAAGCCTGAGTTTTCAGGTCGCGGTTGGAATACATTTTTGACTTGATCTTCCAAACCGCAGATTTATAGAGGTCGATAAATTCAATTATAAATTCTATCGAATATTTTCTTAAGTCATTCATTGTATTCTTACTTTATTGATAACCGTTTTAAACAGGTAAAGGTAGGTATTATAATTATTTAAGTTCCTTTCCTTGTATTACTTTTATTAAAATAATTGCAAAAATTCAAACAATAAACAAACAATCTTTATCGATCAATCAATCACTCTTTTTATCATAAAACTACGAATGACGTTGCTAAAAGCTTTTATGCCATAGATAGTGTGTAGAAATGTCTCCGCAAACATGTTTGCGCAAACATACGTGTCCACACGCTGCAGTTGTATGCGCAAACACATAAGTTTGCAGCGACTTTTTGTATCAAAATACAAATTAGCACCAACATCTGCGCAAACTTCAAAATAGCACAGACTTGACGTCCACACGATCCCGTTGCACAAACATAAGTCGTTACAAACACGTTGCGCAAACAAAAGTCGGTGCCGTGTGGACCCACTATAAGGCAAGATTTCGCTGTCTCTTGTCACACCGAGTTTTGCATTATTCTCCTGCAGTTGCTGCATCCATTGTTAATGCATGTGTTATACTTCATAACATATGCATACAAAACAATATTCCTTTTTCCGATATGGAGACCACTGTACCGCAATCATAAGGGTCTGCCTGGCTATGATGACCAATCGAGCTCGAAAGAGCAAAATCGACAGGAATTGAGTCGATGGCGTTTCCCGAGTCGAAATTGCAATGATGACCCACGATTCGACTCAGCTCGACACAACGGAAGAGGCCAACTCAGCTTTCTCGAGCTATCTGCGCTCAAAGCTGTGAACTAAATGTCAAACATAAAGAAATGCGTCAAACAATCGACAACAGACAATTTGAGGTTATAAAAACTTAAATTTAAAACTAACTACTTTTTCAAATCAAAAATCTAAACTCAACCAATAATGACGTCCACAAATATGCCACGCAGTTTGTAAGTACAATTTAAATACTTTTAGCAGGTTTTCCGTCATAACTACTTCAATTTGCATTTGTATAGCTTTGATTAAAAACTTCTGGTTTCCACAGGCAAAGGAGCAACAAACAGCAAAAGGGGCCCTCTGCGATTTTATGAAGGCTCACCCAATGTTCGCTACCGGTGATTTCGCCTCCTAAGTAGGAGTGGAACATCAGCAGCGGACTTGGGCTCAAATCAAACAAATGGGTTCACCTATTATAGTAGAACTTTTCAAGTAATAATTTTATATTGCATAACAACTAATAGCATAAACCTCTTTTCGCAGAATATCGTTTGGCATTAACTCATTTAGCATACATTGAAACCCATAATTCTGTAAGTCAGAATTATCTGTACGCATAATTTTGGTATCCATAATAATCACAATGTTTAATCATCACATCGCAGAAAGTTCAAAACCAGATTCATCTTTTGGCATATATTTCTTATCCATAACTATTTAAAAGTAGAACCATCATTTCGCATAATGCTTACAGCAAGAATCATCTTTTATGATTATTGCAACACTTTTCTAATCAGGCGTTATCATTTTTACTATTGCTATTTGTTGGAGGTAGTAATCACATGAATCATTATTAGTTGTCGGGTACCCTTAGTTGTCATATCGATATTGTGTTATTGTGTTGATCAAAACAAGTTAAAGTATATTAAATATGGAAAATTCAGTAGAAAGTGTTTAAATCAAGCAAAGGTGGAATTAAATTAGATATGGATGGATTTATTTACGAAAGAAACAAAGTGCAAAATAATAAATACTATTGGTTATGTGAAATGAGCCGGAACAAAACATATAATTGCAATCAACGAATAATCACCATATGCAACAATGAAACTAATATACATACATTAATAAGTAAAAAAATGGTTAACCATAATCATGACCCTGATGTGATAAGGTCCAAAGTTGCTGACATTATGAATTCGATTAAAGAAAAATCCATTAATAATATTGAGAAAAAACCATGTCAAATAAAAAACGATTGCATATCTACAACTTCAGAAGTGATTTCAGCACATTTACCAACAATAAAAAATTTAAGGCAAGCTATTTACAGAAATAAGAAAAAAGGGAAACATCCTATTATTGAACCAGAAACAGTAGAATTTCAACTTGATATGAACCATTTACGATGTGATTATATGGAGAATGAAATCATTATACAAAATCAATTAAACGGACGTCGGATAGTTATGTTTACTACAAAAAAAAATGTTACAACATTTAAGCAGATCCAAATATTGGCTTGCAGATGGTACATTCAAAATCGTTCCGAAAATATTCCAACAACTGTATGTAATACATGGATTTGTACATAACACAACATTTCCGATGGTACATGCACTCATGACTAATAAGGATAAAGCTAGCAATGATAAGTTAATTGAAATGTTATTAGAATGTTGTGCATCCGCTAATATAGATTTATCACCGCGATATATAATAATGGACTTCGAACAAGCGCCCAGTCAGTTTTAAAAATTATTTCGATAATGTAATAATCAAAGGATGCAATTTCTATTTAGGGCAAATCATATACCGAAAGATACAGAAAAGTGGCTTTCAAAAACTATACGGTAACGATACTAATTTTGCTATGGAGATGAAATGTTTATTTGCTCTTTCTTACTTATCGCCTAATGATATACCAAAGTATTAGGATGAATGGCTCAAAACGATATCCCCAGAGGCGAAAATTATTGCACATTGGTTTAGCGATAATTACATCTGGGGAACAATTTCTTCGCCTCCAAAATATCAGCCTAGCCACTGGAGTACAAAAGATTTATTTGACCAGAATATCCCTAGATCACAAAATTCTGCTGAATCGTGGCATCACAGAATAAATAAAATGGTGAGCGCGAATCATGTGGGATTTTATAATATATCAAATCAACTGATCAAAGAAATAAAATATTCAACTATAGAAATAGATAAATTAAGTTTCGGCGCGCCACCACCAGCCAAAAAAAGGAAAACATTAAATAAAACAAATCGTCTTCAAAATATTATAAATAATCAATCGGATTACACAGAATATGGGTACCTTAAAGCAATAGGAGCTAATATAAGATTAGTATAATTTTATTTTCTGATTAATTTAATTGTTTTTTTTTTAGTAATTGTAATAAATAAAAGTTGATTTAATGATAATTATTTGGTTTTTATATCCTTGCCCATGAGAGCATGTTCGTTTCTGGCATCAAATTATGGATGAAATTTTATCAAAATTTTGTATTATTTTGTAGTACTCCAGAATTCTGGAGTACTACAAAATTTTTATGAAAACTCATCCATAATATTCCCAGTTCTGAGTGGTACCTCAATCCAAACAGTTAGATTGAGGTGCCACCTTTATATTCATTTAACTTTTGAAGTATTCTACTACAACATCCAATATCCGTTCTACAAAATTTTGTAAACTACTACTAAATAACTCCATTAGCCACTTTAAGATGCGAAAAGTGGCACCTCAATCTAAACACACATTGTAACTAATCTCCTTAAATATTTTTCAGCCCAAGAATGTAAAGAACGGTAGAAGAATATTCGATGTAGTTACAGCAAAAACAAGAAAAGGCTAGATTTGCCATCTGGATCAGGTGCAAAGACGATTAAAGAGTACTTACTACCTTTCACCACATCTAAATTTTTTAGACAATTACTTGAAGTCCCGACCAACCAAAAGTAATCTAAGCAAATATGATAGCACAGACGGTAATGATAGTGAAGAAGTCGATGAGACACTGTGTACTGGTCAACTACCTTGTGAAAACACAAATTCGGATTCCATCTCCAATCAATCCACGCCAACACCGCCACTGCTACCAGCATTAAATAAATCTAGGGCAATCTCTTTAAAAGATGTCAATAAATCAGCACATGAATATTTCAGTCAAAGAGCATTACAAATGAAGACCATACATAGAGCTGAGCCTGAAATAGACAGCGATCTATCTTTTTTTCAAAGCATGCTTCCAGATATGAAAACAATGACACCAGCCCAAAAACGAAGATTTAAAATAGGCGTTCTCAATTTATCAGAGCAAATTTTAAATGAGCCAGTACCTAGTTATCCTAGGACACAGCCGTATTATCCACGAACACCTTCTCGAGAGACAGATTATGATCCTAATGAAGGTGCAACCCAGCAGACTCTTACATCCAGAGCTAATACAAGTCCAGCACCTTTGTTTACCTCGACTCAGCAGACAGCTAAACATACTGCAGCAGCTAACAAAAATCCGGAAACTCAGCTGACTTTGATATCCGGAGAGTATATAAACCCAGGACCACCGGCGGCAGTGGCTGTAATTGAACAAATAGCTGGGCCTTCAAGACACCGAACTTATGATGAGAAAGCTTATCAACTCAGCATTTCAGAATATCAGCAAACGCGGACACCGGGAGCTTATGAAAGAGCACAATCCTTAGCACCTCCGGCAACTCCAACTACATTATATTTGCCAATATTTTCACCAATAACTCCAGCCACACCTCACCCGAATCCAGAGACATCTATCCAATCTCATGAAGACGAAATAAGTGATTTTAATGAGAACTATCCAATGCCTTGAACTAGGCCTGTATTTATATAGGTATATTCCCGCTGTCAACCCCCCTGCTTGCCCACACCGGGTGGACAGAGACACAAATGATTTAAAAACCGATTAACTTTAAATGATTTCCGCCGGCCACCAAAGGTGGAAAAAGACACGAGTTCCATATTACCTACTAAATCATTTAAAATTAATGTTTTTAAATCATTTGTGTCTCTGTCCACCCGGGGTGGACAAGCAGGGGGTGGACAGCGGGAATATACCTTATTAATAAATGGCTCTTAGTGCGACAGCTAGCTTGAGTAGTCATGTGCTGTCCCTGTCCGCATGCGCTGATTCTGTATTGTGAGATAAGGACAGCACATGATGACAGCTTGACAGATACTCAAATTAGCTGTAACACTGAGAGCAATTTATAAATACTAATTGTAGCAAAGATGTTAAACCAAAAACATTTTCAATGAATATTATCTTTTGATTTGCCAATAAAAGTTTGATCTGTAAAAAATAGTTTCACTTACCTTAAAGTTATCAGTAGTCTTTCTTCAGGGCTGATTGGTTTTCTCCAATTTGTAACTTGCTTCCGAAGTCCTTCTCTTACTTTTGACAATACGATATGGTAACATTCCAGTGACATTTTATAAACTGTGCGAAAACGATCAGGATATTCATATAATGTTTCCATTATTTTATAGTACCTGTGCTCTTCTGCATTTCTGCACACTGGATGTATCCAATACCTTCTTGGTCTTTGCTGTAAATTAATAATCTGTAGCAAAGCCAGTGCATCTTCATCTTCGTCTGAAGAGGAATACATGTCTTATGCCGTCAATATCACGCTCTATAATGACTTAACTTGCCGTATCATCCCCGCGTCTGTTTGCGCAGATATCGCGCCTGCACCGTATCTGCGCCGTGTCTGTACCGTACCTTCGTCTCGCCGTCTTCTATTTGCGTTGCCCCTTAGACCGCAGAACGGCTAGGTCGCAGGCGCATCGCCCACCCCAGCAGAGGAATCTACCTCCTAAGGAACGAGTCATTCCCTCGTTTACAGCCAAGAATGAAACTGCACCAAGGGATGAATTTGACTATGATTACCCCGGTGTTAGTGTAGGAGTTCCAACTACCGAATTGTATAGCCAAAATTTTGACTTCGGTGGTATGATTAACGTGGTCGAGAGGACATACCACGTACTTAAGGGAATAGATCCAAGGATAGAGCGCAGACTTCCCTATTGTATGTTAAAAAAAAAAAAAAAAAGACAAAATCACCTGGGGCAATTCGGGCCCCCACAAAACATCACCGGAAGAAAATCCCCCCCTTCCCCTCAAAAATACCTCACCCCCCCTAAACCTAACTCCCTAACCAACCGTCTCAGACCCGTCGAGTTGGGGCTCATTTAGAAGGGCCCGACTAGATAAGCAACTTGGGCCCAGCAGATTCGAAGAACCCCCACCCGAAGACCACCTGGGGCAATTTGGGCCCCTCACCAAACAACACCAGACGAGACCTCCCCCCCTTCCCCTTAAAAAAATTACCTCACCCCCCCTAAACCTAACTCCCTAATTGAACATCCCAGACCCGTCGTGTTGGGGCTCATTTGAAAGGGCTCGACAAGATCAACAACTTGGGCCCAGCAGATCTGAAGAACCCCAAACCGAAGAACACCTGGGGCAATTTGGGCCCCTCATCAAACATCACCAGACGGGACTTCCCCCCCCCCTCTCCTTAAAAATTACCTCACCCCCCCGAGGTCTATTTCGCGGAGAATAGACACGAACAAACCGAGTTTGGTATCATTCGGTAGCGCGTCAAAAAAGAAGATCTTCTACTCCGACGGATTTTCGCTGCAGGGTACCAGACTCGGCAACAAGAAGAAAGAAGCTGCCAGAAGCCAAAGAACACCGCACTGGGTGGATACTCGCACAGTCCGCATTAGTAAGTAGTATAAAATAGTTAAATAGTTATATAATACTCGCAAAATAAGTATAGCATTGTACCGTAAGTATAGCATTGTACCTGAATTAAATATAAAACATTATCTGTATTTAATTAAAAAATGTCTCTTAAAAGTAACTTAGGCAGCTTGTCATCGACGGCACCAAAAAATGTCACTTCTATAAAAGAAAAGTCATCGAAACCCGCGCCGCAGACCCGGAAGCAGAGGGAGCGAATCTTGAAAGCATCGGTCCCACCCTCCGTTTCGGACTCACAGGTCTCCGAACCAACGGAGTCCCCTGAAGCGGGGGTGGCTAGCAGAGTCGAGGCCTGGAGGGAGTGCTCCAGAATGACGGACCCAGAGTCAAAGGGGTCAGATGGAGAGCTCCACCCGGTGGGTAGGACCAGCATGCTGGCCCTATCGACAAAGAGACGCAGTGGTGTGGTCATGGACATGGCCACAAGGGTAGCAAATGAGATGCTGCTGAAGGGTAAAGAAGCATTAGAACAAGCCGGTAATATGAAGAGAGAGTGCAAGGTGGTCGCAATAGAGTACCTACAGACCCTATACGAGACGTGCCTGTCCCTCTCCGACTCGCGGTCGAGGCACAAAGTGAGCCTCGAAACGGAGAGGGGCCAGCATGCCAAGGAGCTGGTGAGAGTGGAGCGGGCCCATACAAAGGAAATGGCCGAACTCTCGCAAAAGCTCATAGCAGAGCTGGCTTTAGCCCGCCAAGACATAGCGGAGAGTCGGAGAGAAACAAGGGCCGTCAAGAGGTGGCTCGAGTGTGAGACCGGACTGCCCTTCGAGCAGACTGGTCTCATTGTCGAGACACTAAAAAGGGTCGAGGGGCAGATTGGAACTGCCCTCAAAAGTCAAAAAAGCGACACCGTCGACATAAAGCCCCTCAGGGATGCCCACGACAAATTGTTGCAGAGAGTGGATACACTCTCTAGGCAACTGGACGACCTGAGGAGAGGCCTGGAGCGGGTAGGAGGCGAAAGCCTTTTGTTTTCTTCAAAAAATACGAAGTAAGTAATACTTATAGTATAAATAACTTTGAATAGGTATACAAATATGATATTTGAAAAATATTAAAAGAAAAATATTCATATTATTCTTTCAATGGTATTTTTCTATGAATAGAAACTCAAGGGCACTTCTTTGAAATTTCAGTGAAGGTTCGCGACGCAGGGTAACCTTTAGGCAACTTGAGACCCTATGGGAACTATTGAACTCCCATAGAAGTTTGGGAATTTGCGATTACTTTGGACTCGGGCGCAGAAACGATAAATGCTCACGGTGATGGCGCCGTCAAAGACTGGAAGGAGTGGTGCAAGGGAAGTGTCTTCGTATAAGTATAATAGTAATCACATTTACGACATTCATTCTCACCAATTGAACTAGCCCGTCGTCGGTTCTTTTAAATATTTTTAAAGGGACTTATATAAGGGGACTAGCCTATGGATATTTAAGAAATATATACATAGATCAATAATTAAATAACATCAGTATTAAAGACCCAGATTGAAAAGCAGATGAAAAGCGTATTTCTTAACTGTGCCCAATTCCAATCTGTATCAAACAAACTCTCGAGAAATTGTAGTAAAAGTATAATAATAAATCTTCTATTCTTCCTGGCATATTGTAGAATGCAACTAAAGAAGTCATTGTTGTGACTGTTATGTATGTGTATATTTATGATAGATATATATTCAACACCTCAGATAATTATTATGTAGCGGTAATACGTAAGCGTTAGCATATTCATCATTGCTGACTTGCAATTAAATTAGTTTACATTCTTTATTAGTTTATTCACCAGTCACAATTATTAATTTAACACAAATATTTAGAAACACGTTTAGATAAATTTAAGAACATTTTATTTTTAGCTGTCAATAGCGATTTGCGTGTCAATAAACTAACTACTAACTATAACTATCTATAAATTAACTACCGAACATTGTTGAGCATGGGTAACTACGGAGCTAAGCAGCAAGAAGAAAAAGTCATCATCGCACAGAACGGAGCGAACGATGCCACCAACGCCCATATAGAACAGAAGCTGGAGACGTACGGGATAGCGCTCACAGCCATTTCCGTGCTGCTTGGCTTGATCGCCCTCTACGTTGTCTATCGAGCATGCTGTGTGCACTCCAAGAAGTGGATCCGCAGAGAGATGCGCGCGTGGCAGAGCACCCCCGACCTGGCGCTCCCAACATCTATTCCCGCTATCACCATGGATGGAATCGGGAAAACCACAACAACACCAACTCCGATACAACATTTCGTGGCTTAATTATACTTTTTTACATTTTTATTATACACATTAACTATTTTTATTGTTTAAATTCATTTTGTTCGTATTCTCGTTTATTTTATTTTTATTCTTATTGTCAACAAACTTTTGAACTTATATTATTGTATGAAAAATAGTAATTTTTTTTTTCTTTTTAGAAGGGGATGACTGTTGCTGTAATACGTACAGTGTCACCGTATTCATTATTGCTGACTTGCAATTCAATTAGTTTAGATATATTATTAGATTATTCATCAGTCACAATTTATACTTAAACGAGAATACATATAAAATATATACCATCATCTAAAGTTAACCTTATACTTTTATTAGCTAATTATTAGAACAACCCTATTAGCTAAACTCCTGTCTGAACATTACGACGCGGGACTTTGACGCAAATTCACAGCTTTTGGGATTCAAGTGGAGGTGTGAGCGCTGTGCTGGTGTTACCCGTAGGAAGGGTGATGATACCCCCGTTCGCGCTGCTAATAGCCTTCCGCTGGACGAGTGCGCCGTGACGGGTTCTCCTCCTTCGTGCGCAGCTGGTGGCGATGGTGTGTTGGTCGCGAGTGCTGCCCGCGCCGTTTTAACTATGGACGGCATTGGTCAGTTGTTCGACGAGAAATTGTCGAACATTAGGCAGGCCGTTATGGGTGATTTGGAGGCCAGGATGGAGCGTGTGATGACAACCGTCAAGTCGGAGCTTCGATCCGTTGTGGACACTTTCCGGGAGGAGTTAAGGGCCATCACTGGTAGTGTCTCTGCTCTTGAAGAACGGGTGCGTCGTCTGGAGACAGCGAGCGGGACGACTGATTCTAGCCCAAACAAGGATCTCCTGGAGGCTGTTACCCAGCTGAAGTCAGATCTGAATGAAAGAGATCAGCAGCTCCTAGGAAACGACGTGGAGATATCGGGTGTTCCTGAGTTTGACGGCGAGCTATATTTTAGTATTAATTTGGTAGTGAAATAAATACTGGACTATATGAGTATTCATGTTATAAAACAAGATGTGATTAAAATTTCAAAAAAATAAAATGTATAATAATGGTACGGGCGAACAATGCCTGTAGTGTGTAGTTTTCTTTATAAAAAGAAAAAGGTTAGAGTCCATTCTAACCAGGTTGTTAGCAGATATTCACAATAATTGCAAAGATCCTTCAGAGCTTCCTGGTAGAGTAGCTGTCATGGAGGACTTGGCTCTCTATACCTTCATTTTAGCGCTGAGCAGCTCAATTTCGAATATAGTTAGGTGTAGGAACCTGGAGCATTGAGGTGGCAAGGAGTGAAGCAGAGTATATTGAGCTGGGAAGAGTTCAGTAAACAGCTCAAAAATACCTTCGCTCCCAAGAAACCAGGATACCTGCTCTATCAGGAGATGATAGAGGTAAAGCAGGGAGAACATGAGGACACGGAGTCTTTCGTAGCTCACAAGAGAGCCATTATTAATGACCTACCAGGTACATACACCGAGGAGCAACAGCTGGACCTGATATACGGTCAGCTTAATATTAAGATTCGGGAGAAGTTACCCAGAACTAGTGTTCAAACAAAAGAAAATTTAATCAAATCTGCCAGGGGCATAGAACAGCTCCTGAGAGAATATAGTGAGATGGGGCATAGAACAGCTCTTGAGAGAGTACAGTGAGATCGAAAAACAGAATACGGTACAAACGAGAATAGGTAATGGCAGATTAATAAAGAAGTGCAGCCATTGCCACATGAAGGGGCACTGGAAACACCAGTGTAGAAAATTGCAAGCGGCTGCAGATATAGAACATATCGCCCAAAAGGAGGTGAAATCGATAGTTAATGAGACACTCACTAATAAAATATCTTGCTACGGATGCAAAGCCACAGGATATATTCGGAGCAACTGTCCAAACTGCTCCAAGGGAAGACAGCGTTTACCGAATCAGGAAGTAAGTTTCTATGCCTTAAACGTGGCAACTGACGCTAGGCCTAGACCTATGGTCTATGTGAATATTGAAGGAGAGGCCGGAGTGGCATATTTGGACACGTGTGCCAAAACGAGTGTCGCTTCATTCACATTATACCAACTTTTGACAAGCAAAAGTATAAAGTTTGAGGATGATAAAGTATTCCTAAAAATGGCAGATGGAGTGATCCGGCAAGAGGATGTCAAAAAGGCAAGACTGCCTGTTCAGCTTGGATGGAAGACAGTCCTAACGACTTTCATCGTCCTTGCAAACTCTAAGGAAAACCGGACACTTTTGGGAGTCGGTTTCATACAGGACGCTCATATAACATAAAATCTACCCCAATTTGCATACAAGTTCTTAGAAGATACAGATGGCACTATCCGATAAACAGTTTAAAGAATTACTGGCGGCACTGTCACCAACCAAGAAGGGGTCATTGACAGGATGCAAGGCCACATTTGATGAAACCAAAAACCCAGAGAAGGTAGAGGCTTTCCTGAGTGCAGTAGCGATCTATATAAAATTAGAAAGCATCCCTGATAAGGATGTTGTGGAAGGTGTATTCCTTTACTGCTCAGTGGAGAAGCAGCATTGAGGTGGCCAGGAGTGAAGCAGAGTATAATGAGCTGGGACGAGTTCAGTAAACAGCTCAAAAATACCTTCGCTCCCGGAAAACAAGGGTAGCTGCTCTATCAAGAGATGATAGAGGTAAAGCAGGGATACAATGAGGACACGGAGTCTTTTGTAGCTCACAAGAGAGCCATTATTAATGACCTACCAGGTACACACACCTAGGAGCAACAGCTGGACCTGATATACGGTCAGGTTAATATTAAGATAAGGGAGAAGTTACCCAGAACTAGTGTTCAAACAATAGAAAATTTAATCAAATCTGCCAAGGGCATAGAACAGCTCCTGAGAGAATATAGTGAGATAAAAGCCAGAATATGGCACAGACCAGAATAGGTAATGGCAGATTAATTAAGAAGTGCAGCCATTGCCACATGAAGGGGCACTGGAAACACCAGTGTAGAAAATTGCAAGCGACTGCAGATATAGAACCTATCGCCCAAAAGGAGGTGAAATCGATAGTTAATGAGACACCCACTAATAAAATATCTTGCTATGGATGCAAAGCCCCAGGATATATTCGGAGCAACTGTCCAAACTGCTCCAAGGGAAGACAGCGTTTACCGAATCAGGAAGTAAGTTTCTATTCCTTAAACGTGGCAACTGACGCTAGGCCTAGACCTATGGTCTATGTGAATATTGAGGGAGAGGCCGGAGTGGCATATTTGGACACGTGTGCCAAAACGAGTGTCGCTTCATTCACATTATACCAACTTTTGACAAGAAAAGGTATTAAGTTTGAGGATGATAAAGAATACCTCACACTGGCAGATGGAGTGATCCGGTAAGAAGATGTCAAAAAGGCAAGACTGCCTGTTCAGCTTGGATGGAAGATAGTCCTGACGACTTTCAGAGTCCTTCCAAACTCTAAGGAAAACCGGACACTTTTGGGAGTCGGTTTCATACAGGACGCTCATATAACATTAAATCTACCCCAATTTACATATAAGTTCTTGGAAGAAGATAAAGAATATGTATTGTACTCAGAGGATTACGTTGTATTTCCCTAAGCAACAACAAGAGTGCAAAAAACTGATGCAGTAAAGCCAGGAAAGGAAAGAGTCAGATACCGATTTTCAGCTGGATTCCGCTGACAATTACAATGAGTTACCGTGGAAGAGGAAAAAGACGCATGGGAAATGAGTTTAAAGACATCATCAGGAGTGCGCCTGTAAACATTGCGCCATTGACTAACACCTTACATGCGTTAAAGAACTTTGAACACTCAGGTAAAGTGTTCTATGTTAAGCCTCTTAACCACCCAAGTTTGGGCATTCTCCTGAGTAATCTCAGGACTACGGTCGAGCGAATGGCTGATGCTAACAATGGGTTTTGGCCTTGCTTTATAGACTAAGGAGGACGCAAAAGTGAAAATTAATGAAGCTGACAAGTGTGCATCGCACGGCCTACAGAAGGACGCGTACTGCGAGTTTCTTTAATTGAACCGCGTATGTATTTACGTGTTACCAGACTTAACAAACTGTAGTTACAGTGACCCCTTGCCACATAAATGACGCCCCCTATCCCAGTTAGTACCATGGAATCTGTGAATGCAGAAACCTCAACATCCCCGCCAAAAGTTATCAGTTATGCAAACGCGGCATCCAATTATCCACGAAAAGCACAAACCATCCTTATTGATTCAATTGACGGATTAACCATATGTAAGTACCTTGAATCACTGTCTAATATCGTCATTCCTACAAAAATTTACGCTTTTTCACGTATGTCGAATCAGCGCATATGCATATTTTTAGATTTCAAGTCAACTGTTGATTCTATTTGTGAACAACAAAAATTTCTGAACATAAAAGGTAATAAAATAAAAGATCTTGCCGATTCGCCCGCTCCTCACTAGATATACGAGAATTATTCTCTCAAACATCAGCCCCGTAAAACCCAATTACGACTACTCACAAAACAACCATTATTAACGACCTACCCGGTACACACACGGAGGAGCAACAGCTGGATGTGATGTAGGGTCAGCTTAATATTAATATAAGGGAGAAGTTGTCCAGAACTAGTGTTCAAACAATAGAAAATTTAATCAAATCTGCCAGGGGCATAGAACAGCTCCTGAGAGAATATTGTGAGATAGAAAGCCAGAATATGACACAGATGGGTAATGGCAGAATAATAAAGAAGTGCAGCCATTGCAATATGAAAGGTCACCAATGCAAAAAACTGCAAGGAACTACAGATATAGAACCTGTTGCCCATAAGTGGCATATTGCTGAGAGTGTCAAGGGCGCCACTTCCTCGCTACGGTTTCGCATGTGGACTATGTTGTGTCATGTGTTGCGAGATGTATGTATGGACGATGTAGTGTAAGGTATGAAAGTGCTGAATTGTCCTTGGAACCACCTCATCGGAAATCCATATGAAAGTATGGTACTACATTATAGTGAATATAATGACCGGTACCATAAAAGAAAGAGTGAAGTGGGTGTTGATGAGATGGCTTTAAGAATAAGATAACTGTGTTAAGATTTTTTGTTCACATTGATAAATAGGTACAGGTAAAAAAAACACAGACACAAAGTCAAGAGACGGCCATAATGATTGTTTGAGACACAGCCTAGCAACGTAACTAGCAAATAAAGAAAAAAATCATTTAGATTTGCTTTTGAGTCCTGATAAAATATATGCCTGTGATGACCGCCCCTGCCATCAGTTGTGCATGTTTTCTGTTTTTTAGTGTTCGCTGTGCCAGCCGACAAAATTAAAGCACTTCTTGTTGTTGATTGCGGCGGTGTGGTGTGACTAGGCAGGCAGTATCAACCAGCCAATCGGAGAGAGAATCATATTCAAATAATAGCAAGTTGGAAGATTTCTAGCGGTGGTTGTCTTTGAAGCTGCGCCAGTGCTTGTTTTTGAATAGTTTTCGATTGTTTCAGTTTTTTTGTATAGGATTTAAATATTTAGTTTTAGAAAATTAAAATAGCTTTATAAATATTTTTAAGTGTAATGTATCCCCGTTAATGTTGCAAAATGTCATAAGTGCCGAGCCTCTGTCAGGAGCGGTGCAGAGACAGCACAGCAGGGACAAGTCAAGAGAGAAGTAGAGGAGGAATAGACACGGCTGGTACAAGTGAACTGAGGAGTGGAGGAGGTGAAATGAGCAATGAAGGGACAAGTGGCGCCGAAGTACGGACAGCTGGAACCAGACAAGTAGGAGAAACATATAGAAAACGCACATTGGATAATAATATTTATAAGTCAGTACTAGAATATTGGAAAGAGAGAGACAAACAAAGACAAGCGGAAATGAGAACCCTGAGAGCACAGGAGGCAGTCGCTGATAAAGATGGAATTGATTCATTTTGCTCACATTTGGAATCAGTTTTAAAAAAATTACCAGCAGCTTTAAGAGTGGAGGCTAAAACAAAGGTTTTTAATATACTGTGCAGAATATGAATTGAGAAGTTTTGAACAAAAAGGTAAACAAGCAAAAAAAGTAATTTAGGCACTCGCACTAGTAAATTATGAGTCTGGAGAGTGAGGTGAGACAGTACACAGTAGAGGGAAGCACAACGCAGGAGAATCTCGGCGAAAGCGCTACAAAAACTGCATAACAATTAAGAAGACGAAAACTCCTGATTCTCTGTCTAATGAGGAGTTTTTTCAGCCTTGCGATGATCTAAGGCCCTTTATGTCTAACACAAACTCATCGCACAAGTTTGAGCTTTGAACGCAAGGTAAGAACTCATATTTAAATATCAATTTCCAACATTTGGTTGTTATAATTTTATGTAGTCAAAACATAATTTTTTTCACAGATATTGACGGCCCTTGCATTTATTTGCTACTGCTTCAGATCACAAATCAATTGGGATGAGCTACAGATAACATTTGAGCCAGCCCAGTGTTTCAACTACGGTGCGTGAAGTTACAGCTGCACTTAACAATAACAATATATTCAGGAAATATTATAGATTCCTCAGGGTCAATTACACAGGATGTATAAAGTTTACTGATGTTGGTGTCCCAGAAGAAGAATAGTTACAGTTATTTGGATAAGCTATCGAGAAATGACATGATAATAAATATGTTTAAAAGTTTATTAAACTTTCTTCTCATGATTATTTTAGTTAATTTACATTTAAGAGACATAATTAGAACAATGTGCCCTTTCTTTTAGATTCAATGACCAATTAGCTTGAAATATTAAAAAGAAAGTTCACATTTGGTTAACTATGCCTTTTTTTAAGTAATATACGTACACAACATAACGTATACTGATAAAAAAATCTTTTGCTATATACATATTGTTACTCATGTTATGTATTTATTATTATATTTAGTTATATGATTTATTGGCACAAGTTTACATTGTATTGTTTTTATACCTATATTGTTTTGGGAACTTAAGAATACTTAAAGCTACCTTACTTGTAAATCTGGATACCTTATGCTACCTTCTTCTTTTCTTCTTGCAATCCTTCGCTTTATGTCCTTTCTCATTGCAGTTGTAGCATGACTAAAAGAAATATATTTACATCTGGTATACTTACTTACATATACATTCAAGTCTTTCAATCCCTTGCGGGGAAAACAGAACATCAAAGGTATAATATGTAGTTCAATTTTTAGCATGAATATTGAGCTTGCAATGTCATAATGGAACAGGACAGGTTGCTAACCCATTGTCCAATAGATTCCTCTTACCTTAATCCCTTAGTCGCCTCCTACGACATACCGGAAAGAACGACAATTAGCATTATTTTGACATCCCAGACGGACGGGACGTAATAAAATATGATGTAAATTTATTTATAATAATATAATAATAATATTTTAAGACGTTATTACACCAATTGAACTAGCCCCTTGGTAAGTACATTTATGACTTGTGTTAAGGGTACTAGTCAACGTATATTTAAGAAATGTATACATATTATATATAGATAAATACATATATAGCATATATAATCAACGACCAGACTGGAAAGCAGTAGAAAAGCGTAGTTCTTAACTCTGCCTCCACCGGGAATCGAACCCGGGACCTCACATTTAGCGTTCAGGCGTCTAACCGATCGCGCCACAGAGGTCGTCAAATCAAAAAATAAATAATCAAATTATAAATAATCAAAATTAATATTTAACTCACCTTTGACGTTACCACAACACCACAAACGTGTCCCTTTTCCTGGCAACACCGCCCACATCCGTCACAATGAAAGAACGTCGGTTTGACACATTTCTGACACCTGTCACAGTGGCTATACGTCATCCCGTTCTTGCTAGTACACGCTTGGCATTTCTCACAATGCCGGTTCGTCACTGTCACCCAATAGTTGCACTGGTCACATCTTTTACAGTTTTTTTCGTTTGACAGGTCCAGTGTTGCTAGAGGTAAATTTGTGAAAAAACGCACGGGAGATCCGAACTTGCGTCCCTGATGTCCGTTTTGGAATTTCTTGTGGTTTTCGTACTCTATCTGAAGCAATATTAATATTTATTATTATAATTGTTTATTTACCAAAACACAACATGGAAGCACATGCAAAAGTCAATTTAAAAAAATGGCAAAATTATAGTCCTTAGTTTTTTTATTACAGGGTTTAGGGTTTCATTCAAACTAACATACGTTCAAATGGATATAAAAAATTATTGCAAAAAAATTAATAAATCACCTGATTTTCTACATTGCATTGGTGAGTCATGAAATTCACGAAAATCCAACGAAAATTGCTTTTATTGGAATAAAATAATACACATACATTCGAATATATTCCAATCCATGCTAATTGGAGAGAACTTTAGAAGCTATCTACTGTCACTTTTAGCAATAATATTTAGGGTATAACATTATTATTAAAAAAGTATGAGGTTAGAAATACCTATAACCGCCAAGTGTGTATGAGCGGCAATGAAGTGGAACATTAGGAGTACCTATAACTGCCGAGTGTGTATGAGAAGATGTATGAGTGTCAATGAAGCGAAAGTGGTCTGTCAAGATTGGGACAAATGGGGATCCGTGATCTCTGCATATTCCTCTACAGGGAATCAGGCGTGATGTGCATATTTTGTAAGTATGTATGAAGTGGTTTGTCAGGATCAGGACAAATGGGGATCCGTGATCTTTCCCTGCCCCTCAACAGGGAAACTGTATTTATGTATTATTAAAGAAACACTTACCTGATAATCATGCATCTTGAACTCCGGAACCATATTAGTGATATATGGCTCAGAGAAGTACGGAAAAGCCCAGACAACCTTCATCAAACCATCTCGCTGGACATCATGCAAGGTATTTAAAGTTTGCGTCAGATCTCTCAATGTTTGTACGAGTGGCTCTACTCTACCACCGAACGGAGGATCCATTACTATGCACACATTCTCTGGACTGTTAACAAAATAAGTTTCATAAGAATACTATGTTACTTGAGATGTAGGAAAAAGCATGTATTGGACAAAAGGGTAGTAATCTGTTAACAATCTTCTGTATTAATGCCAGTTCTTTGTGAGATCAACAAGATTTAATGTTATGCATGAAAGGTTCAACACAAAAGACATGTAAGGACATGTATGTAGATATCTTATACCTCCATATTCAAGCTAAAAAGTGATCTAGAAGATATTAACGTCTCTCTAAAGTTTTTCCCCCAAAAGGGATTAAAGGATATGAATTTATAATCATTTTCAATAACTTTTATATTCATTTTATCATATTTTTTTGTTTATAAGCCTACAATTAGGATAACCATACCTGGAGTCCTTCAAAAACTTTCTCAGTACCATCTCATCATTACATCCGCCAAACAGGTAATTGTTGAACATGTTGTACCACAGAAATTTCTCTGGTGGATGAAACTGTGCTTGCCTTGAATCATAGTCGAGAAGTAGAGTGTTGAATCCTGGTTGCGTTTGTAACTTTTCAAACACAGATGGCGTGCCTACACAGAGTACATTACTGGAATAAATAAATATATCGTCTTCATTTTCCATACTTTACAGGAGAGGGAATTAAGGTTAAATCAGTTTTTAAAACACATCTCCAAAATTGTAAATCGAAACTGCATGAAATTTTACATATGTGTTTATTTTGAAGTGTTATACAATACTATACAAACAAAACTATAATAAATTGTCTATTTTTTGTAAAAAGTCACATGCATCAGTGTTCTACGATTGTGACGATGTATCGTGCATTCCAGATATACAATGCTTTGTGTACTTTAAGGAGCTGACTATCTCATCAACTTGTGGGTTTGAGGAGGCCATGTAAGTACTGATTCTTTTGCACAGATGGATATGCCTTACAAATCCCTGCATATGTGGTTGTAAAGTGTATATCACTACATAGTATAAAACAAAGTAGTTTCTCTGTCCCTATGTCCCTTTGTATGCTTAAATCTTTGAAACTGCGCAATGGGTTTTGATGCAGTTTTTTATAATAGATAGAGTGATTCAAGAGGAAGGTTTATATGTATAATAACATCCATTAAAAGTGGAGTAGGCTATATATTTTATACCCATGCGAAGCCGGAGTGGGCCGCTAGTATTGTATAATTCAAACAATTATATCAATTTCAAACATATGTACCACAAGCATTATCCCACACGGAGTACTTGGATAATTGTATATTCATTTCTGCATTCTAAAATTACAAAGACTAACACTTTCATGACCTTTGTTGGGTAGTCAGAGGTTTGAGTGTCTATTGCCTCAATCGCTTAGGTACTATTTCTATGTTGAAACAAGATCATGGTCTCCATTTATCATTCACTAGCGACCCGCTCCGGCTTCGCACATGTATAAAATATATAGCCTACTCCACTATTTAATGGATGCTATTACACTAATAAACCTTCCTCTTGAATCACTCTATATGTAAAAAAACTGCATCAAAATCCGTTGCGTAGTTTCAAAGATTTAAGCACACAAAGGGACATAGGGACAGAGAAAGTGACTTTGTTTTATACTATGTAGTGATAGTGATAAGCACCTGTTCTTGAAATAGTTATGTAGATAGAAAAGGAAACTTACCTAACATTGTTTTTCTTTAACCAGTTAACAATAACATCAATAGTCTTCTTCGTAAACAAATACTGTGCTTCCACTGTGTCTTTCTCTAACGGGGGTAGCCAGGTGGATGGGTGACACAACTGTTCATTAGACAGTGGTGATTTGATCTTGTGGTTGAGGTGTTGCTTGCCATTTTGTTTTTTAAACAGCTGTTTACAGGTGAAACAGTATGCTCTGTTGCTTGGTGGCTCAGATTTAATCTGTAAATGTGATATAATTATATAATAGGGATTGAAGGGTTGATGATGATTGGTACAGAATGATTCGTCGAACAGGTATTAGTTAGTGCTTGTAAATGGTAACATGGCAATGGAAATCTGAATCTCTGACTAGACCCTGCAAGGGTTATTGTTTGTCTTTTAAAAAATGTCACTGGTACAATTATTAATTATCTTAAAAGTGACCAAGGACATTTTGTTTCCAAGATTAGAACACAAAATACTATGAAATACCTTTAGCATGAATACTAGTGTAACAATGGTCTGAATATGATATGTAATGCTTGGTAGACCCCTAGGAGACGCCAGACAAATTGCGATAATTATTGACAATTGAAAACATGGATTAACAGATACAAATTAACTCATGTCTTTCTAAAAAATATACAATCAAAACAAACCTCTTTAAGATGGTTCCATAAAGCATTTTTATCTAACGAAGGCATCAGTTGATAATACTTTTCATTCCTTTGCTGAACTACTTCTTTCGTCCAGTCTGCTTCTGGTATATGAACCGTGCAATCCTTTTTATTCCTGCACATTGAACAGCCGAAGAACCGACCTTTTTCAGAGGAAAATAACAATGTAGGACCGTGCAAACAGATAGGATGGGAGCTGACATCTTTTGCGATTACTTCCACAGAATTCTTGAATGTTTGATCTGTATCAGGTTTATTTTTTCTCTTTACCATTATTTTGAAATAGTTTTTGATGCAACTCATGCAACAAAACAGAAAACTAACCTTAAAATTTCAAAATGTCAACATGGATGGTGGGTGGGGAAGGTATTTTATTTATTTATTTTTAGGGATAAAAAGAATTTTGCATAGAAAAAATAAATAAGCGGCAGCTAGACTTATTAAAAAAACAACTTATTTAACTGAAATTAATATTTATTAATAATTAAACCTTAAATTACAAGTTAACCTAGCGAGTCTGTTCGAAATGTGAACAGAACTGATTATTATAATTTACATTTCTAATGAAAGAATGTTATTTAGAATTATGCTGCCTGAGACTTGTCCTGTTGATGTCCAATGTATCTAGGTCATTACGGCGTAGAGATCCCGCCACATAAGGTGGCAGTAGCCAAACTTGGAACTAAATTTGACGTTACCGCCATTGCGTGTTATTTTGTATGAAAGGTAAATTTAGTATTACCAGCGTTGTGTTTTTTGCCCACTCTTTGTAATTTTTATGTTTGTTAAGGGTGATTATAATAAATTGATTTCCGGAGTTTCTTGTTAGTACTTCTCCAAGCTAGGGTCTCCGCTGATCTAACCTCGGTAAAAAATATGTAAAGACAATGCTCAGTGCCATGTTTGAAATAATAGTTTTAAGAGATTCGCGATTTATACTCATGATATAAGATATAAGGGTGTGTATAAGATTGATTGCAGCTGTGGGAAATCCTACGTCGAACACACTAAACGGTCTATTGCGGACAGAGTGAAGGAACACATAATATATGTAATATATAATAAGAAGGATAAGTCCGTTAATTATTAATCATGTTTGAAATAGTTTAATAAACATATTTTGACTTTGATATATTAATTTGTTTTATTTGAGTTTATAGCTCTGCAACCAAAGACCGTTACAAATGAAACCTATAATGTATCGAGCCGTATGGCACAGTGAGTGCTAGTTTTGGCGTGTTTACTGGTAACACTGAATTACGCGACTGTGGCGACGCCTCCAACTGCCACCTTATGTGGCGGGATCTCTATGCACCACCTAGAGATCGCGCCCCCTAAATTGGCAGTTGGAGGCGTCGCCACAGTCGCGTAATTCAGTGTTACCAGTAAACACGCCAAAACTAGCACTCACTGTGCCATACGGCTCGATACATTATAGGTTTCATTTGTAACAGTCTTTGGTTGCAGAGCTATAAACTCAAATAAAACAAATTAATATATCAAAGTCAAAATATGTTTATTAAACTATTTCAAACATGATTAATAATTAACGGGACTTATCCTTCTTATTATATATTACATATATTATGTGTTCCTTCACTCTGTCCGCAATAGACCGTTCAGTGTGTTCGACGTAGGATTTCCCACAGCTGCAATCAATCTTATACACACCCTTATATCTTATATCATGAGTATAAATCGCGAATCTCATAAAACTATTATTTCAAACATGGCACTGAGCATTGTCTTTACATATTTTTTACCGAGGTTAGATCAGCGGAGACCCTAGCTTGGAGAAGAACTAACAAGAAACTCCGGAAATCAATTTATTATAATCACCCTTAACAAACATAAAAATTACAAAGAGTGGGCAAAAAACACAACGCTGGTAATACTAAATTTACCTTTCATACAAAATAACACGCAATGGCGGTAACGTCAAATTTAGTTCCAAGTTTGGCTACTGCCACCTTATGTGGCGGGATCTCTATGTAGGTGCAACCTCTAGGCTCTAACTAGTTTCCAAATATTACGCTATCGCAACATGCACCAAAACAACAAACTGTATTTTACAAATTTGTATATACTTTTATAATCTAATTATTTTTGTATCACTTGAACAGTAACGACACAGTAAAATAAAACGTCTCGTAAGGCTACTTTCTATTCTAATTTAGTCCAAACTTCTATATTAAATTATTGGGCGCAGATTTCTTCGTGCTAAGAGGGTTTGATGATACCGGACGGTTCCGTGTTAGTTGGGACGTAAAAATAATTTCTATTTGCCATTCTTACTAGGGGTAAAATAAATCTATAGCGCTAGCAACCCGTTACCATTGTTTTATATGACAGCACGACCCTAATATTCATTCTAAATAATCACCAAGGAGATGATTTCATGTCTCGGAGGTTCTATCTGACACTTTCTGTATTTAACCCCGAAAGGGATAAAAAATTAATACATAGATATATATGCATGTAAAAAAATTAACGAAGAAGTTAATCAACCTTTAATTACGATGCAAAGGAAGTAACTATGTATAAATTAATTATGTGTTTAAAGATACTATAGTAATCTTTCATATGAACGATGAGGATTTTGGTAGCAGTGTATAGTCAACTCTATTGAAACCTTTTATTTTATTATATTATAGAAGGAAAAAATCGTGCTCTTCGTCGGTGTGGTGGCTGTGAAATTTAATTTTAGTATTTTAATTTACTTACATTAGTTACGGAAATACGCAATAATACTAAAAATGAATGGTTTGGTGCGCTCCGCGAAGAGAGCTATCCAGCATTGTGTTAAAACCAATGCACTGACACAGCGCGTTCAGGTCCCCGTGAAGCGTGACTTTACCCGGTCAATATGGCACATGACCAGTTCAAAAGCAAACGAGGGGCCCGCAGGCGTAGCTGTGGGGCTTCTGCAAAACCACTCCAACACATGCAGCTGCGGTTGCAACATGAAAGCTCTTCACACCAAAGGTGAATATTTTGAGGTTATGATTGCACCATGCTTACTAATATACGGCAAACAGCATTTCATTTGAACATATCAGCCCTCCTTTCCTCTTTCATATGCTTTGCTTGCTTCTTCAGATCCCTCGGAAGCTAGACATCCTGTGGGTGAGTTGTATCCCGACATTCCTAATAATCCTTCCTCTTAGATTTTGTAGTGTGAGTTTTATACTTGAGCTAGATAACAGTTTTGTTAAGTAAAGTGTAGCTTTAGGGGCGTACTTAAATATAATATGATTATATATTTGGAAGTTGACCTATCATGATGAGTGAGACACGATATGTTATTAGCTGCTGTAGTTATTATGTTAAAATTTTAGTTATAATCAGCATTTAACCTTAATGAACATAATATTCTCTACTCCTTCACTAATACTAGCATAGTCCTGAAACAGTTATGCCTTATATATAGCCATATTGTTTTGACTATAATTGCTTTTATTAAATTTGGTCTCATGCTTGGTTTCCATCTAACATCATTATTGATTGCACATTGACAATTAGCCCTTTCTCATGGTCTAGTGGTCTCTGCCACACATGGCCTCACCCAAGCGGGCTGTGAAGGTATCACTAGTAATTCAGTAAGCTATGCATCTGGTCTTTTCATAGTGTGTTGGTTAACACCTGGACAATTACTAAGCGGTATTGAAATTGAGGATGTGCTTAGTGTAAGCTATGACAAAACAATATTGAAAACATTGTTGGAAAAACAAACAGTTATGCCCAATCATTGACTGAATGTATGATGCCAGAAAGTACCTTGGTTTTATTATTCTACATACATACATTTTCTGTTTTGTTTTGAAATAATCTCTCAACATTAGGAGTCCAATTCTTACAAAATCTAATAAATACTAGAAATATAGATGAAAATGTTCTGCCCCTAAACTATTGAGGCAATTATCAGATTTCCCTCTTTATTTCCGCCACACTCAATATTCTAAACATAGAATGATTGAGTGCCAAAAGCAGGGTACAGTATGAGCTGGTGTAAAATGCAAGGCAACTTCTGTTGTCTTGCAAAGGACACTTGCTACAATATAACTATATAATAGGAAATAACTGATTTAATCCATAGAATACTACGGTAAGGGAAAACATTGCGAGGAAACCTACCTGTTCCCCGAATAGGTAATAATTTGTGCTTGTAAATGGCGACATGGCTTACCACCTGTCACATTGAGTACTGACCATCTGGTCAACACATGGGCTAGAGGTGGCCATAGAAATATTACCTTCGCAATTGCGGACATGGACAACTGAACCTGTGATTACCCCGCAAGGGTTAATGATGGTGAACACGTCTGTCTGATTTAATATCTTTCTCCATGGTTCTGCCTATCCTAAATGGGAAAATAGCGTCAGTCTATTGTCACAACATTTAAAGTTTTGTAAAATAAATATTAATGTATATTCTATGACATCTCATCATAATAAAATTGGCCTCTACTAGGAGTAGTAAGTAGGTAGAGTAGTTGCCTTAATGTTTTCTTAAGTATGTAAGTGAATAATAATAATCCTTTATTAAAGTGGGTATATCATGTAGTTTAAAACTTTTTATAGTCAGTATTTACAAATTTGGTAGGCAGTAAACAAAAGCATAAATGAACTTAATCTCTTTTAGACTTATTAAGATCATTTCTAATTAGTAGCTAATATAATCAATTATATGTAGCCATCAATTTATGAATTGATATTTATTACAAATACTACATCATATGCAAAATTCCTAAAACATAAATATCATTTCATAATACTATTTGTTTCATAACAGGTGAAAGAGAGCTGGTCGAGTTCCTGGCTGAGGAAATAGTGGCTGAACGCAAGGCGCAGAAGATCAAGACTATCCCTACGGAGCTTGAAGGGTTCAAGGTCATCGGAGATGGCGCTGAAGTGGTTCTGGAGAAGCAGCTCAAAGATGAAATGTAAGTGACTTTAAATTAGTATCAATTAATCTACATAGGACCCAGTAATACAAATTAACTACCTACTCTGACATGTTGTTTGGTTCCTTAAACTATATCTATGTATAAGATTTATAATACAAAACATTTGAATATAAATGATTAATAACTAACGGGACTTATAGCGCATGTTTTTATATAATAAGGCTACTTTTATTAATCTGACGTTTCAGCTACGTTGCAGCAGCCATGGTCTCGGGCAGACTGTTATGTTATGATAAGTCCCGTTAGTTATTAATCATGAGTATAAATTGCGATTGTCTTAATACTATAATTTGAATATAAAGTTTTGTATTCATTGAAAGATTCTTGCATTCAATTTAAATCTGTCGCCTCAGGTTGTTGGCAACTATTGTAATGTAGGTGCATGTCCTAAGTAATAAGTAGCATTTATATCCTCTTATATTAGGCTAAAATATAAGCAAATATATAAATTACTACAACATTACTTAACAATTACCCCCACATCATACGCCACACTTGGCTAACCGTTCAGTGGTATGACTGAGTGCCAATTGTGGGGGAGAGTAAAGCTTTGTTTTAAGCAGTACATCATTTCAATGGTGTATTGTTGAACAGCATTGCAACAAATACTGAAATATTACCGAAATCCTAATATCAAACTATGAAAACTTTGATGAAATGGCAATGGTGGCTTAGGATATAATTTAACTTATTGCCTTATAAAAACTTAATTATTTAACCCAGGGCTGTCCAAACCACTGCCCCACTGGTTTAGATTACTGCGGCCCATTAAACCTTTTTAACCGACTTAAAACAAAAGTTCGATTCGGGTACACCGACTACAAAGAGATCTCTACCCACTGCATATAATAATACTTTATTTTAATGAGCAATTTTCTTTTTTTTTTTTTTAGAATGAGATTGCTCTTGGCCCGTACTAATCCTAGTAGTTGGATTATTGGCCCTGGGTCCCATCTAGTTTGGACACCCCTGATTTAACCCTTTGTTGCCTTTAAATTAATCTTATTTATAAATAGAACATGGATGCCAAGTTTTTGTGTAAGATTCACCACCTTTTGCTCCATTCTCACAACACATAAATACTTGGTAGTAATAGGTACTTCTAACATCACCCTTTTTCTATATGGCATATTATGGGTACAACTATAAAATCATGAACATGTTGCACCCTTCTAAATGGAATCTTATCGCCCTTACAGCATTAAAATCACCTTCAACGTGAACCACACGGTGGACTCAGACGAATTCAACGAAGATGAGGTCCAGCAAGAGAAGCAGGAGTTCTCCGAGATGAGATCCAAGCCCCAGTTTGAGGTTGACATCATCCGGGGTGACCAGACCTTGGGTTTCACATGCTCCTTCCTCCAAGAGACTGCGGCGCCACCTTCAGCTGAGGAATATAGTGAGTTACATACAAAGTATATTCAGGCCTCTACGTCCCTAATGGGATAGACAGACTATTGATGACAACCTGGAATGATACTGACTATTGTCTCTAGCTTCACTAACACCCATTTTCGTACTCATGCATGCTTTTCTGTTTAATTTGGATACATTCTTCACAAGGCGGGCGTATGTAGTGAGAGTTAACAGTTAAATATATGAGTATAATATACTTTTTCAATTCCTTACACAGTGGGAAGAATCTTGATTGTGTACTATTACCCTCAGTTATTATAAGCATTACAACATTTACCACAGGAGTTTATGATGTCTTTGAGCCATTAAATTCAATTAATTATGTAACTTATGATACCTGTTAATAGCATCTAAAAAGGAAAGAAATCTTATAAGCATTCTATTTATGAACAGTATTGACATATGAAATCAAAGATAGAGCTTAACAATGAACAAACAGTCTCCAGAGCTATGTTTAGTTAATTGTGATAATACCCTCTTTATTTCCGCCACACTTGATATTTCTCAAATGAAATGATTGAGTGCCCAAAGCAGGGAACAGTAATTGCTTGTGTACACGCAATTCAACCTGTGTTGCATTGCTAAGGACACTTGCTACATGATGATTTGATTTCATACTAATACATTCTTAAACTAAACCTAGTAGTTAATACAGAGTAAGAAACACAATAAGTGGTTTAAGATATTTACTAAATGATTTTTAGATGAACAAGATCTCCCTAGAGTTAACTTACTTAAGACTGTGACAATCAATAGCTTAGTAATTGTTACATTAAATTCAAGTTCCAGACCAGATAACAGTACTTAATAGGTATAGTTACGTTTCGTTTAATAAATAACTAACCGTAATAATTAGTGCTTGTAAATGGCAACATGACTGACCACCTGTCACATTGAGTACTGACTATCTGGTCAACAAGTGGATTCGAGGTGGCCATAGAACTATGTTTCTACTGTCCCAATTGCAGAGATGGAAACCTGAGCCTTTGACTACATCGCAAGGGTTAATGGTCGTGAATGCGTTTGTTTTGTTAATAAATAAAAGTATGTAACTTTATGAATAAGAATATTGTATTTTGCAGATGATGTGTTTGGTATTGACGAGATCACAGTTTACAAGGGTCAGTGGAACGACAAAGTCTATGCTGTGGCCGGTGATGTTTTAGATGGGGTAAGTTATTGTTTTAAATGGTTACACTTGTGCTGAGGGACATGAGCTTGATTATGATAGCTTATTTCTCTATGTAAGAAAAATTATCTAAATGGCTAAATGTTTATAGTTTTTAGAATTTGTACATATTTGGAAATATTTCTTATTATTGATGTTGATTGACTTATGAATGATATAAATACGCAAAATAGGCGCTAATCGTCGAGTTGCAGACACTAAACCGGCTTCTATCTATATGAATGATATAAACTTTGAAAGATGTATAGAAGTAAGAAATTTAGGAGTCAATATCTAGCTTATCAAAAATACCACCAAAGAAAACTATGAATTTAGTATATTACCCCACATCATACGCCACACTTGGCTATCCGTTCAATGGTATGACCGAGTGCCAATTGTGGGGGAAAGTAGAGCTTTGTTTTAAGCAGTACATCCCTCCCAAGATGTAGTGTTGAACAGCATTGCAACAAGTTATAAAACATAGAAAATAATATTGTTGTAGTAATGACCTAACTAAGGACAAATATCTTACACATAATTTACACTTATATTAATACTAGTGACCCGCTCCGGCTTTGCACGGGTATAAAATATATAGTCTACTCCACTATTTAATGAATGTTATTATACATATAAACCTTCCTCTTGAAACACTGTATCTATTAAAAAAAACCGCATAAAAATCTGTAGTGTAGTTTCAAAGATTTAAGCATACAAAGGGACATAGGGACAAAGAAAGCGACTTTGTTTTATACTACGTAGTGATTTAAGTATATCTAGTATTAATAGTGATATGTCATCAGACACATATTCCATCTACCATATATTTCTATCCCCTCAAGAATTCAAGAGTCCCCTCATTAAAGAATTAATATGTACGACTGTTTATTATTATGATGTACTATGTGGTTAGTGCTTGTAAATGGCGACATGGCTTACCACCTGTCACATTGAGTACTGATTATCTGGTCAACACGTGGGTTTGAGGTGGCCATAGAATTACTGTGCAATTGCGGAGATGGACACCTGAATCTCTGACTACCCCGTAAGAGTTAATGGTCGTGAAAGCGTTGTTAGTGAACAAAGTGTTAATGTTTGCATTTCATTATTTACAGTATCTCTACGACCTGCTAATGAATTTACTAGAAGAGAAGGGTGTAAGCAATGAATTTGCACAGAAACTGTCCGACCTGAGCACAGCGTATGAACATTCGTCTTACATCAATATGCTGGAAGAATTATCCAAATTCACCATTGGGAAAAAATAGATAAGCCATAATATATATTCAGGGCACATTTAAAAGATTATTAAAATAAACCAGTGTCATAATGATTTTAGTTCTTGATTGTTGTGTACTTGATACAGGTATATTATTCGTCAGCAAAAAATTACGTAATTGAATTATATAAATAACAGTTTCGTTAAAATAAATCTAAATTTGTCGGTATTTATCTCGCAACCTATGAAGCAATTTTTATTTATAAAATGGAAGAGCATTTAAAGAGCTAGCTTTAAAGTATTAGATTAGTTCAGAACATTGAATTGTTTTTGTGTTAGTTGTTATTGTTAGTCTTAAATAAAGTTTGTTAACTGTCATCTTTGTTTATTATTTGAATAAAATACATCTCAACTATTATTAGTATAGTACCTATAACCGCCAAGTGTTTATGAGTGTCAATGAAGCGAAAGTGGTCTGTCAGGGTCGGAACAAATGTGGATCTGTGATCTCAGCCATACCGCTCTACAGGGATCAGGCATGATGTGAATGTATGTAGTTATCTTGACCTACGTTAAGAGATTTGTGGTTAACGAAGAGTACAGTGCTAATGGATGAACTTAATTGATTAACATGATAATTACTCAGTCCCACTTAATTTGTATGCACCGATGATATACGTAAGCTAGATTTAGTGATATCTGCCTATACCTTTTGATAGATACACCCGTGAAGTGTATGTATAGTTTTAAATCCTAAATGACTATACGAGAAACAGTACCGTTTCTAACAATAAGCTTATTAGCAAGCTGAAATTATCTAGATATAAGGTCTGTTTTATTTATAACTCTTTCTTTTTCCTCAATTTCAGCAGGTAGCCTAACCACCTATCAAAACGTGATAATGTCATAATTGTAGTGTAATGTTATTTACGCTTCCGTCAGTCATATCACTTAAGTTCAGTCAGTCACTCTTCATTAGTTGTTTTCGAAACAGGCGATGCGAGAGACGTCGTGTTTGTGAACCGCATAACTTATTGTTTTATTATCGGGCCAATATGGCAGATGAGAGTGTTTGTCTGCATGAACAGAAAAAGGATACTTTGTACGCTTTGTGTCTAAATGAAGTTGTGAATAATTTGCTAAAGTCCAAGTGTTCTAAAGATGAATTTCACAAGCTTCCCGATCCACTCATCGTTGATGTTTATCGCCTGGTAAGTGTCCATTATTTTCGTATTTCTTCTTGAAATATGACTGTTTTGTGTAAGATATTCCGTTATATCATCGCGTGGGTAGTTATTTTAATGTGCACAATTCGAAGCATACCTTGTTAGACACGTGATGTTAAATTTATTATTGGAATAAACATGACCAACATTAGCATTTTCAGCTGTGTGTTGTTTTGTTATATGATACTGTTTTCAAGCCACAACCTATGGTATTTCCTTTAGATCGACTAGGAGCTGTTCTTTGTTGAATTTTCCTATTCTTAAATAGCAATAACAAACCAATCTCAAGGTCAGGCTATATTTGAACGTAAAAATAACCCCAATTATATGTAACACTACAGATTCATAGTTTCCATTGTTACGCATACTTCTAGAAACATTTCAAACCATTATTATTACATATCAGGAGCACATGACTGAGACAATATTCTTATCTATATTGATACTTAAAGCATTCAACCAGTACCTATTTTAATAGCATCTGATAACACCATAATATGATCACTTTTTATGGTTTTTGAAAAGTTATATAAATATTTATTGTCTGTGCTCAGACATGTACATACACTATACTGGATACAGACATGTTAGTACCTAGAACACAGTTACATTTTTTATAAGAATAACAACTTGATTGAGTCATATGTTTTTCTAGTATAAACAGTATTGTGTGCTATCTGAAACATAAAACTACAGTGGCAGTTTAATAAATTATCTTAGTCAATGTAAAAAAGCTTTTGTTCTAACATATTTAAAAAGTATGTCAAAAGTTGCCTTTAAATCATACTTGATGTTAAAGACAAAGTAGCTAAGCATTTTCAATCTCACTGTATACTACAAATTACAAAGTGAATACTACACCTAAATTATAGAGAGAACTCTGAAACACTAACTAGGTTTAAAACTTCCTATCTTTACTCATCTGTAGTTGTTATTTTAATGAATTTGGATTGGGGCGTGTGCATTCCAAGACCAAGACTTGTTTTTGTAACTTGATGGATGTTTTACTAAATGGGTGGAGCAATTTGTTATCAGTTACTCAATAACAGACTTGATTGATCATTAAATAATATCTAAGAAGGAAGTGATTAACTAAAATAGTTTAAGGTTTAGCTTCAATATGCTTGTCACATAAAGTGTTAGAAGTATTTTCTTTACTCCCATATTTTTGCCATTTTCATTAATCTCTTAAGGGGTCTATAGAAATTTTGTATTAAATATATCTATTGGTCACACTGATATCTCATCTTCTAATCATCATCATCAGCCCGTATCAATCCACTGTTGGACATAGGCCTCCCCCAAATGACGCCACTTCTCCCTGTCAGTGGCTGTTCGCATCCATTCGATGCCGGCCAACCTACGCAGGTCGTCTTCCCACCTTGCCTGGGGGCGCCCCACACTACGTTTACTGAGACGCGGTCTCCAATCTTGTTGGACCTTTTTGCTCTAGCGACCATCAGTCCTTCTGCATACGTGACCAGCCCAACCAACATCTAATCTTCTTTAATCTTCTAAACCAACATCTTCTAATATCTCCTGAATAACCTTAAACATTACAAATAAGGTTATGGTAGTTAGTATAAATACACAAAGCAGGTTGTCAGCCCATAGACTAATCTATTCCATTACCTATTGTGCTGTACCCCTAGGCTTTTGTAGTGAATGTTATATGTGTACAATCATATCCTTTAATCCCTTTCAGGGTGAACAGAATCTCAGAGACATGATAATATCTCCGAGATAACATTTTAGCATGTTTATGGGGTTTTGATGTCATATCTAATATCGGTAATACACAAGTCGTGAACTGTATGTTATGTTATTTTACTTTTTACCGAACTAAAAACTAACAATAGTTAACCATAGTCTATATGTACAGTTTCTTCTCATCAGCTTAATAAGATTTGTTTTTAGGTAAATTAAGATTCCTTTTTTCTACGCACTTAGCAACCAATTATTTACAATTCATTAACTCTATCATGTCACTAATTTTGATATTCTAATGCTAATTGCTTCCAAGATACTAGTTACTGATTGTTATTTACTCATTTATCTTATTGTATTATTAATTTATTTGGATAGTAATTAGTTGGTATGACCTCTAATGATATTTGGCTTAAACTGATAAATAAACCACCATATTAATACATAAAAGAAGTGCATACTATAGAAAATATATTGACAAAGGTTGATAACATAAAGTACCTTTTAGGAGATTCGCGATTTATTTTCATGATTAATAACCAACTTGAGTCTGCCCGTGACCATGGCTACTGCAACGTAGCCGAAATGTTGGGTTAATAAAGGTTACTTTATTATATAAAAACTTACGCGATAAGTCCCGTTAGTTATTAATCAACATCAAGTACCGTTAAACGTAGAGATTGTATGAGTATTCATGAAATGAAAGTGGTTGATAAGCATCAGAAAAAGTCGTTTTCCATGAACCCCTCTGTTGAGGAAGGATATGATGTGTGTTTGACAAGTTGAAGAGTATGAAATAGACACCCACAATTTAGCCTATTAATTCTGCAGAACCTAAAATATGGCCTATACTTTCTGTCATGTCTCTAAAAGAATAACTCTTTTACTAGTTACATAATATACTAAAAAAATACTAGTTAGAGCTTACAAACATTTCACACATCACACCCCTTTCTCTATAGAGTGGTTGGCAGAGATCACAGGACCCCATTTGTCTCAATCGTGACAAACCACTTTCACTTCATTTATATCCATACACCTCATGGTCTGTGGTTATATGTCCTTCTAACATCACCTAAACCAACCTTTTCTCTATTTCAATTCCATTCCATCTTTCATACAGTATTAACATAAAACATAAAAAAACATATGCTTCACGACTTGTGTATACACACTCCCTTTTTTATTATGGCAGGGTAGTCAGAGGCTTGAATACCCTAATACATAATAATCATTCAGTATTAGCATAAACAAATGTGTCACAAATATTTTCATTCAGTAACATAACAAATTGCTTTGACACAATAATGTTAATGTTGAATGCGTATTTATAAATGTTAATTACTTTGTTATTTTGCTGTGTGTAACATATTTTTCATACACTCACACCTCACCTATTCCTTTGTGTATCCTAATCCTAGTACTTATGATTAGCTAAATTATCAGGATTCTAATTGTATTGATATAAACTATATAGTTTATTTTTAAACACTTGCGTTTTATACTCATTTTATTAACTATGTTAGACCGGGTCATATCACGATAAATTTATAAAGATATCTGATTACCTTTATTTTGATATCTTTATAAATTTATCGTGATATGACCCGGTCTCACATAGTTAATAAAATAAACTATATACTTCAGGGGTTACTATTCCTTTATATGTACATATAACCTCCCATCTTATATTTAGTTCAACTATCAAATTAGTAATTGTATAGAAATGTACTATTATATATATCGTGAGGTATAGGTAATAGTCAGTGCCTATATACGGCGATACGGTTCACTATCTATCACGTTGGGTGCTGTCTATCTAGTGATACGCGGGATTCAAATGACCCATACCTAACATGCCTTCGAAATTTCGGAGATGGGCATTCAAGCCTCTGACTACCCTGCCATAATAAAAAAGAGAGTGTGTATACACAAGTCGTGAAGCGTATTTTTTTATGTTATGTACTATTGGTAGACCATACTTAGTTACCAACTGACCAGAAATTCACTTCTATTTACTTACCTTCTTTACTAGTCAAATAATAAGATGAAGTTAACTTCTAAGTTAACTTCATTAACTTAACTATTAATTCATTAACTTCATTAGTTAACTTCTTTTAAGTTAATTCTTAAGAATTAATGCATATATTTACTGAGGAACCATCCCTTATGAGGAAGTCAGGGTCTTAAACCTATTGGCTGCTAAATGCTAGGGCAAAAGCAATCAAAATGAAGGGGATTGACTTAACCATTCTCTTGAATTATCATATGTGTATTTCAATTGTAATCCACTAACATTTCAAATTGTCACACCATTGCGCCTTGGCTAAGAGCTGAGGTTAGTATGGTTATCTCTGCAATAGCATTGTATGTCCATGGCCCTTACTCCACTAATAAACTTTGACAGCCACACAACTGTGTCGCTACTGCGTCTTGGCTGTAAAAGTGGCACTCTGCTAATATTTAGATCTGCCACAGTTGTTCCTCAATAGCAAGTCAGTGGTGCTTCAGTGGCTACTCAAGTATAGAAATGCCAATAGTGGAGTACCAAATGTAAGGCTATTGAACTGACATTGATGGACGTTTGATTAGTGGAGTAGCTTTTTTGTACTTCAGATGCAGAAGTACTTCAGATGTAGATCGATAGCGCTTCAATGACCAAAATTTGTTAGTAATGTGCCAAAAGTGTTAAATTACGGCTACTGAAGTATCACAGTATCGATACTGAAGTAATATTGTGGCTAAAATTAATTAGTGGAGTAAGGGCCCATGATTCACCAGATTAAAAGTAGGTACTCCACTAAACAGCTGCTGTTGCTATGTAGGAATGTTATAACAATCATTACTCCTAAAATTACAAATGTATTTTCAAACTGCAAATATGTGCATTCATAGTCTAATAAAAGTCCTTTATTTACTATTACTTCAAATATGCACAGATATTATTTGTTAATGCAGTGAAATGTTTGCATTGGTACAAACGCTGGCTGGAGATTGTGTGTTTCCAAATCCACTGTAAAAAACTAAGCTGTACTTGTCCATAATGATAGTGTTAAGAATAGTGTGATAAGGGAAGGTTGCAGTTTGGAAGAAGATATAGTGACTAAGATTGAAAAGGGCTTGCTTTAATGTTCATGTTATGTAATGAATGATATTAGATGGACTTTTTAAAATCCTTTTATTTTTATTTATGATCCTTATATTATAGTTTTAAGAGATTCGCGATTTATACTCATGATTAATAACTAATGGGACTTATTGCGTAAGTTTTTATATAATAAAGTTACCTTTATTATTAACCCGACGTTTCGGCTATGTTGCAGCAGCCATGGTCATAGGGCAGACTTATATATCCTCCTTATATATTGAATAAAAAGATTCTCATTCATGACAAAAAGGATATTATATATTGGACAGGGGGAAGGGTGGTTACATAAGGCCTAATAAGACATTGACAGGCATAAACAAACATATTACTCATACAGCCGAAAACGGGTGGTTACATAGGGCCCAATAAGACATTGACAGCCATAAATAAACATATTACTCAGAAACCCAAAAATTCCATGTACTCAATGATAACTTAGTTATGTACCTAGCCATGTCAACGCTAATTGTCATATACTTACACAATGTTATCATAATAATTAGTGGCGTATGACAAAATCCATTGGTTTGATTGCCGTCTTATCAAATTAAAACTGGTGGTAGTGGTGGTATAATAAATTTTGCACAGTTAAATTTATAAAACTATTATTCTTAGCTCAATTGCCATTTAATACATACATAAAAGGATATAAATACTCTTTATCTTTGATCTTTGGAGAAACACAATCTCCTTACCGTTAGCATAATTATCCATTTGTCTGTGTTATACTATGATGGCCTTTCAATTGCTTAGGATATCCTGGGTTGGATGGTATTTGCTAGCTTTCTATTTATATCCTATTCTAGTATTAAAATTGTTATTTTTAAATTTCGAAAAAGAATACACAGATATTAATACTGGTAATTAAATAAACATTGATAGCTTAAGAAGATACAAGCTCTATATACACGTTACTATTAGGGTAGCATAATATTCCAAATTATTTCGATACTTATCCCCAAAATCATGTAAACATACATACATACAAGTTGATTTTTCATTATTCCATCTTAATGTATGCAAATACATATGTATATGTATGTTATTAAGGCTTAAGGCGTCGATAACGCAATGAATCTAGAATAAACCAAAGATAATAAGATAGCGTAAGGCAAAGATAATGCCTCTACAAACTTGTTTGCACATAATGTCATTCGTACGTAAGTAGTAGTGGGTTCACTTCTAGGTGAAATTTACCTTGGAAAGCGAAAGTTATCTCGGTTAAACTCGTTAAAGCGATGGAATGGCAAACTCACTTGTCCCGTTCGAGGGGCTAGCAAATAGCCTGTGAATTTATCCTGAATGAATTGTTTTGTGGCTAAAGATTCGGTCTTTTAGAGAATCACAGATATCATCAAATATTATAACATTAGAAGTACCGCCGTGTGCGTATGAGGAAGTGTAATTAGGATGTTAAAAAAACGAAAGTGGTTTGTCAGGATCGATAGCCTATCCTTTTGTAGGGAAATGGGCGTGATGTGTATGTATTTAATGAGGAATAAGATGTGTACGTATGTTTATATGTTATAAATACATACGATCATAATTAATCTGCAAATGAATTAAAAATAGATTAATTAAACTTAAGTAAACATCTAAATAACTTAGGAATAGTTATTGGCTAAAAAATACGTCCGAAAAATACTTAATAAAATTCTAGATGACAGTATTAACCCATCTCCTAATAAAATCCTCTATCTATGTTAGTTAGCATTCTACTTACGTCCTAGACTAGTTAGAACCTAGGTTAGGTATTACACAGAAGCCTTAAGACTTTATAACGTGACTCCACCAACACCGTTAGTTTAAGCGCCGTTACGTTGGTGTACATCCTAACGTTTTATCCTTGGATTGTTTGCCGAGGTATGAGGTGCGATGACCTGCTGTTTTTTTTGCCTTTTAAGCCAGTGTCGACATAATTTGGAAGCTCTGAGGGGCTTGATTCTATATTAGTACAAGGATCAAGGTGTAATAATAAAAATATATTTACGAAATGCGTCGAATACTACGGTGAGGGAAAACATCGTGAGGAAACCTACCTGTTCCCGGAGTAACTATATATGAAGTCTCAATATATGTAAATTCATCTGCCATAAATATGAAACAAAACGTCTAAACTACATAGCAGAAATACAAAATACATCGTTATAGCCTTATTTCAATATATTTACTTCTCGAACTAACCCTGAACAAATTGTTCGATATGAGTCATATTCAATACTTAAGTTTACTATTTTTTCTCTAATACATCATTAGGTGATGATTCAGTGTAATTGTGTTATTAATGATTTATCTACATACTCGTGTCCAAATAATGTTGTTTTTATAAGATTTTGTGTCATAGTCAATGAACTTGACAATCAGCATTTTTTTTGTACAACTAGTGTACGAGTGTGTATTTGTTAATGTAGTTATACATACATAGACATCATACCTGATTCACTGTAGCAGAGTATGCAGAGATCACGGATCCCCATTTGTCCAGATCCTGACAGACCACTTTCGCTTCATTGACACTGATACATCTTCTCATACACACTCGGCGGTTATAGGTACATATAGTAATGTAGTTATGCATACATGTACATTCACGTTCCATAATCACTTTCGGGGTAGACATCACTACATAGTATAAAACAAGTCGCTTTCTTTCTCCCTGCGTCCCTTTGTATGCTTAGATCTTTGAAACTATGTAACGGATTTTGATGCGGGTTTTTTTAATGGATAGAGTGATTCAAAAGGAAGGTTTATGTGTATAATAACATCCATTAAATAGTGGTGTAGGCTATATATTTTATACCCGTGCGAAGCCGGAGCGGGGCACTAGACAGAGGTAAAATATCTCCTAGGTCACTTTTTAGCATGTACATTTGGGTTGTGATGTTAAATGTAGCATTGGTGACAGGTTGCTATCCCATCGCTCAATAGATTATATTTACCACTAACCACTTAGTCCTTAGACATACCGGGATGAATGCGACAGTAGGGGATCCGTGCCTACCTCTACAGGGAAACGGGCGTGATGTGTATGTATGTTTATTATTATTATTATTCGTGCTTAATATCGGTCTTTATTGCATGAACGAACAATCGTATTGTTGTATAAAGCTTTCTGTGTTTATAAAAATCTGACGTGTGATTGTGAAGTGACATAATATACGTTTCTCATATTATTGCAATTATACAGACGAAATTGGAGACACTCTTCTCAAGGCGGTGATCTCTGCCTACCCCGTTACAAGCAAACGAAACGTATGTGATAATTATTTCTGTCTGGTCATTAATTGAGTTAGGTAATACATTCTTCCTGTTTTTTGTTTCTTAATCGGTAAGTTAGCGAATCATTTAAACTCACTGTTTTCCTTATAACAGTAAATCGAACTCAAGTGTTTGCGAAGTAAAATATAATTCTGTTTACTCTGCCGCGTATTAAGGTCGTGAAAGTGTGTTATTTTTTATGCGTGTTGATCTCACTATGATCACTTTCACTTTTATAGCTTTTTACGTATGCCTCTTTATACCGCTTAAGGTCCTTATACGTTGCGACTTTGAAACGCGACAAAAAGACGCGGTCACACCGCGGCGACTTTTATAGTACATTCAGAAACGTAGAGAAATATTTCTTGGTTATATGTAGTATAAGGTTGTGATGGTAATGATGTAGCCTGTCAGGGAAAACGATTTGATGTATGTTTAGTTCCTAGGTCATAAAAGGCGAGTGTGTTTAAAGATATTGCCCTTGCATATAGCAATGAAATCTAACTAATATAACTGTGATTTTATTAATTGTTAAATGTTTTTGTAATTGTTATCTGGTGTACTTACTTAAACAATAAATAAATCCTTTAAGTCAATTTAAGGACCATTGCAATCCTTATTTTATATTAAAAATTGAAACCTTAATCGTATGTAGAGTGTTATGGTTAAATATGTTAGAAATATCTTAATATTGATACCTTCGAAGCTTACTATTGGTTATAAATAGCTAAATCCCTTAGTTTACACCCTATAGCCGTTGGTTTTAAGTCCAAAGTGTTAATAGTGTTTGAAACAATAGTCTTACTCATAAGTGTCAACCAATACCTCATAGCTATATTTATAATATTGATTTCCACTGAATGTACACTGGCTTATGACGAATAAAAATATTTTAAGTTTCAGTTTAAACAATGGAAAATTAAATGCACATGAAAAAACTGAAATGTACCCTATAAATATAGCTAAACGTACAGCAAAGGTTAATTTTTGGTTGGGTCTGTATTATTTTGGTATACAATCTGTATTTCAAACAAATTCTGTGACTTAACTCTCTTTAATATTATCCTTTTACATGTACATAATAAAAATAGTCCCGTGCTAGTCTGGGACGCAAGGGAATACAAACTAGCTGCAGATCTTCCGTTGTTGTTGGAGGCGACTAAGAAAAAGACTGTAATATATTGGGAGATAGGCTATCAACCTGTCACCATGTTCCATATAACATAACAACCTCAATGTTCATGCTAAAAAGTGACCTTGGAGATATTATCGTCTCTAAGGTTCTGTCCACCCCGAAATGGATAAGAGCATGTGAAGCTATATGTATATGTAATTCTGTATATTTGGTGTGCATTTTCGTATTATACTATTTGTTAGTTGTTGAAATACTTTCCATAGTGAGTCGTTTTGAATCGATCTTGCTTACGTATCGAGTTGACATCACAGCATTATGTAAAGCGAACGCAGCGAGAAAGCAGGTTTACTAGAACTAGTTAGAGAACTAATTCTATGCTAACCGAGTGGTTTTGATGCGGATGTATCGATACGTTATGTAATATTAGATGAGCGAAAGTGGTCCTTTTGATCTCCTATTATCATAATATACATACATAAATACATTTACGCTGCTACGTCCCCAAAGGGGTAGGTAGAGACTATCGATCGCCATCTGGAACGATCCTGACAAATCTCTCGCTTCACTTACACCAATTAACCTTCTCATACATGCTCTTCTGTTGTTCACACTCTATATGACGACCTCCGTAGCGCGATAGGTTAACCACCTGAACGCTAAGCGTGAGGTTCTGGGTTCGATTCTAGCTGGAGGCAGAGTATGGCAGCAGTCTCTGCCTATCCCGTTGGGGACGTAGAGGTGTGAATATATGTATGTATTAATTCAAATAGTTACAACTACCGAATGGTATTTCAATTCGTGTTGACTCGTTTTCCGTAATAAAGGTTCCTCACACTGTTTTCCCTCAAGTAAGACAGGTGACACTATAATCTAGATTTATTTAGGTCCAACCGTAGGATCTAGCGTTTAAGGCCTACAGTCACACTGACCCGTTGGCCTTGTAGCCGAGATACTTTTTGCTCATTGAGGAACGGCGTTCGATGCCCCGTTTGTGCACTTAATTGAATGAAATGTAGTTAAGTATAAGTAAGTTCCGTGCTATTATGGGACGTAAAAAGAGTGCTAACTAGCTGCCATTACCCCCGGGAAGTCGTAAGAGGCGACAAAGAGATTAGGGGTAATGGAATTTATTGAGCTATGTGCTAGCAACCTGTTGCCAATGTTCCATCCAACATCACAACCCCAATATTCATGCTACAAAGAGACTAAGGAGCTATAATATCTCCGAGGTTCTGTCCACTCCTAAAGGGATTAAAGGCCGTGAATGTATATGTGTCCGACGTCCTATCCACCCAATCGAGATAAAAGGAAGTGAATGTATATATAAGTTACCATATAACGGGGATACTTTACATATACATAGTATGTTTTAAATGTCAAAACACGTTTTTCTTTTGCAAACTTTCTCCTTTTACATTCACTGTCGCTCCGTCCCAGTAATTAGTGTCAATTGTATTCAATTGACCTTTTATTGGAGTGTTACGACCGTGGTTCCGTATGGAGTGGACAGAACAAAGGAAGCAAAATCCTGTGGTTGTATATACAATAGGATGTAATAATATAATATACTTAAATTAGATTTCTGATTTTTGGCTTTAATTGGAATGATTCTTTAATTAAATTGATCGGTTGTCGGGGTACAAACTAAATATGTTATTGTCTTTATACATGTGTCTTAATCGCAAAAAATCCTGTTACCGCACATTCTTACACCTCTTTTAGTATGAACAGAGCCTAGAAAACATGAAAATAATGAGGAATAATTGTCAGGTTGAAGCCTCTTGTAATTTTTCAAGAATACTTCTAGTTACTATCTATTTTTTAAAAGAAACTAGTTCCGAAAGTTTTAATTGCGTTGCTATTGGTTCACATAATCTATATAAAATTCATTTAACACTAACGCTGTAGTTCTATATGATCGAAACCATAATGTATGAAGTCCACACTCATTTTAGTACTAGTCAATATGAACGAACTTTAACAATTTCAAAACAACACAAAGGCGTTGGCTCCACCCCTAACAATGGTCAATCTCACTCTGTCAGTATCGTAAATGTGCGACAGACATACTCAGTACTCGTTTGTTAAAAAATCAGACTATAATAATTAATCCATTTCTCTCAAATACCCTAGTTGGTAAACGTACAACAATGTTTTGGTAAACAAATCAGTCATGTAAGCGGGCATCAAACTCGACACCTCAAGGTCGGCTGTGGAGAGCTGCCAACGTGCCTGCCAAGAATCCGCCAATTGTGATAGGGGTGACCTTGGGGAACTATGTTTACATACACACATACACATCACACCCGATTCCATACTGAGGAAAAAGTGTTATTGGGTATGTATGTAAGAAAATTATGTACGTAAGTAGAAAGGCAAAACTTATTAAAAAATACATATTTTGCGAAATGCACCGAAAACTACGATGAGGGAAAACATCGTGAGGTAACCTACCTAAGGCTACCTAAGTACTAGGTCTGCTAATGCGTTTTAGCACAAACGCAGTTCAATATCAGATCCGTATCAGTGAATATGGTAGTTGATGGCCAAAAGTATCAAATTTGATCTGATCATATTGATCTGAAATGTTGCAAAAAGCATTAGTGCAGCGAAAAGGTAATGGTCATTGCTAGTAAAAGTCGACATGGCTTATCACCTGTCACATTGAGTACTTGACTATCAGGTCAACATATGGATAAGACGTGGTCATAAAATGACTACCTCCGCAATTGCGAAGATGGGTACATGAACCTCTAACTACCCCGCAATAGTTAACGGTCGTGAAAGTGTTTACGCTTGTCTTATATTAGTAGGTACACGGGTTACTAGTCCATTGCCAAAATTACGTATCTAATTGACCGTTTAGTTTAACTCAAGTGTATTGTGACTTGCCAAATGTTTACTAATTCAAAGACCATAGTATAACGATGTGATATATGTGAATTTAATGATGCCAATTGAATTTTCCATACAATAATTTATTCAATGTATATTGGACAGAGTAGTACAGAACATTGAAATAATATTTGGATGTGAATGAAACGAGAAAGATTTGCCAGGATCGTTCCAGATGTTGAAATCTGTACATCCCGTTATTCCCTAACGATTTATTATTCGAGACGTAGATGACCAGTGACCAGTATAAAGTAACTAGAATATTTATTTAGTAGTAGTTGTAATACTATAAATAAGGAATATTCGTAACAGGTTGCTAATCCATCGACCAACAGATTTCATTCAGCCCTATTGCTTTAGTTACTGTCTACATGCCATAAGGCAACTAGTTTGATTACTATTTATGTCCAAGACTACTAAAAGCCTAAAATCCAAATGTATTTATATGACATTCATGTCCTTTAATATGTCGGTATGAACAGAACTTTGGAGACACGATAATATCTCCTTTTACTTTACTGTTTATCATCAATTTTAGGGTTGTGATGTCATAGATTAATGGTAACAGGTTGCTAGCCCTTCCCCAAGAGATTCAATTTACCCCTAGTACCTTAATCGCCATCTACGACATATTGGGAAGAACGGTAGATAGTTTAGGAATATATTTAGATCCAACAAATAAGCATCGATTCAAATGAATGCAATGATTTTAATGACAGCCTTCATTCGTACATATTAGTCGTTTTATTACAAAGTGCCTAATCTGAATTTGTAATCAAGGGAAAATTACATCACTGCGTACCTGCCAACGTAGCTATAAAATATCTATTGTCCCAACTTAACAATGTGTTATTTAACTACTGTTATGTTTTTGTTGTTAATTCTATGGATTCCTTTGTTTAGGTTGGCGGTTTAAACGGCTTTTAGGTGGCTAGGAATTTGGTAATTGACCTAGGCGTTACTAAAAATATACATATATACAGTAATGTATGTAAACGTAACTAAATATAGCTTGTTGATTGATTCTGGATTATAATTAGACTAGGTTAGACAATATTATAAACCTATACACACTATCTGTATGTAATACATGAAGAGTAAGCAGTGACCATTACGCCTAGTCCTTTTGTTGCCTTCAACGACATGCCGGGAAGAACGGCAGCTAGTTAGCATTCTTTTTACGTCCCAGATTAGTACGGGATACATAATTTAAAAATATATGTGTATTTTTTATGGATGGATTGTGTAAAGAACGATAAGAAAAGTTAGGGAGTGACTGGAGAAATGACGACTGATAGGAGAGCATTGAAGCTAATTGGAATAAGGGATGATTCCATAATATACATATAAATACATTTTCCATAATACATACATATATTCACGCCTCTACGGTATAGGTAGAAAATATCGATCGCCACCTGGAACGATCCTGACAATCTTCTCATGCTTCACTAAAACGCATTACCTTCTCATATATGCTCTTCTATTCTACACCAGCCTTAAGAAGTATGTCTCCAATTCGATCTGTATAAGTTCTACATACATTAATCAATAGAGCAAACATCGAATGTAGATAATAATAAAATTGCTTATTAGTTAGTACCACGTTTACGCAAATATTTTTCAATATAAATGAACAATGGAAATAATTATAATATTTAGTGACTGTTCATACAAAACAATGAAGTATTGAATGCTTTAGGAACTTAACATACTGCCAATATAAATGAAAACTGTGTTTTTTAATTGTATGAAATTCTTCTATATATTTTTTTTAGAAATCCCTTAGAGAAAAATAAACTTTTTAATTTCTTACCTTTCACTTCTCCTACGGTCTAATTAATTAACTTATGTACACTTTTAATGATTGATGTTCTCAAGCATCTTATTACACATGTTAAAATGCAATAATAATAATAATAAGACACGGAAATAAAAATAAAAATATTAGGATAAAAATCGTCAATTTTAAATAAAAAAATTAAACGTCGAATATCTAGAAAAGGGTTAAGTTTAGGGTAGGGTGTTTCATAGTGAAATAAGTCGGAAATGATGAGCACTCCACGCCCTTAACGGATCTAGCACGACTTTTCCTGTAATCCTGTATATTATAGCTTAAGGTTTGCTTTATGTAGTTAGTAAATAAAATTAATAATTGGCTTTAAGATAAATAATGGCAATAAGAGAAATAATAATTTGCAACTGCATTAGCTATAATAAACGAGTCACGGTGTGTTTGACCAAAGCATCAAACTTAATTGTTTGTCGGTCGTCAATCAATGGCGTGACGTCATGTCAGTTTGTAAACCGATTGAACGGTCCCCAACTTACTTTTGTGATAATGCTGAATAGAAAAGAAGATGTAGTGATGAAAATAGAGTAATGTATGTTATGGTTTGGGTACATGAAGTGGATGGATTAAGGGAGGGTTACAAAAAGAATCTATAAAGCCAAAGTGGAAGGTAGAGTTATACGGTATAGGCCGCGTGGATCTTAAATAGATCAAAATGGAGACAATCTTATATTCACGCCTCTACGTCCCTTACACGATAGGCAGAGACTATCGATCGCCACCTGGAACGGGTGACAAATCTTTCTCGATTCACTCACCCATTAACCTTCTCATACATGCTCTTCTGTTCTTCATGTTGCGATGTACAGTCAACACCAAAAGTCGATGAACAGAATCAACTTAACAAAACACCTGTTCACAATAAAATGCCATAAGTTATAGTCGCAACTGGGAAACAAAATAGCCTGTACACCACAGTATGACTTCTATCGACTTTTGGTGCTGACTGTACAATCACTACATAGTATAAAACAAAGTCGCTTTCTTTGCCCCTATGTCCCTTTGTATGCTTAAATCTTTGAAACTACGCAACGGATTTTGATGCGGTTTTTTTAATAGATAGAGTGAGTCAAGAGGAAGGTTTATATGTATAATAACATGCATTACATAGTGGAGTAGGCTATATATTTTATACCAGTGCGAAGCCGGAGCGGGTCGCTAGTGCTTAATAAAACTAAGCTTTGCATAAGAAAGTTATGTTTGTGTACTTTGTTTCTTCATGACGTCAATTTATATTCTTATCGAGTGTGTTTCATGAAGTTTTGACACTTTTATCATCAATGATTTATAGCGGTTTATTTGCGGCTATAAAAATCACATATATCGCACGGTTCACGACCGTTTACCCAGTAAGAGAGACAGAGTTATAGTGTCTAATATAGTATCCACGAATATCTGGCTATTCAAAGCCATTGATTCGCTAGATAGCTATCCTTGACAGGTGTGGTCCAGCAGCGTTCTTAAATTCTGACTATTGCCTATACATCGGTATAGGAGAGTTTCCTCTTAAAAAGTGCAGATAGATAGTTGCTGTTCTTCTAGGTATATCATAGAAGGTGACTTAGGAAATAGGGAATGATGGAATGTATAGAGCGATGACTTAGAAATCTGTCATCAATCTTACATATAAATGTTATAACAACCCCAATATGTAAGGTAAAAGTGACCTATGAGATGTTATATGTCCGAAGTTCTGTCCACCTAAAAGGGGATTAAAGGACGTAAATGTTGCTTCTAACGTACTACCATGACCCCTAATTAACTGCCTTTCCGCCTCACTCACAATTTATGTAAGGCAAGAATAATAGTAATGCTTACTCTAATGAAAACAATTAGTTTCATGATCTTTGAACTCAAATGATATGGAACTTGGTAAATATGGAATGATCTAGTACATACGTCTATTGTTATGTCCCGTGCTGGTTTGGGGTTTTAAGAAAGTATTCAGCTGTCCTTTCAACACAATGTCGTTATAAATGAATGAGGTTTACTTCGGCAGATTTACTTGGTAGCCTAGCCATAAGGATAAATTTTTATACTTTTTTAAGCCATTCAAATATCATTTTCATTTTCAAATATGATTAATAACTAACAGGACTTATCGCGTATGTTTTTATATAATAAAGTTACCTTTATTAACCCGACGTTAGTTATTAATCATGAGTATAAATCGTGAATCTTTTAAAACTATAATTTTCAAATATGTCGGCGAAAGTACAAAAACTGATGCCATGGCGTTTGCACTTCTTGTTATTCCGTCGCCATGGTTACGCTAACGCCGCCAGCCGCATCACCCAAAGAAACTCCAATTTCTTCTCTTCCTTGTTCTTCGGTTCGTTCAAATTGAAGATACAAATAAAATCCCAAAGCGAACATATTTAATCAGCTTATACAAAATTATGTATGATAGTTACATGAAACATACATATGTATGTAAATATTATATAGCTAGCATACATAGTAAATTTTATTATTTTATGCCTCAGATTGTTACTTTTCCGTAAACAGCCTAGTATTATGTTTTTGTTTACTAATGCACTAGCTCTCGCGTAATACTTGTCACTTGGGACTTAAATAAAATCCAATTAGCTGCCTTTCAAGCCTAGGCATAAAGGATATTAGCTATGATAACTATGCCATATATTAATGTCACAACCCTGAAGATTTTTAATAGTGTTCGAAGGATATATAATTAATACACATGAAATATTTATAATAAAAATCATTTAAGATTCCATTACTGTTTGTAGTACGCGTATTTTTGGATTAATAAGGAATTACTATAGTTAAGTATTTTGTGGTAGAATATTGGCAACCTATCATTTTTGTACGGAATTTTAGAGCAAAATTTAAGAATACTACGGTAAGGGAAAAAATCGTGAGGAAACCTACCTATTCCCCGAACAGGTAATATTTAGTGCTTGTAAATAGCGAGATGGCTTACCACCTGTCATATTGAGTACTGGCTATCTGGTCAACACGTGAATTCGAGGTGGCCATAGAATTACTACCGCAATTGCGGAGATGGACACCTGAATCTCTGGCTAACCCGCAAGGGTTAATGGTTGTGAACGCGTTTGTCCTTTTAAAGAGCAACAAGATTAGCGAGAGATCTAATTAGATATATTTTCCCATGGTTCTGACCAATCTCGTGGTATTACAGTCATGAGTTGCATTTTAAGGTTGAATATTTATCGTTTGATAGTGGAAACAAAACAAGATCTTATCACTAAGATTATAACAGATTGTGTCTTCATTCCAGATACCAATCATGTTGTTTTGTAGACCATTGCTTGTCAAGGACGTAAATAGAATACCAACTAGCTACCGTTCTTTCCGATGTTTAACTATTAAGTCAATTAGGGTTACTTATTAGCATGAATATTGGGATTGTGATGCATTTTAGTATATTGATGTGCAATTAATTATTATTTTCCTTTACATCTCAGCTGTGAGATAAAGTCGAAATATATATACATACATTTACGCCTCTACGTCCTTAAGGGGATAGCAGAGACTATGATTGCTACCTGGTACGATCCTGACAAATCTGTCATGCTACACTCACACCCATAACCTTCTCATACTTGTTCTTCTGTCTTCATTACGTACACCCGCCCTTGAGAGAATGTTTCTAATTTGATATGTATATGTTCTACTCTATCTAACTCTATCTTCCACTTTGGCTCTATAAACAACATAACATACGCTTCACGACATGTGTATACACACTTCCTTTTATATCGTAGCGGGATAGGCAGAGGTTTGATTGCCCATCTCCGAATTTCGGAGGTATGTTAGGTATGAGCCACTCAAAGCCCACGTTTCACTAGATAAACAGCACCCAACGTGGTAGTGAACCGTATCGCCGTATACAGGAACTGGCTAAACTATCCAGAGGGAAAGGCAGCTTTGTTCATAATGTTTTCCCTTACCGTTATATAAATTCAATGTAAATATAAATGAAGGATAATGCCATAAAGATATTAACGCCATGTTACATACACGTTCTAATTGTGCAATTGATTAACGCTCATTAATATAGTTAAGTATGATTGTTGATGCTAAGTAGTTAACGACGCATTCGCAAAGAGGTGATATAGGTTTTTTATTTATTATTAAAACTTCTCAGCTGTGTATGAGGAGATGCAAGGATATTAATGAAGCGAAAAAGGTTAGGTAAGATCTAGAATAATCTGTCCGTGTTTTTCCCTATTCTTCTATAGAAAGACAGTCAGGATTACTTTGTAATTATGTATTACACTTCACGACCGGTTACCCTTTCAGTTAGTCGTAGGCTTGAGTGACCACTGGTTCATCAGATACGCAACTTTATAGTTATATGTAGTGAATCTTTAAATGTTCATAATGATACAACGAGTACTGCCTATCCATATATGTAGGTTTCCCTGAGATGTTATCATCCAGATGTTGTCCTATACGAATTTTGGTTACGTTCAGTTCTGCTTAAAACCAAGATTTAACACAAACCGGTGTATCATATTAATAACATTTATAAATAAATTACATACAAATTATTTATATAGTAGTAAATTCTGTGTTGTTTTTTACATAATATGTATATTTATTTCCTGTGCTAGCTAGGAAGTAAATAGAATTCCAACTAGTAACATTTATACCTAACATGTCATACAAGATGACTAAGTTTGAGAACTATGCATGAAATAAACCTATTTAACGATTGATTAATCCGTCCCTAATAGTACCTACTTATTAATGTAATTAAAACCCTAACTGTTTACCTTAAAGTTAACCGAACAGATATCTTTAGCGTTATTGAAATCTCTTAAGCGGTTCTGTCTTCCCCGAGAGGTATTGCAGGACTAGAATGTAAAGGCCATCTATTTATGGATCTCCTTTTGTAGGTTTGAAAGTATTTGTCAGTTTTTATGGACCCTGGACAAATATTTTCGTCGTGATTCACATATTTTTTCCATGCCAAACACCCAATGTTTACATAAAGTTCAAGCACATTTCACCGATCAAATTGAAGCGCGCGCAAATATTTGCAAAGGTGATTTTAAGGTGTTTTCTTTCTTCCTGTTTGATTAAGTTAGAGTAGAAGCTAGGGCAATGTCCGAAATATTTAAGGATCGATTAAGGAACTAGGGATGATTTTTGCTAGTTTTAAACTAAGGTAATCACCAACGCCGATATTCTCGAATCACTTTCCCCAATAACTCTAAGATTTCCTCGGGGAATTTTAGAGTTTATGTATGTATATGGGGTACACCTATTATAGTAGAACTTTTCAAGTAATAATTTTATATTGCATAACAACTAATAGCATAAACCTCTTTTCGCAGAATATCGTTTGGCATTAACTCATTTAGCATACATTGAAACCCATAATTCTGTAAGTCAGAATTATCTGTACGCATAATTTTGGTATCCATAATAATCACAATGTATAATCATCACATCGCAGAAAGTTCAAAACCAGATTCATCTTTTGGCATATATTTCTTATCCATAACTATTTAAAAGTAGAACCATCATTTCGCATAATGCTTACAGCAAGAATCATCTTTTATGATTATTGCAAGTAATTGTAATAAATAAAAGTTGATTTAATGATAATTATTTGGTTTTTATATCCTTGCCCATGAGAGCATGTTCGTTTCTGTCATAAGAGGTCACAGTTCTAACCTAACCTAACCTACGCATTTTTAAAGAAGAAAGTAACCCAATCTATATTATTCTAATTGAAATTCTATGATCTTCATAGTATGCCTAGTCAAATTATGCCAAATAATCTGTACTCTAAATGAACGTTATGCTAAATGATATTATACAAAATTTTAACTATGCCAAAGGTAAATATGCCAATAAAAATTCTACTATCTTAAATGTATGCCATTCTAAATTCGGTCATAAGCACATTATGCCTAAAAATATTTATGTCAAATATTTTTTATGCCTAATAAATGATCGACTAAAGAAGTTTCTGCGAAGTCAGTTATCCCAAATAGGTTTCGGAGTATCAAGTTTCTACCAAATAGACCGCACCCATGTATATGATAGAGTAATTATGGTACATAATAACATAAATCCATCACAGATCTTGTGCAATAGATTCCATTGACTCTAAGATCCCTCGGGATAGCTAATAAGCCAGTGCCTGTATATGGCGATACGATTCACTACCTATCACGTTGGGTACCGTCTATCTAGTGAAACGTGGGCTTTTAATGAGCGTTGTCACTCAAGCCTCTTAATAACACCGTCACATTAAAAAAGGGGAGTATGCATATACAAATCGTACAGCGTATGTACTTTCTTTGTCTCTTTAGTATGACAAGCTTTTATCTTCTACTAGCGACCCGCGCTGACTTCGCACGGGAATAAAATATATAGCCTACTCCACTATTTAATGGATGTTACTATACATATAAACCTTCCTCTTGAATCACTCTATCTATTAAAAAAAATCGCATCAAAATCCGTTGCGTAGTTTTAAAGATTTAAGCATACAAAGGGACATAGGGACTGAGAAAGCTACTTTGTTTTATACTATGTAGTGATAACCAGACTGACCTTGGGTTGTTGGTTGCAGATGTTCAAGGAGAAGCGGCTGTGCATCCTGGCTTCGGAGCTGTGCTCGCTGGCCGTGTTCGAGCGCCTGCTGCGAGTCAGAGGCTTCCAGCTCAAGCTGCTAAGCATCTTCCAGGTGGGTAAACATGTAGTCTGGTACTGGTGAAATGAAATGAAATGCTTTTTATTCAATATGAGGATTATAAAATCACTTATTGAAAGTCAAAAAAAAACATTTCCACCGGAAAAGTTGTCATTACAATTAGTTAAAAAAATATTAAATATATCTAATTAAAGTAATGAGTGCAACCAGCTGCCCTAAGTGGCATAAGGGGGTATATTATTTGTGGAAACTCTTTGCTTTGTATTTTTGTTTGGGGATGTAGATTTACATGCCATGTTCGTTAGCTTAGATGGGGTGGGCAGAGAACACGTAAACCCATTATTTCATTATTATTATTATTTATTCCGAACAAAGCAAAAAACTTTGCATTACTGACGAAGTTATTTGTTTTGTCAACTAATTGATTGAAGTAATATCCTTGTTTAGTTTCAAATTTTCTTTTACCAATTACATATTGTTACTATTCTACTAAAGTATCTCTTTGATGACCATATTCACGTTACGTCCGTCTAACTACAGAGGTGTGGATCACGGATATTATTAACTACCTTTTTCCTTACAATTACCATCTCTACATGCAATACATTCACGTTTAGGGAACCCTTTCAGGGTGGACGGAACCTTGGAGATATAATTTCTCTTAGGTCACTTTTTAGCATGAATATTGGGGTTGTGATGTCATATTTTTTTCATGTTTTTGAACTATCTATTACTTATTTATTGACCTTACAACCACCAACTAACTAAAACTTACGCAATAAGTCCCGTTAATTATTAATCATGAGTATAAATCGCGAATCTCTTAAAACTATAATTATTAATCATAACCACCAACTTATCAACGTATTGCACCTTTGCAGGCGGTGGTGGAGCATGGGTCGATGCTGGCGAAGGACCTGGCACAGGGCTACCTGAAGAGGTGCCGCGACCACCACAACTCCTCAGATGACGAGCTCATCCATCTGGGCATCAGACTCGGTGAGGACTTAGACAGTTTCTTCAAAACAGTCACTTGATATAAGATCATATTTGAATCATATTAAATCATTGGACTAACTATTATTATTATACATTAAATTGTCAATTGTATGATCGTTAAACACGTGGTCAACACATGTGGTCGAGGTGGCCATCTTCTATCTTCGCAATTGCGGAGATGGACACCTGAACCTCTTACTAGCCTGCAAGGGTTAATGGTCGTGAACGCGTTAGTCGTTTGTCTTTTATGATCATAATAGCTGAAGTAAGTCCCATTTACGCTGTGTTTGGATCGGTCTGGGGCCTTTGTCCACTAATGCGTTTTGCAAAATATTAGTTCAATATCAGATCAATAATAGTGTGATGTTAGAGGGGATTAGCAAAAGTGACAAATTTCGTTATTTTTTAAGCCTATTTACATACATATGAATTCACGACCGTACAACCCTTTCGAGATTAAGTGTCGACTATCAACTAAGTTGTTTCGATGATCTTTTGGTAACTCAAAATCCACATTTTACGTGATAATCAATGCCCAACGTGATAGGTGATAAGCCATGTCACCATTTACACTGACTATTACCTGTAGTCCAGGTAGGTTTTTGACACGATGTTTTCCCTCACCGTAGTATTCATACTGTGATTATTAATATTGCGATAGTAATAGCAATATGGAACAACGGTGACATTATACAACCCTATCACCTATAAGTTTCTCCTACAAATTGCCAGGAAGAAGAATGGCAGCTAGTTAGCTTTCTTTTTACATCCCAAACTAGCACGCGATACAACGTAACTGTATATTTATATAATGGATCCCATGTTTCTCCAGGGGGTTTCCTGAAGGACGCAGGCTGGTATGCGGACGCGGAGACAGTGCTATCACGCTGCAAACACCTGTGTGAGCAGAGACCACAGACCACCTACTACATCAGACTCACGCTCGAATGCTGCTATAGGTGGGTAGACATTTAACAAACACTTAGGAAATTTGGACTCTAAAGTAGTTAGAGGTTTGAGTGTTTATCAGAATAGTGGAGTAGAGTTTATGCTAAAAAAGTTACCTACGGGATATTAAATTGCAAAGGTTCTGTCCACCCCGAAAGGGATTAAATGACGTGAATGTAAATGTAGTAATACCTTGAAGCTACGGGTTGATCGAATAGTCAGTACTTAATGTGACAGATGGTAAGTCGTGTGGCCATTTACAAGCACTGACTATTACTTGTACCGAGAATAAGTAGGTTTCATGACGATGTTTTCGTTCACCGTAGTATTCGGTGCATTTCGTAAATCTTTATTAAAATGTCGTCCAGGATTACGGTAGACCCTTTCAAAACCTCACTAGAATAAAAAGACGTATAACAATATGTTTATCTCGAGTCGACAACGTATATTTACAGTATTTCGTTAAATTTTAATGACACTAGCATATCTATTTTTGTAATGGTGTTTTCTGTTTACATTGATTGCCCTGTTTGTGACTTGGTTACATTTGAGTAGCGATAAATCAGTCAAACTCACGAAACTGGATTTTCAGCTTGTGTATTATCACTACATAGTATAAAACAAAGTCGCTTTCTCTGTCCCTATGTCCCTTTGTATGCTAAAATCTTTGAAACTACGCAACGAATTCTGATGCGGTTTTTTTTTAATAGATAGAGTGATTCAAGAGGAAGGTTTATATGTATAATAACATCCATTAAATAGTGGAGTAGGCTATATATTTTATACCCGTGCAAAGCCGGAGCGGGTCACTAGTAAATCGTACATTAGAAAAGTTACCGTATACACGTTATACACAATGAAATATAGTAGTATAAATACCGTAGTATTTAATGTTCTATCCACCATACCTACATATATTATTAACTAGTGACCCACTCCGCTTCGCACGGGTATAAAATATATAGCCTACTCTACTATTTAATGGATGTTATTATACATATAAACCTTCCTCTTGAATCACTCTATCTATTAAAAAAAACCGCATCAAAATCCGTTGCGTAGTTTCAAAGATTTAAGCATGCAAAGGCACATAGGGACAAAGAAAGCTACTTTGTTTTATAATATGTAGTGATAAATACCGTAGTATTTAACGTCTGCAATGTTCTATCCACCATACCTATACTATTACCTAAACCTATTTCCCAGATTACTAAGTGCCCAGTCATCGTTCTGCTGCTTCCCAGCGGCGGCTAAGACTTATGAGACGGCGATGCGACTCGTGGGGCCTGAGTTCGATTCCCGAGAGGTTACCGCCGGTAGCGGGCCTCGCTAAAGGGCCGTGTGTGGATATAGCGGTACAGACTGACTCGGAGACGGATAGGTGAGTGCTGTCTAACCCTTGAAAGTTTTTTTTTAATTCTTTAATAAGCCTCTAAGGTTATGTCGGCTCAAGTACAAACACTGATGCCACGGCGTTTGCACTTCTTGTTATTCCGTCGCCATGGTTACACCAACGCCGTCAGCCGCTACAACCGAAGAAAAACGAAGTCGAAGCTCCAATTCTGCTCTTCCTTGTTCTTCGGTTCGTTCCAGTTGAGGATCCAAATATAATCCCAGGGCGAACATATTTAGCCAGTTCGGCATCACTATTGACTAAATATTCTGCCGAAAATAATAATTATTTAAATCTTCAACTTTCATTGAACTGCTGACTTTGTTGACAAACCATAGACGACTGTGATTTAAACTTTGTAGGCATAAAATTATATGCTAGCACACAGTTGAAACGCATTGAAACGTCATATGGAATATTGGTGGCAGGTTGCTAGCCCATTGCCCAATTTATTCCTTGTCCCTTAATCGCCTCTTGCAACATGCCGGGAAGAACGGTGACTCTGCTCAAGTAGTAATTGATCCTTAGTGTAAAGAAAGATATTTTATTCACTACACATAAAGAATAAGAGTTATAGAACAATTAAATAGTATCTCCGTATAATTAGTAAATATATCTGTAATATAAATATTATCTCCTAGTAGTCTAGGAAGTAAATAGAATGCAAACTGTTGTTCTTCCCGGTATGTCGTAGGAGGTGACTAAGGGACTAGGAGTATATTGAATCTATCAGGTTATAGGCCAGCAACCTGTGACCAGTTTTCTACATGATATCTCACTCAACAATATCTATTCTGAAAAATGGGCTATGAGATATAATCGTCTCTCCGAAAAGGATTAAAGGATATTAATGTATATGCACATATATGTCATCAATGCATTTTTTTATGATACCTACATATTTAATAATAATAATATTCTTTATTTAACTAAAAACAAATATAGACAGATATATAAAGATATTTGATAAACAAAACCTACCACCATATCTAAAACTGACTATTCACATTCCAGACTATCCCCCAGCTGCTCAATAGGCCAGGAATCGCGCCAGGGGCCGGAGAACCTGCTGCCGCTCCTCTTCAAGGAGTTCAGCTGCCTATTCTTCGTGCGGTGCGACTATGACGCCGCGTTCCAGTGGAGTTTGCACGCCATGTCCCTGCTTACCCCGCATACGCCGGCAAGTGAGTTTGTTTTGGAGGGGGTGTAGTTATGTGTTGGTAATGAAATATGTAGTAGTTCACTGCTGGACGTAGAAACCTACGATGGTGCGCAATAAGTAGGTGTAAATATAATTTTATTATAATAGGTTTTTATAGTGACACATATTGCTAAATTAAAATGCAGTTCTTCCTAGAAATTAGCTATAAGGGTGGTGTAGCTTAGTAGGCGCCTGGCTAGCGTCACCGTTTACTAAGATTTTTTATTACTCTCGTCTAAATATTGGTACATTTGGCAAATATTATAGTTGAGTTAAAAGATATTTCGTTTTCGAGTTTTTGCGCGTAAAGAGGTACAAGCACGCGATAATATATACATGTGAAAAAACCGCTACTATGTTACTAAAATATTATAAGTAATTCGCTAATATTTTTTGAGTATTTAGCAGTACATATTATTTTTTAGAGTAAGCATTTTTTGAACTATTAAATTACACTTAGGTATCGTAGTAAACTCAATGAAGGTACATTATATGTATAAGTAATGTATTGCTCCATTTTGACATGACAAGCCCAATATTTATGCCAAAAAGTGATCTATATTATATCTCCAACGTTCTGTCTACCTCGAAAGGGATTAAAGGACGTGAATGAAAAGCGTGAACATGTATAATATATAAATGTACAAAACTCCACAACACCGGTATTATGCCCGACCCACAGACGTAATCTTACACCCTTTTCCCCACAGGGTATCAATCGAAGTGATCAGAGCGTGTGGCAAGGCGTGCGTGGTGAAGCGCCGGTTCGCCGCGGCAGGCGCCCTCTTGCGGCACGCGGTGGCGGCGGCCAGAAGGGTCGAGGGGCCGCATCACCCCCGATACGCGAATGCTCTGTTAGACTACGGCTTCTACCTGCTCAATATAGACTCCAAGCATCATTCTGTGCATGTTTATGAGGTGAGTATACATGGGTTAATGATATACCTTCATATATTATATAAGACTATTTGGTAAAAAATTTACGTGACTGTAAAAAAGGTTTACACTTATTTGCAGGTAAAAAGATATCTTTATATCTATATAGGTAAAATATTTTACTGTACCTACATATATACATATAATAAAAAACACGTATTTTCAATTCTAAAATACATTACCTTCTGTCCCATAATGCTATTACATTTTCACTATTGTACTCGCGCACACAAATGCTTTGCAAGGTGACATTATTACACATATGACATCACAACCTCGATATTACAAAAAAAAACAAACGCATTCACGACCATTAACCCTTGCGGGGTAGTCAGAGGTTCAGGTGTCCATCTCCGCAATTGCGAAGGTAGTAATTCTATGGACACCTCGAACCCACGTGTTAACCAGATAGTCAGTACTCAATGTGACAGGTGGTCAGCCATGTCGCCATTTACAAGCACTAACTATTACCTGTTCGACGAACAGGTAGGTTTCCTCACGATGTTTTCCCTCACCGTATAATTCAACGCATTTCGTAAATGTGTTTTTATACGAAAATGTACATAGAAATTCATGAAACTTCATTTCCATTGGTACATGCTCAAACGGGATTTG